>VDFB02000003.1:98431658-98624305 GCA_007258455.2 Sequoia sempervirens
CCTTGAAGCCATAGTTACATCTCTGGCAAGTTACAAAGACGTTGAAACCTATTTGCACAAATTAACTACTAGTGAGGGTTGGATTGTCAAGAGAGGGGACCTAAAAAGTGTCAATTTACCTAGGTTGAGTTTTAGATTTATGATGACAAATGATGAACATTGGTTTGGTCACCTTAACGCTTATTTTGGAACTGAGGTTAGTCAAATAAAAGATACCATAGATGAGGGTCCAAGAATATTCTGGAAGACCTCCTAAGTTTTCTTCATGCACATAAATCTCCTTCAAGGATAAATGATTTAGCACCTTATTTACAAGAGAAATGCTTCCATTTTATCTCAACATTGATTGTTGAGATTGAAGAACATCTTGCACATCTTTCATAAGCTCTCTATCAAGAAATGAAAAATGAGGAGATGCCAGAAAAAATGAACAAGGAGACACTAGAACCGACATTTATAGTGGAAAGGGTACTTTTCTTTAAAGGAAGAATTTTAGTTGCTCTCAGTTTTCATTCAACTTCCCTTCCACTAATTCTTGGCTTGTCTTAGCTTTTGTTTTTCGAGAACAAAGCTTTAGTTTGAGAGAAAGGATCTTCAACTTTCAGATACTCCAGTATTGATTTTGATTACCCTCTTCTAGACAGTTCTGGAAGACAAATACTAATGAGAGGGGTTGGTTTGAAGCCTGAATCATAGGATAAAAATAATAGCACCAAATTGAATAAACTGAGAAGAACTATGCATAATCTTTGTATCAGAGCTCATAGCATGTGGATATTGTGGATAATTGAAGAGCTTTCAGGAATTCTCATAAGAGATCTAAGGGAGGATGATTCTTTATCCATGACAACTCCTTTGAAGGCATGTATTCTCATTTGCATTGCATATTTTGTTTGTTGTGGCTTATGGAGTTGGTTTAATTTCCATGACTCATCTAATCACTGATCTCTTCTTGTAGTTTTCATGAGATTTATTCTAGTTTTGATTTAAGTCATCATGGTTTATATCTGGATATATTAATAACCGAATGGGAATAAAGCATCTAGAGTAAAGAGCTACATTTGATTCTTTTAGTCACTTCAAACTCTTTATTGCCCAATAAATGGAAAAGACTAACATGTGCCCTTTCAACCCTTCCATTCCATATTAATCATGGAGATGTAATCTATAAGTATGCATAAAAGTATCAAAGGGGAGCCAAAAAGTTAGAGAATTTCATAGGGCCTATGAATCAGCTCTTGTTGTTAGCGTCATTTGGGAACTCCTATTTTTTGGGAATTCAGTAAGAGTTCTCAAACAAAGTAGGATGACATCTACTGTACAACTAAACTACTTTTCCACTACACTATAAATGTGAAACCCCTACCATCTCTGCACTCCTTTCATTGTACTCTACATGGTTGATATAAGAAGAGCCACTTTTCACTTTATTATTGTTCATCCTTTTTCTTTATGTGCTACTTTGTTTTTTACACTCAACTTCAAAAGTGATTTGCATGCCCCCTCAAAAAGTGGAAGCTAATTTTAAGAGTTCAAATTCTGAAATTTGTATAGACAACTCAATCTACATGTCCCTTAATATCATTTTTATAGATAAAAGTAAGTTCTCTTGTGAACTATGCAATTTGATAGTGGAAACTTCAAAAAGAAAAGATCACTTTTAACATCTCATAACAAAAAAGAAAAGAATAAAAAAATCTTGATTCCAAGTTCTCTATATAAATCCTTAACTTTTGCAACACAAGATGGATATGCTTTTCCATAATTAGCCTAAAAAAGAAGATAATCACTGTTAGTCAACAAGCAGCTAGTAAAATTATTAAAAAGAATGGATCATATGGCTTGACTGCGTATAGATTCTAAAGTAAAATTAACTAAAACCATGGAAAGTGACTTACCACAAGATTCTGCACAAATCGTGTCCGATGTGGAAAAATGGGCAGAGGTTGCAATCCAAAATCAGGCATGCTTTACTTCTCCATTTTTGGTGGGCTACATTGAAAATAATGTCTTCATGGAGGTTTTAGAGTATGTTTATTAAAATGAAAATTATGCTTATAAAAAAAAAAAATTGGTTCTTTTTCCTCTTAGATTATTTGGTTGTTTATTCTTATTTTTTGTTTTTTCTCTTCCTTTTGCTTATTTTTTTATTTTTCAAGGTTTTTGGGTTTTAGTTTTTTAGGTTCTCTTATGGTTTTCATTAATTTTTATAATTTGGTGGTTTTTCATCAATTTAGAAGAAACTTTGGTGTTCATATGATGACACCACAAAACAAAATATTTATTCCACAAAAAATATTTATTAGTAATATTTTATTATTAATTATGGCAGGCTACGATTGAAAATAAGGTCTTGGCGAAGGTTTTAGAGTATGTTTATTAAAATGAAAATTATGGCCAAGATTTTAATAATGAACATATTTATTTAGTTATTTATTTAGTCATTTACTTAGTCATTTTTATTTGTATAATATTAGTCATTTATTTAGTCATTTTTATTTGTCTGATATTAGTCATTTATTTAGTCATTTAGTTGTGATTTTACCCGATGACCAAATTAGTCACTTATAAATGACCAAATTAGTCATTTATTTTCCAAATACTACTAGTGTTAGTCACGCGACTAAAATTTTTAGTGACATAGTCATTTATTTTCCAAATTGTACTAGTGTAACAACCAAAGTCCTATTAGTACAATGATAGGAGTGATTGACATTGAGCCTCGTAAACAACAAACTGTAATGACCATTGAAATTACTTTCTCTTTAGAAGAAACAATAAAAAATGCACTTGATGGTCCTCTTTACATAGCTGGTAGAATCAATAGCAGGCCCCCTCCTGGGATTTTAATTAATCCCTTATGTGGAGAGAATGTGATCACAAAAGAACTCTTATATGTGCATGAACTCACTCAAGATAGACATGATAAACTAAAAGCATGGATTAAAATGCATGATGGTTTTGCTCATGCTATGATGGGCTTGATCACACTCCCTTTACAAGTAGGACCAGAGAAATTAAATGTATCATTCTCTATCATCTCTAATTCAGATCAATTTCATGTGAAGTTAGTCTACAAATGGCTTCATTCCATGAATGTGGTCCCATCCGTTGTCCATAAGTGCTTAAAGTTTCCAGTCGACAATGAAATATTCACTATGAACCATAGTGGCTTTAACCCTCCATCTTGCCATGAATTTTTTTCTTTAGATTATTTTTGGCATGAGCCCATGGAACCTATAAGACCCCGTGAGGACTTCCTTTTCCTATCCTACAAAAATTTCAAAGCAAAATGCATAGCCAAGTTATCCCTTGAAATTTTTCCTCCACCTATGATCAAACCTCCACCCCTTGAAGAAAACAATATTGAGATTAAAGCCCTTCCATCTAACCAAGACCCATCCATCAAAAATCCCTTGCCTACTTCCTACAAATGACCAATAAAAAACCAAACAAGTCCTAATCCACCTCCTAAGAAAATTTATAAATCCAAAGAGAAAGTGGTTGAACAACCTTCCATGGTTTCTTCCGTTCTTCCCTGATAAGAAGAAAAAGAAACTATGGTTGAAAAACCCACTCCTACACAAACACAACTTGAAAATTGTAATAAAAGGAACCAAGATGCTAGAGAGCGTAGGAATAGACGTCGTGCTATTGCTCAAAAAATGAATGAAAAGAACCACATAGAAAATAAAAATCACTATTTAATAGAAGAAATAAATGATGAGCCTCCTCCCTTACCTGAAAAAATAGATCCTATGTCTCCAAAACAACAAGGACCAACACCTTCTATGGATATTATCATTCGTCCTCTTGTTGTGGTTAACTTGGATGACAATGAAGAAACTGCTAAAATTGATGAGCAAGTGCATAATGAGTTGAATTTGTTATTTTCCTCTTCTATGAGCTTAGATGATAACAACCGTGATGGTCCTCCTAAACCAAGTGATGCGCCATGTGTTGAACTTGTTGATTCTCCTAGTACAACACTTGATGTTGTCCCTCTCGCTAGTGATCTACATTCCACATATATTGAACAAGACTGGGATGCAGATGACCTGTTGGATGGTTGACTTGCATGTACTTTACTAGTATTTTTTATTTCCTTCTCTTTTCTTATTTTGGTTTATTGCATGTGCGTATTGTGATCCCCCATGATGTATTGTTTGATATTTCCTCTCTATGTGCATTCCTCTATTTGTATCTTCATTCTTATATATTTCATAATATTTTTCCTTTTCATTGATCTTTTCCTTTCATTTGCATTTTTGTCTTGTGTTTTCCTTTTGGGGATGACACAAGGCGTTGAGACACCCTATGTCTCTTCCATGTTGACCCCAAAGATTTTTCATTATCTTTTCTTTTACTTTAATTTTTGTCTTGTGTTTTCCCTTTTGGAGGTGACGCAAGGCGTCGAGACACCCTATGTCTCTTCCATGTTGACCAAAAATATTTTTTTATTATCTTTTCTTATACTTTCATTTTTGTTTTGCATTTTCCTTTTGGGGATGACACAAGGTGTCGAGACACCCTATGTCTCTTCCATGTTAACTCAACAGGTTTTTCATTTTTTTTTCACTCTCTTTGCGTTGTTCTTCTAGTTCTATGTGTATTTGGGGAATGATGATAGTTACAAGCTCTCTAATATCATTGCAACAAATAAATATACCAATCCCAAATCCATAGATCCCTTATGTGTTTCTAGGGGGAAACCCTCTTTTCCTTTTTCTTTTTCATGTTTTTGCTAGTTTAAAGTAATTACTCACAACATGGTGTTAGCAATTTCTTTAAAGTAGGGGCATACATTGACATTATTTTAGCATGATTTTATTTGCATTTTTTTTCATGTTCCTTGTGTGATTTTCTTCCTTCTTGCGATGCGTCCTTTTCTTGGTGGTGTCATTGGGTTTGATTTCCTTCAAGAGCGTGATATTTCCTTGTCCTCTCTTGGAAACATTAAGTACAATGTTCCCTAGGGTGAGAGCTTACACTTGTCCTCTCTTGGAAACATTAAGTACAATGTTCCCTAGGATGAGACCTTGCACTTGTCGTCTCTTGGAAACATTAAGTACAATGTTCCCTAGGATGAGACCTTGCACTTGTCATCTCTTGGAAACATTAAGTACAATGTTCCCTAGGATGAGACCTTGTATTTATCCTCTCTTCGAGATATTAAGCATGATTTCCCCTAAGATTAAGACCTCGCATGAAATAAGTAAAGTCCCTTTGAACATCCCTCTCTCTTGTTTCATTTTCTTTTTTGTGCCTTATTAAAGTCATGGAGGTATAGCTTTGATATGAGCTCACCTAGTGAACACATAGCTTCACTAGCCCTTGTGAGTGTGCATTTTCTTTTTCTTCTTATCATAGTCATGGGGGTATGAATTTGATATGGACCTCTTGGGGCTCACCTAGTGAACACCTAGCTTCACTAGCCCTTGTGAGCATGTGTTTTGTTTGCATAGTGGACAATGTGTTCCACTTGTAAACCTCTCTTGGACAAATAACCTAGACCCAGTCCACAACGCGTTGGATGGCCAGTTGAAGATTGATCCACAAAATTTTTCTTTTTCTTTTTTATTTTTCCTTTTTCCTTTTTCTATCTTTCATGGTGTATGCTTGCGATCTGGTTATGGCTTCATATATCATCTACATGCGTGTTCTTTTGTGCCTATGTTGGTTTTCCATAGGATCTTGATCCTAGGGGCTTGGCCACCCTCTTGATTATTGCCATCCTATCTTATTAACATTTGTACATTTGAACCCCTCTTGATTGCATGGTTGACTACTTTAGTGTGAGTTTGAAGCAAGTTCAACCTCTCACTAAAGTGGGGGCTAAATGTAGTGTAGGAAAATGCATGCCCTTGCATTTTCACACTTTTTTGGACCCGCCTTGCTTCTTTTATCGCTATTTACGTCTTAATTGGTTCTATTTTGCATCCAAAATCCTAATAAATTATATCTTTTTATGGCTAATCCTGACAAACATCAAAGAATAAATGCTAATTTAATGATTTTGGCTTTGTGTCCTTGATTTTTAGACTAGGAATAAGATGCCACCTAGGGAATCTTAGTCCTCCAAAAGTCCTTGGACCCTCTTTTCAAATGCACCTTAAATGGGCCCCTTTTTGGAGTCTGTGCCTTGAGTTTCATGCCTCAGTACTAAGACATCACTTAGGGCATCTTAGTCCCCCTTAAGTTATTTTCAGGATTTAATTTCAAATCTTGGTGGGATTTAGCTTCCTTTAATTAATCAATTCATATGCTGGCTTGGTGTGGTGTAATTTTGGGATATTAAGTATAGATAAGTATAAATACAAGGTTCCTTGTCTCATATTTTCATACCTAGCAATCTAACAAGTAATCTAAGCATCCAAGCATTCAAGTACTCAAGCATTCAAGAGCAGTTCATCAAGAATTTGGATCCATCATCAAGATTCAAGCATCATATAAAAGATCTCCTTGTATCATGTGTGTTTTTGAGCTAACATTTGTACTAATGTAGGGTTTTGATTCAAGCAAGAAATTCAAGTCAATATCTATCAAGTAATCCATAGATTCAAGATCTACATTCAAGCTAGCCACTTCACACAAGTTTGCAAATTTCACAAGGATTTGGTGAGTTGCAACATAACACTTTGTTCATTCATCATTCCCCTCCTTTATTTCATTTTTTTTCAAGGTTTAATTACCAGAAAGGGTTTTGACCAAGGAAAATCCCCATTTACTAACAATCAACAAGTTTTTCCTCTCTTGTATGCTTGTGATTGGAGATTTAGGTTGAAGAATTGAAAATAATTTGAAGTGAAAAGTTGCAAAGTTTCATTGCAAACTTGTCATATTCATGAAAATCACCTATAGGATAGATCTGAGAAGAAGAAAGTACAGACCTTGAGCCTCAGGACCACATTCAAAGATCCCAAAAATTCTAGACGAGACTAAGTCACCACCTAGGGTGTCATAGTCCTCCCGAGGGTATTTTTAGAGATTCTTTTAGATCTAGTTCTGACATCTAAAGATTTTGCATTTGCCTCAAAAACAACAACATGACTAAGACAACATTAAGGTTGTCTTAGTCCTCCATAGCATATTTTTTCAACATTTTTGCATTTCCAAAATCCTCATCACATTTTAAGACTTCCTAGGTACACATACCCTAACTTGGTGTTGCATAATTTCATCATTTACACTCATCATTTAGCTTGCATTACTAGGATTTGTGAGCTGAATGTTAAGCTGTCTTTTCCAAGCTTTTTCTTGGTGGTGAACCCCTCAAAGCTTAAAGAACCCCCTCCGAGGTCTTCCTTGTTGAGAATTGACTCACCTTTGAGGTTGATAGGCAATCCAATTTGGGTTCCTAGGACATTATTGAGTGGCTGAAAGAGAATAGAGGTGGGAATTCCCCCACCAAATTTTCTTTTTGGTTTAATTACAACACTAAACCAAGGCATTATTAGGTTAATTATATATCAATTATTCCCAAATTAAGTGTGAAAAGGGTAACTTTTTTTTACACTACATTTTTCCCCCACTTTAGTGAGAGTTTTCCCCCATGAAAAACTCACACTAAAGTAGACATTCAATACACTTTAGTATGAAGCAATAATAAAGGTACATAGTCATGCCCTATCAAAGGCCAAGAAAAATAAAGGATCAAGCACAACCGTTCCAACATCATGTGGAACGAGGTTGTTTGTCCATAACATATGTTGCTCACTCTGGGATAGTGGAACCTCAGTTCATCCACTAGGTGAGTTGTCCCAACATGCGTGCTCACTTTGGGGTAGTGGAACCTTAGTCTGTCCACTAGGTGAGTTATCCCAATAAGGTGGACAACCATACCAAAGTCATCCTCCTAAAAAAACCGATAAGGCACCACGCTGTAATGCTTTTTGTATGATTTTGAATGTCATGTCTATAAGTTTTTGTTAAATGGGATTTTGCTTTGTTCATGTAAGGTCTTCCTCTTAGAGAACATCATGCCTAATATTTCCAAGAGAGGAAAAGTCAAGAATAACAGATTGCCACTTATGGGATGCCTCACATTTTGCATCATGCCACTAAGGGACATCATATGCTTAGAAATATCACACTATTGGAGGACATCAAACCTATTGAAACCACCAAGAAAAGGACAGTTCATAAGAAAAAAGAAAATCATGCCATGAAATATGTTGAAATATGTCATTGATGTATGCCCTCACTTTAAAGCGGCTGCTAACACCATTACTGTGAGGAATTTCTTTAAATCAGCCCATCCTAAGACATGAGAGATTTCCTCATAAAACCCTATGCCAAGTCATATGTTTCTTAAATAAAGATACGCCATGAAATAGGAAGGGTTTCCCCAAAAATACATAATGGATCTATGGATTTTAGGTCAGTATGTCTTTGCTACATTGTTGTTAAGAGTTCAAAACTATCATCATTCCCTAAATACTCATAGAACTAGAAGAATGACACAGAGAGAAAAAATAAAGAAAAATCCTTTCAGGTCAACATGGAAGAGACCTAACTGTCTCGATTCCTTGTGTCATCCCTAAAAGGAAAACACAATACAAATGAAAAAAAAGAGAAAGGAAAAGATTTTGGGTCAACATGGAGGAGACCTAAATATCTCGACACCTTGCATCATCCCCAAAAGGAAAACACAAGAAAAATGAAAAAGATAAAAGGAAAATATTTTCGGTCAACATGGAAGAGACTTACATGTCTCGAAGCCTTGCATCATCCCCAAAAGTAAAACACAAGACAAATGAAAAATGTTTATGACATAGAGAAGAATGTAGGTACATATAGAGGAATGCACAAAAAGAGAGACATACATCAAACAAAACATCATGGGGATCATATTATGCACATGCAATCACATAAAGAAACATGAAAAATAAAAAGACTAATAAGGCACATGTGAGTCAACCTATAGCAAGTTGTCCACATCCCAATCTCGATCTGTATAAACAGAAGGCAAAAAACTAACCAAAGGGACAACGTGGGAAGTGACATACAAGGAAAAAGTTGTTGA
The DNA here is from genome assembly GCA_007258455.2 of Sequoia sempervirens. Lineage (NCBI taxonomy): Eukaryota > Viridiplantae > Streptophyta > Pinopsida > Cupressales > Cupressaceae > Sequoia > Sequoia sempervirens. Next base: position 98,440,684 of record VDFB02000003.1, read on the forward strand.
AAAGGTGCAAGACAACTAAGAGGGGGGGTAAATCAGTTATCACCAATCACATTCACAAATATCAAACAATTATTAATCTTCACATCCACTTTAATATATTATTAAGTATGAGCATGAAGTGCAAATAACAAAAATCAATACCAACACAAGAAACCCCAGATTTATGTGGAAAACCCAATAAGGGAAAAACCATGGTGAGGATTAACTCACAATATAAAGTAATTGCAAAACTGATTACAAAGAGGCTCACTGCCCAAGATAGGACTCATTGTTCAACAAGGAGGCTCATTGCCTACAGATACATAAAGATAGAAATAAGAATTTTACACATAGAACACTTTCTCAATGCAACAGAAGATCCACCACAACAACTTCCACTCATTCGTAGCCTTGATTAGAGAATTGCAGACACTTTCAACTCACTGCTTTCAAGAATCTAACACAATAAAGTACTGTGTCCTTAATTCAATTTCGCACAACTCTTGCTTCTCAAACTTGTGGCTTCCTTATCCTTCCAATCCACAAAATCTTGACTTGTATTTATACCATCTTCAACCTTAGAAACTTTCTCCAATTTGAGATACACACTCTTCTTTTTACAAATTCAAATTAGGTCAACAAATCAACATTCCCACGGTGGAAGAGAATGAGAACCGATCAAACCAACATTTAACCAAGACCCAAAACAACATTTTAGATCAATCACATGCTTCCTCAATTGATACTTACCCTTCAAATGACATGTAAACACCAGGTCGGCCAAACCTAATGAAAAAACCAATGAACTTTGAAGTACATGCTTCCACAACAAGATAACATGCAAACCACTTAACACACTTCACCATACACTAGAACACATCTTAGATACCTTCAAATTCATCCCCAGAAAATGCAATAAACTTCATATGCAAAACACTTTCCATTAGTCTATCTAGACTGTACAGACACAAACAATAACACTAAAACTTGTGTTCTAAAGCACCAAACCATGAACACCTTTGATAGAACATAGATAACACCATTACAAGCCTTCTTCTAGATCTGCAAGACCTGAAACAAACCAGTGAAGGACTATGGAGTAGATACATTTCTCCCAGTCCAGAGACAAACAACTCTGTCAAACTAGTTCACACATCGATGAACACAACTTTCACTCTTTATCAAACTAGAAGCTATAATCTAGGATATATCACTTGAGAATGACCATAAAAAACACTTTAGATCCACACAAACATAGGATAAACATAGAAGAAATGAGGAGCACATACCAGATCACATTCTGAACATGTACACACACGACTCTGACTTCTCTATTTATTAATTTTCTCAAAATCGCTTGGTAACTCATCATATCAGCACACCTGCAACACCATAAATATAGATCCATGTACTCACAACATCTCAACAGTATCTCAACTATACATGGACAACTTGCAATCATTTGTTTCCTTTGTTTGCAACAACCTATACTGTGTTGACATCAATGAAAAAATTAATGACAACACCACCAAACTCCTTGATTTCTAAGGTCTCATTCTCTTGTGCCATGATTTCATAGGGGAGTCCTTAGGAGAGGAGAAAAAAATATGTTCATCACATTCCATGGTTAGATTTTGTAAAGTAGCTTTATCACAAATAGGGGAGGCATCAAGAGAAGAACACTTATGATTTTCATGCTTACCAATGATTGTATCTTCTTGTTCAAATAGATCTTTCCAAATGTTAGAGACATTAGGAACGAGGGAATAATGCTATAAATCTCAATAATTGGATCTCTTAACACCAACATATCATCTTTACAAATATGTTTCTCATGATCATTCTTGATTGTATCTTCTTTCACTAAAGCATTGTCACAAGTAGGGGAGGTGTTGGGAGATGAATGGAGACTAGGTAAAGTAGTGTTAAGGAATGTTTCCATGACCTTGTCTTCTTGTTTCATAATATCTTCCCAAGGGGGACAAACAAGAAGTTCATGATCCTCAATGATTGTATCTTCTTTCATCAATATACCTTTGTCACTAATAGGAGAGGTATTAGGAGAAGAAAAATTATGATTGTCATGATTGTCTACGCTTGCATCCTCTTGTGTTATGACATTCATACAAATCCGATGGATACTAGGAGGGTAGCTAACATGCTTGTCAAAGGTTTTATTTTATTTTCCTAGATTATTCTCATGAGTAGGGAATACAGAATCATACAAGCCATGTGATACTCTATGAACACTAAATTATTAAAAAGGAAACATGCTATAATGAAAAAGTAAACCATGCAATTTTCATATTCTAAACAAGGAAAATTACTGATTACACTATGCTCCAAACTAAAAATGAAATGTTGTAAATGCAATTTTGAATTTTGACAATGCACTAAATGAAGGCAATTAAGATAGATTCACTAAATTTGATGGAACAACAAATCAAAAGAATAAATCAAGAAAGTAACAACAACAAACAGAAGTCTAAAACTAAGATTTCAATTTCTAGAAAACGCAGATCAGGATCTATCAGGGACTCATTCGCCAGTAAGGGAAAATGGGTCCTTGTTAAGGATATTTGAAATGTTTTTTCTGATTTCTAAGTGATTTTCAATGATTTTTAGATGCCAGAAAGGTTAGGTCAAGCCTGATCAGGAATTCATTCACTAGTAAAGGTGAATGGGTCCTTGATTAGGGTTTTTTTTAACTATTTTTGAATTATTTTCAAGGTTTCTGCTATGTCTTTCATTTCCAGGTCTGAGACATTAACTTTTAGTTTTAGATTTTCTCAAAATGCAATGTCGAAATGTAATGGAATGATGAGTGTAAAGACCTAATTTGAAATGCAATTTTGTTTTGATTTTCAAATGAAATTTTATGAGATCTAAATGGTATGCAAAATGACTGATTTGGTTTTTGTATTTTTCAAATTTAAGAAATACAAAACATTGCAATTCTAAACCCTAAATGAGATGCAAGTTTGAATGCAAAGTAAAAAACCTAAATGAGATCTAATTAAATGAAAATGAGATGCAAATTAATGCAAGATCTAACCTAGGATGCAAGAATGGACTTCCAAAATAAAAAATTACAATATTCAATAGGTCAGGTTCACCATTATGTTTCATAGAAAAATAGGGTTCACCTAATTGAATTGATCAAGATGATGAACCACTAATTTTTGTAGGGTATGAAACATGCAATTATGAGGGCCAAAATGCCTAAATAACAATTAGAAACTAATCCTAACTGTTATAACAATAAAAGGGAAGTTTTGAAAGGCTAGAATGATGTGTACCTTGCTGCAAGAAGGCTATTTTTAAGGTACAAAGGAATCATTCGCCTCTAGTGGAAAATGTGTCCCTATTAGTGTTTATGAAATTGATATATGGGTTCTATTACTTGATGCCTGCACTCTCAAATCCTTGGTTATCAGCTCCTAAAAACCTGTAATAAGTTTTGTAGCCTTCTTTCCATGTTCTTGGACTATGAATGACAACTTAGCAACTTGACAACTTTGACAATTTTGCTTCAAACTTGTTTTCCACTTGATCTTCAACCTATAAATCTACAAAAAAAAATTCAAGAGGAGAAAAAATTGTTGATTGTTAGTGAATAGGGGTTCGCCTTGGTCAAACCATTTTTAGGTAATTAAACCAAATGATGAAATAATGACATATAAGCATGAAACATGAAATATGTAATGATGATATCTTGGGAGATGTCTCATAATGTAAATTTGCAAACTAACATGAAGTGGCCATGAAGAATGTAGATCTTGATCTCAAATTAGATGTGAAACAATGCTTGAATAGATCTTCAATGCTACGTCAACAATGCTAGCTTAACAAAATTCTTGAATGCACTATGCCTTTAACATGATGAAATGACCTTGAATTGTTGCAATAAGACTTCACATATATACCTTTGAATTCCTTTGAAATGTTCTTATGAAATCTATAATGCTATTTCTCTTGATCTCATGAAGTCACATAAATTTTCTAGGAGAAACAATGTGAATTAACCCCATATTTATACTAAATATAGAGATTAACCCCAAAATTCAAATAATTCAAGTCAACACTAAATCTAAGATTGAAAATCATTATAATCCCACCACAATTAAATTCAAAGAGAGGTGTCCTATGTGAGGAGGACCCATTCGACACTAAAGGCGAATGGGTCCTAGCACAAATTTCTAGGACCTTGCTTTGAGGGGATGAAATACCATCAAAAGCCCACCTCAAAAATGCAAAGAAAGGGGTGTCCTATGTGGAGAGGACCCATTTGCCACTAAAGGTGAATGGGTCCTAGCACCATTTTCTAGGACCTTGATTTTTCCAAATTAAATGTCATGTAATATCATTATTGGGTGTCAAGATAGATCCTTCAGAAAGTGTAATTAATAAGGCTTAAATTTAAATTAAAGGGGCCAATTAACCTCAATTAACCACAATTAATTAAGAAAACCCTAGATAAGTGTGAAAGTGTATTACAATACTTTACAACACCCTAAATAAGGTAAAATTTAAGTACATTGCATTTAAAAGGGACCTAGATTAATGTGAATGTGTACACAACATTACAACACTAAACCAAGGCATTATAAGGTTAATTATATATCAATTATTCCCAAATTAAGTGAGAAAAAGGGTTACTTTTTTCTACACTACAGTTTCAACACTTGTCATATTACTTGAAGGTAAGGAGTTGTGAAAGGTATGGTCCATACCTAGTGAACTAGTGTCAACACTATGATTGAAAGAGCTAGATAACCCAAGATCCACGATGAGTGTGTTATCGCAGGATGACATGAGTCCTGAACTACGTCTCAATATAGTATTAGCAATAGGACACCAAGTTGTAAAGCTCATGCATAGGACAATCAATGAATGCAAAATACATGCAATGAACACAAGATAAATGATATGCTTTAATTCCAATTCTTATGTTTACAAATGTACTTCAAATGAAATCAAATTAAGCTAGATCTAATGAAATGAATGAAACAAAAACTCAGTAATATGAAACAAAGATCTAACAACAACAAATAGAAGCATAGAAATGGAGTTTTTAATGCTGAAAAATGTAGCTTCAGGTCTGATATGGGACTAAATCACCCAAATGAGTGAATGAGTCCCAGTTAGGGTATTTGAAAGGTTCAAATAGTGCAAAATAGTCAACACAAAATTCCCAAAAATCTAGAAAAACCACCTATATAGGGACTAAATCACCCAGATGGGTGAATGAGTCCCAAATTAGAGTTTTTACACCAAATTCAATAAATTCTAAGTTGTTTTTAAGGTTTCTAGTTTGTATGTTCAAATGACTATTTTTAATGACAAATTTCAAATGAAATTTAATGATGCAAGATTAAAAAATGCAACCTATATGCACTTTTCCACTAATGTAAGGTTTAGGAGCCCTAAATGCAATTTAACTAATACAAGAACTAATGCAAAGTTAACCTAGATCTAGGACTATGATGTTCTCCAAATCAGAAATGCAAGTGTCAAAAGGTCGGGTTCACCAAAATGAACTAATGGAAATAGGGTTCCATGTTTTGGGAGTTGGAACTAGGGTGATACGGGCCTCTTTGACTCTTAGTTCATTAGGAAACTAAGAAACCTCAACTAAGTGACTCAATTGAGGGAAAGGATATATAAGAGGGTTTCCTTAGGTGTGATTACAAGGGGGGGTGTTAACCATTAAAAAGAAGCTCCAAGAGAGAAATACAAACTAGAATGCACTAAACCCTAGAAACTTGAGAACATATAATCAAATGAACAAACAAGAATTAGACAAAATGAAACCTAGAAAATTGATGGAATCCAAGCAAGGTCTCCAACTCCAAAATTCTGCTTTTTGAAGTGCATTGGGACTGATATGCTAGACTAGGTGATTTAGTCTAGCTACTGGAATCTAGGAAGATTCCATAATCTTTTGTTGACAAACCAGGATCTAAAAAAACTGCTAAAAAGAGGTTTACTAGGAATCATATGCCCAAGGTGGTGATTTAGTCCCAGTATTAGGGTTTGATTGAAACTTTTGTAGCCTCAAGTGATGTTTTGTAGTTTTTGTCTTGTCTGATCTCCAAGCTCGAAAGTCTGAATTTTGGCCTATAGGTGAGTTTCTATGAAGATGAAAACTTCTTGACAACTTTGACAACTTTCTTCAATCTTGCAACTTTTTCTTCAAAGGATCTTCAAGCCTCAAAACACCTAGATTTGTGATCACATATGAAGAGCTCAAAAAATGTTGATTTGTTAGTGGATAGGGGTTTTCCTTAGTCAAACCCTGTTATGGTAATTAAACCTTGAAATGAAATGAAATAAAATAAAGGAATGATGAATGAACAATATGCAATGTTGCAACTCACCAAACCCTTGAAATAAAGGCTGCAATCTCATGTGAAATGGCTCCAATGGATGTGGATCTTGAATCTTGATCTTGATATGAGATAATGTCTTTGAATGCTTGCTTGAATCATGAAAACCTACATCACAAATGTTAGCTCAAAAACACACATGATGCATGATGACTTTGATATGATGCTTGAATATTGAATGTTGCTCCAAATGCTTGATAATTTTCTCTTGAATGCTCTTCAAAACTCTTGAAAACCTTGCTAGAATGCTTGATCTAAAAAATTGCTATACTTGAAGACTTGAAATTGCTAGCTCTTGTTAGGATTGCTTAGGAGAAATATGTGAAATAACCTTGTATTTATACCTGTTTATGCCAATCTTTTTTGAAATTACAACACTACAAACTGACATCAGATCTAGTACAATAAAATCCCGCCAAGAATTGAATTCAAAATAGGTCCAAGCTAAAGCGAGACTCATACACTAGTTGGGGCGTATGAGTCCTAGTAGCTTAAAATTGGGACACAAATTTAAAGAAATGTTAAGTTCAATGCAATATTCAAGATCATACCCCAAAACCTAGGTGGGACCCATATGCCCAAGGTGGCATATGAGTCCCAAACCACTAGATTTGGAACACATAACCCAAAAATATGAATTATGATTGGTCATTTAATAAGTGTTAGCATTATCCTTAGAAAAATGCATTTAATAAGGCTTGTGGATATAAAATAGGACCAAATAAGGTATAAAGAAGCCCAATTTAGCAAGGACAGCCCAAACAAGTGTGAAAATGTAAAGGGATACATTTTTCTACACTACAAAGTGTACAAATGCTAGTGAGATAGGATGACAATGACCAAGAAGGATGATCAAGTCCATAGGATCAAGATCTTATGGAAAAACAACATAGGCACAAAAGAACATGCATGTGAATGATGTATGAATCAACATAAAGATACAAGCATACACTGTCAAAGACATAAATAAGAAATAAAAAGGAAAGAGAAAAGGGTGGATCAAGCCTTGACAGTATGTCCAACATGATGTGGACCAGGTCTAAGCTATTTTTCCAAAAAAATGTTTACAAGTGGAACATGATGTCCACTATGCAAACAAAATGCATTCTCACATGGGCTAGTGGAATCTGGTATCCACTAGGTGAGCCCCCAAAGAGGTGAGACACACACACACGGTTGGTATGTGCCTACACAAGAAAGCATGTGGCTATGGGAAAGTCATGCCTACAGTAGGCTCCCATATGTACTAACCATACCAAAGCTATACCTCCTAATAAATTTGATAAGGTGCCACACAACATGAACAATGGGATTCATGAGGCAAGACAAAATTCATATGCTAATGCCCATGAACAAATAGGATGGATCTAGAAGAAAGCAAAGTGTGTTATGCAAGGTGGCCATATAACAATTATTGAAATTGTGAAATAGTGTAAGGTACATTCAAATGGGTTTTTCTTAGTTCATGTAAGGTCTCAACCTAGGGAACATTGTGCCTAATGTCTCCAAGAGAGGGCCAATTGAAGAATATAATATTTACAACTTAGGGAATGTGCTCCGCTTGGAATTTCCACTAAGAGGAATATAATATGCTAAGAGAGATCATACTCAAGATGAAGGACATCATGCCCAATTTCACCACAAGAGAAAGATGCATCACATGAAGTAATAATACCACACAATGAAACATGAGTTGTAATTGAAATGCAAAAGAATAATGCCAATGTATGCCCCCATTTTAAAGAAATTTCTAAACACCATACAATGAGTAATTTCTTTAAAGTAGAAGAAGACATGAGAGCTTATTCAGAAAGCCCTATGTTGAATGAAACTACATCATGAATAAAGGGTTTCCCCCAAAATGTGATGCTAAACATAGAAAGGAAAGTACGTCACATGCGAGCCAACTTAAGGCATGTCGTCCACATCCCAAGCTTGCTCCTATATATACATGGAAGGTGGTCAACTAGCCAAAAGAGACAATGGAAAGTGCCATACGAGGACAAGGCTACCTAACCCCTTCCCCCCACTTAGGACAAGAAAAGGATGAGCCGAGATGGGTGACGATATGCTGCTGCTTGCAACAAGAAAATAATTTGCAATGAATGTTAAACATGCAATAGTGAGTGTGCTATGATCATACAACTATTACATGGCAAGGAGCAATAACTAATATTGATTAAAATGAGTAAAAAATGTATCAACTTGATGCATATATAATGAGGTATTGCCACATGTAGTATCTATTAGTTTAGGATGCACCAAAGTTAGAGTTGTCTTGGAGGAATCTTTTGTAAGAGTGTTGATATTAAGTGAAGATCTTTTTGATGCTTTTATTTCTTACGAAGGGAAATAACCAAGACCATTAGTCATTCCTTGTGTGTTAGGCTCTATAGGGATACAAATACCTTGTTCTCTAGTACCAAATCCCATTCTGCTATAACCAAGTTGTTTCATAAGTTCATAACCTCTTACATAAAGTTTTTTCATTTCTTTCAGATTTGGTGGTTGCTCATAATCAACTTCATGAAAGTTGTATAATTTTCTTCACCTTCTAAAGTGGTTGAGGTGGATGATTTAAAAGGTTTGTGTGAATTTTTTGTTGACATTACTATTGGTTCTTTTTTATTTCAGACTCTTTTGTTATGTTCTTGTATTCACCCATGAATGTAGGTGTGAAGTCTAAGGAACCCCAATCATCTTCCAATAACTTTGCAACTTCTTCAATATGACTTTCTTTGTATTTCTCTTGCATGGGTTCCACTTGTATAGTTGGTTTCAATGTTTTCAAAGGATTTTCCTTATTTTTCTCAATGTTCAAACAACTTTCTAGTTTAGGGGCAGCCTCGATTGTATACACGTTATAGTTGTAGAAATACTTCTTTTTGTGATGAAGGGTAGAAGGCACACCCCATTCATAGCATGAAACCATGGTCTACCTAAAAGAAGATTGTATGAAAGATCATGAGGCATAACATGGATAGGGGTTTGTAATGTGGGATTTCCAACTGTAATAGGAAAAGTGATCACATCAAGTTTAGACAGTGAAAAATAGAGAGAAAATAGTACTAAAAAATTTGTAGCAAAGACCTATATATGGACTAATACACCCAGGTGGTCATATGAGTCCAAATCAAGGTTTTTAAGGCTGAATCAATTTTTTTTGAGTTGATTTCAATGTGTCTAGGTTGTATGTTCAATTGACTATTTGCAATTACAAGTTTCCAATGAAATTGAATGGCGTAACATGAAAAAATGCAACCTATATGCATTTTTCACTAATGCAAGATTTAGGAGCCCTAAATTCATTTCAACTAATGAAAATATAATGAAAAACTAATGCAATCTAGATCTAGGGCTATAATGATCTCCAAATTAGAAATTCAAGGGTCCAAAGGTCGGGTTCACCAAAATGAACAAAAGGGAAATAGGGTTTTCCACCTTTTGGGAGATGGAAATGGACCTATTTCACACTTCAATTCATTAGGAAACTCGATCCCTCAACCAAGTGAATATCAACCCTTAGGTGAATCAATTTGATTGAGGAATGGCTAGTGGGTTCCTTTGTGTAATTAGATGGGGGTTCACCATTAAATGAAGCTCCAAAAGGGAGACATGCAAACACTTATGCAAACTCACTATGAAACCTAGAAAATTGAAAGCATGAAATCAAAATGATAAAATGAATGGAACATATAAGTACTTGGATGAATGGAGATTCCAAGACAAGATTTGAAAACTATGAAAACTATTGTTAGGGTTTGCAATGGCACTAATACGCTAGGTAGGGCGTATGAGTCCTGCTCTAGCGTTTTCAGGGTAGAATCCATAATTCTTCTATTAATTGTCAAGATCTGGTGGACACTGATAAAAAACTATCCCAAGACTAATATGTGAGGTTGGGTATATGATTCCTTTGGGACTAATATGCTAGGTTGGGCATATGAGTCTACTTATAGGTTTTTTTTTGGATCTTTCTGAATCTTTCAAACCTAGATCTGACACTGTTGAATATTTTCAAAAGGCTATATTAGGGACTAATCACTAGGTTGGGAAAATGAGTCCACTTCACCTAAATCTATAAAACACACATCAAAAGATGGAAAAATGTTGTTTTGTTAGAGGATGGGGGTTTGCCTCAGTCAAACCCTGTTTTGGTAATTAAACTTTGAAATGAAATGAAATAGCATGAAGGAATGATGAATGAAAAAATGTATGTAATTGTGAACCAGTGAAGTTGACCTACTCTAAGTGATGTAAAACAACATGCAAAATGAAGGAAAACAAAATTGACACCTCGAGATAAGCCTAGTTGAATTCAAAACAAAATAAAGATAAAATAGAAGCTAATTATACCTTGTCTTGAATTGATCGTTGGTTGGCCCTTGATGGTTGATTAATGTGTGCTACCTTAGATGGAAAGATGCTAAAGTGGATTCAAAATGTTGAGGGTTTGATAAGGAATGCAATGAGCAAAGTGGGTAGTTGAGAAGATGAATACAATGGATAGGATGAAAGATTCAATGTGCAACAATGGTGGATGAAGGCTATGCAAAGTATGAGAGCTTGGTTGAATGCTTGAGCTTGAAGATTGTGAATGAATGTGTTCTTAGAGAATGAAATAAAATATTTCATTTTATAGAGAGAAGCCCTAGGGAAATGAACGGTTGAGATCTTGCCACCATGGGCAAGATGGATAAGGACACATGAGGTGGAAGATGACATGTGATGGGAAGGTACTTGTAAGTACCTTGGAATAAGGATGATGTGACCTCTCAATGATCACATGGGGAATATGAAAATCTTGGATAAATAAAAGTGAATTTAAAATTCACATAATTGGGAGATCTTAAGGATAAGACAAGGTTCCCAAAAAGAGAGGTAAAAAGTACCTTGGATAAGACAAGGTCCTTAAAAAGGTAAGTACCTACCACATGTGACTGATGCGACAATTCAAAGGTTCTAGAAGACTTGGACACATGTGAGTTATGTGACAAGTCAAAGGTTCTAGAAGACTTGGACACATGTGATGTGACAAGTCAAAGGTTCTAGAACTTGCATGGGAAAGAGGAAAGTCTTGGAAGGATAAAAGTGAATTTAAAACTCACATGGGGAAGACAAAAAGGAATTAAAAATTCCTTGGGGGATGGGGAGAGTTGACCAAGATGCTGATTGGATTAGCTAATCAGTGATTAGAAGATAATTAGTGGTTAAGGAAGATTAGAAGCCAACTTGCAAAATTTGGAGGATGTGACACATCCTAATCAAGGATTAGGCATGTGCACATACCTAATGAAGAGATTAGGAGGTTGATTAGGGTTAAGGAAAGGTAATGGAGGATGTGACATGTAAGGAATTAAATAAATGTCATATTTATTTAATTCATTTGATGAAAAGGGGGATAAAGGGGTAAGGTATTTAATTATTAACTAAAGACCTTAGGGATTTGGAAGAATTAAGGGTATTAATTAAACAATAGCAATATTACTTAATTAATGCAAATAAAAGGACATTTAGATGAAAAGGGATAAATTTGGAAAAATGTAAGTGTCCAAATTTAGGTGTCTACAGTAATATCTCACCAAACCTTGTTGAATCATTAGATTGTAGATCTACAACTTGCATGAATTGGCTTCAATGAATGTAGATCTTGATCTTGGATCTTGATATGAGATATCTTTGAATGCTTGAATGGATCTTGAACACTACATCAACATGTTCGCTCAGAAACATACGTGATGAATGAAGACTTTGATGTGATGCTTGAATCTTAAATGTTGCTCCAAATGCTTGATAACTTACTCTTGAATTCTCTTGAATACTTGAAAATCTCTCTTGAAATCTCTAGGTCTAGGTGAAACTCTCTTTATTGAAGATTCTAGGTCTTAGATAAAAATTGATAGGTGAAATAATGATCTGAAACCTTAGCTTTATAGGCATCCTATCTAATTTATCATGTATTAGATCCCAAATTTTGACATTTGCAAAATTTGAATTAAAAACCTTGATTTCTCACTCAAAACCCTAAAAAGGCCCCAAACGGGACTAACACGCCAAAGGTGGTGTATCAGTCCCACCTAGGGGGACTAATACACCCAGGGTGGCGTATTAGTCCCACCCTAGATTTCTGAGGTGAGAGAATCTTAGGGGGTTAGAATATTAAATGATTTTATTGAATTTCTCAAGATTTTAGTTGAAATAAGCCTTGGGATACATAATAGAGGGTCTTAGGGGCCTATTAATGATGATTTAAAGGGCATGCATGTAAGAGGACTAGGATAGGTCCAAGATAGGTGTGAAATTGTACTATCTCCAAGAAGGGAGTAGATTTTTTGGCACTACAGTCACTTCATTTAGCCATGAGGCCAACAAATATATGGGAAAAATTACTCTTATCAGTATTTTTCAAAATATTACTAATAGAAAATATTTCTCAAACTTTAAATAAAAAATGACACTTTTATTTTATTAGTTGATTAAATTAATTTTAAAATTATATTTATTAGCTCAAGAGAGAGAAAAATAATAATTAAATAGTTGATTTTTCAAATTCATTTAATTTAGTGATGTTTCAAGAAAAAAATGTGTGTCGTGAGAGGCTTAATTCATCTTCATCAAACATTAAATAGTGGAAGTTTTTTCTTTGCTTAAAATTTATTAGATCTATTTCCCTCTAGATGTGTACCATGTAAATTTAAAAAAAATAAAATTATTTCCTCTTTTCTTATTAGATAGTGTTATAATACTTGTTCACATAGAATCTAAAGCTCCAATTGCACACTAGCAATCTCCCAATGTGCAATGCTACTTAATGCCCTTTCTTTTGTTATTGAAAAAAACATTTATACCTATAGCAACCATGAGAAATAAATGTATATCATCCAATTTTTTAATAATAAAACCAACTTATATAGTCCACAAGACTAAAATGATGGACATGCAAATTTTGAAGGTGAAAATTATTTTCTATTTAAAGTGATTGTTTTTTGTCTTTCTTAAAAGATTAATGTTCTATGCATACTTTCACAGTAAAATCCATCATGTGTGAGCTTACATATTTAAATTCCATCAACTCTTAAGCAATAACAACATGGTCTTAACTCTATAGTAAAACCTAACACAAAAATCATAGAAGGCTTTGGAATGAAATCTCAAAATATAATATTCTAGTCATGATGTTGTCAAAGGCTTTGGAAAATGTACAAGTGATCCATGGGTAGGCTTATAAATACATATTAATACATTCAAAATTACAATTACCAAAAAGTCGATAGAAAAATAGCGAGGTCAATAGTGGAGTACTAATCCTTTTTAGTTTGATTATTTTTTTTAATGAGAAATTTTAGGCAGTAATCAAGTACTTATGGTATTTTTAGATTATTTTAACATAAGAACTTGTGGATACTTATAATTTTATTTTTTATATTTTATGTCAACCTATCAATAAATATGTAGCTTACATAATTGTTGAATTTTCCTCTTACCCAAAAAATATCATATCAATGATGTCAAGATTATAAAAAAGTTTTGACTTAAAGAGGGGTAAAAATTTATTCAATCACAAAAGAGATACAACCAAAGTGCCCAGAAGAGAGAGCACTAAAGAATTCTATCACTATCCAATATCTGATTAAACATTAGAGCCAAATCAGGAGGCAATTGCTCTGTATCCACTATACTCCAACCCTACATTTGATCTGAGGCCCGTTCCAACTAGACATTCCAAATGATAAAAGGACCAAGAGCCCAAGCAATCTAGAGAAAAGAAGTTTTAGCATGGGGCTTTCCCCAACGAGCCCAGACCTCAAACAAAGAAGAGACATGAAAGCAAGTTTGACCCCAAGCATCCCACCAAAAGTGCCAAACAACCCTAGAAAAGGAGCACTGGAAGAAAAGATGAGAAACAAACTCCTCACTATTATGACACAACACACACCTTGAGAGGCCCTAGAAACCATTCCTACAAAGATTATCCCAGGTAAGACAACAGTTGTGAACCACAAGCCACAAGAAAAAATTGCATTTGGGCCAGGAAAACTTATTCCAAATCTGCTTCCACCAAGGCACTTCAATATCTCCAAACAAGTATCTATTAAGCTCCAAATACCCTACCGAAATAGAATATATACCAGATGACTCATTTCCCTAGGCCAATACATCGAGACCCCCCAAAGAGCAGCACACCCTAGAGGCCATAATTTGAGTCAACTCATTTCTGTCCCTCTCTGAACCACATGGTGGCCAATCAGAAGAATCCTTCCATCTATAGCCAACAACCAAACCAAAGTTTTAAATAGCCTTATAGTGCACAACCTTGTCCCACCCAGCAACAAGAAAGCAATCACAAAGGGCTTGCAAATGAGGATACAAGGAAAGAAGAGGGGGATTCCCATCCCAAGAATCTATCCAAAAAAGAGCCTCAGAGCCCCTGTTGTAGATCCAAAAAAGGCCCCTCTTCATCAACTGAGCACCAGTCTTTATAGTATTCCAAACCATAGATCCCCTGCTCTCCAAAGGATAGCAAGAAACAACCAAATATTCAACTCCTGGTAAATACTTCAGTGTGAGAATACGGGCCCACAGTTGATTCTGATTGGTACACCAATGCCAATACAACTTAGCTACAAGGGCCTGCGCATTCAAGACAATAGAACAATGACCAAGACCCCCTTCCTTCTTAGGCTGATAGACAAGTTCCCACTTAATTAAGCTCCATTTGGAATGTCGTAGATTACCACTCCAAAGAAACTGGCCCAAGAGGGCATCAAATTCCTTAAGAAAATACACTGGATCTACTTGGACTAAGTTTTTGTAGATAGGAAGGGCCTGAATCACCAATTGAAGAAGGGTTTCTTGAGCAGCAGTAGAAAGCCACTGATGAGTCGAATTATTAACCTTCTGATGCAAATTATCTAATAAATCCTGCCAAAAAAGCCTAGGCTATCTACCAACAACAATAGGAATGCCTAGATAAAGCAGGGGAAGAGATTCAATTTGAAGTCACAAGATGTTGGCAATCCTCCTCTGTATAGGCTCCAGAGTATTAAAGAAGAAGATCGAGGGTTTGTGGTCATTGACTTTTTGACCTGAGGTAGCCAAATAAATATCCAACATAAGCCTGAAGGTTTTAGCTTCACACAGTCTAGAAAGCCCCATAAGAGTAGTATCATCCACAAACTGCAGATGAGAAAGCTTGGGCAATCCATTACCCCAACTCCAACCATGAATCAGGTCCTGGGAAACCTGAGACTTAATAAATCTTCCAAGGCCCTCAACCATAATAATAAACAAATAGGGAGAAAGAGGGTCCCATTGGCGAGGACCTCTAGAGGCCCCAAATAACTCTGAAGGCTCCCCATTTAGAATAATAGAGAAGGAAGAAGACGTAACACAAATCTTAGTCCAACTAACCTATTCTAGGCTGAAGCCAAAGGCGAGGAGGACCTTCTGCAAAAAGTGCCACTTAACTCTATCGTAAGCTTTAGCCATATCAAGTTTAATGAACATAGATCTCTCCTTGGAATTTTCCATAGAATGAATGGCTTCAGAAGCAACTACCACCCTATCTAGAATCTGTCTTCCAGCAATAAAATCCCCTTTCTCATTTGAGATCACAGTGGCCAGCTATAGTATAAGCCTTTCAGCAATCAAATTAGTAATAATTTGTAGACCACATTACACAGAGCAATAGGCCGAAAGAAATCCAACTGAGTAGCACCTTCCTTTTTTGGAATAAGAACAAGAAAAGTAGAGTTCAAGACACGAAGCATTTGTTTACTAACATAAGATTCTTGAACCACCTCCAACAAGTCTAAATTAATAATATCCCAAAACTATTGAAAAAATTCCACTGGAAACCCTTCAGGACTTGGAGTTTTACCCTTACGCATCCCAAAAACAACCTCCTCCAACTCAGACATCGATATTAGGCGCATAAGAGAAGCATTCATCTCATTGGAAACAAGAGAGGAAATGCATGCAAGAGTCATGTTCTCCTCATCCTTAGCAGGAGGTGAATCATCTGAAAAGAGAGCAAAATAGTACTAAGTAGCTTCCCAAGACAAAGCATACAGAGGTCAAGTGAATTCCATCTAAATTAACCAAAGTGGATATATGACTCCTATTCCAACATGCCTGCATAGAATTATGGAAAAGGTCATATTCTTGTCTCCTTCCTGAAGCCAATGAATCCTAGCCTTCTGCTTCCAAAAAATCTCCTCCCTAAGTTCCCATTCCTCTAGTTCTTTAACAACTTGAGACTCCTCCTTGCCCAAATCCTCTAAAAATCCAAGATCCCAAATTTGACAAGTGACAGCTACCAAACGATCATGAGCCTGTCGCTTCTTGGTATAAAGATTACCAAAACAAGACCTATTCCATTTTTTAAGCTACCATTTAACATATTGAAATTTCTTAACAAAGGAATACATAGTTGTACCATAAGCTGGGCCACCATCTCTCCACCACTAAGCCATGGAATCCTAGAGGGAAGGGTCCCGAAGCCACATCAGCTGAAACTTAAATGGGGGATTCTTAGGAATTGCAACCATAGTAGCTAAAAATTTAATAGGCCAATGATATGAGCCCCTCCAATCTAGAATTTTTGAAGTAGGGCTCAGCCCACCTCCAACCCAAAAACTAGAGACAAGGAATCTATCCAATCATTTTGAGATAGCATCTCCTCCACCCCTTCTATTATTCCACGTAAAGATCCCATTAGTCGGCTTGATATCAATTAAATGCAAAAGGTCCACATTTTCTCAAAAGAGCTCAGAGGTAGGACCCAAATGAGCAAGCCCACCCCTCTTCTCCTCCAAGATTAACACATAATTAAAATCACCCACTAAAATCCAACCTGAAGGAAAGGAGCACCTGCTCTAACATAATAGATATGAGACCAAAAATAACCAAAATCATCTCCCCATTCTCTAAACTAGAAGCCACCATAGAAAGAGTTGAGGGGCTAGAAATCCACCAAAGAGGAATAATCTTCCTAGGATCCCAAAAGAGAGCCAGACCTCTAGAACTCCCTAGAGAACCAATACATTGGCACTGCCCAAGACGGAAAATACTAGAAGCACAAAGAAACATAGAATCGACTGACAACTTAGTCTCCTGAATACGAAAGATAGATGGAGAGTGAACTGCCACCAGCTCACGAATAGCCTTTTGTCTAGGGATGCTATTCAACCCTCTAACATTCCATAAGAGAATAATCATTGAGAAGAGTGGGAGAAGTGAGCCTCATTGGGCTTAACAGACCTAGAATCCACCAACAACTCCCCCACTAATTTAATCTTCTCTTGATCCTTTTTGTGACCTCTTTTTGAGGAAGTGTCAAAGGAAACTTTCTTGAAGGGCCTTTGTTGGAGACCCAAAGCCTGAGAAGACCCTTTCTCTTTCCCAAATGCTTGCACCTCCTTAACCAAGGCTGCCAAAACAATGTCATCTTGTAAATTTGTGGACTCACTTGAAGCTCATAAGTCAGGACCAATAGGAGACAAACCCTGTTGCTGCCCTGGACCTTGGTCCACAATAGAAGACTCCTGTTGCAAAACTCTCACATTCATACCAGTCATACAAGAAGGGATACCAACATGAACACCTTCCTCTAAGGCCAAAGTGTCCAACACCTCAAACCAATTAAAACCCTCATCAACTTGCCTATCCCTGTAGGGCCTCTTCTGCCTGCATCCCTTAGCCTGAGATCTAACAGGTAGAAATCCATCCTTATCAGGGCCATTTTCTTGCATTGGAGCTTTCCCATCGTGCTCATTATCCACCTTCAGAGCAAAGGAAGAAGAAGAACCACCGAGACCACTAGCAGAGCCAACAGTTCCCCTATTAACTCGAGGGCACTGATGCTAAAGATGCCCATACTCATGAAATATTTAACATCTGAAAGGGAGAGATTCATAATCCAATTGTTGCACCCACTTAGAAGAATCTAAACAGATTTCCAAAGAATTCAACAACGGATTATTTAAATCAACTTCAACACAAATTCGAGCAAAGGAAATTACCTTTTTGTCAAGGGTTTGTTGAGCAATCGCTGTAGGCTTCCCAAGAAAAGCTGTAATCTGGTGTAGAATATCTTCCCTCCAAAACTCTAATGGAAGTTGTGACAAGTGAACCCAAACAAGAACTCATGAGGGTAATTCCTCTATAGAATTGAAACCTGAATGCTAGGGTTTAACAAACATGCCAACATGATTATAAAAATAAGGTCCTCCCTCAAAAACCCGATTGCAATCAGACATGCAAGAGAAGACCACCAAAAAATATTTGTTCACAACTAGCATAATCTGCATGTCCCCCTCCACCTACCATGAATAATGAATCCAAGCTTCCAAAGCCAACAAAGAAATACGAATCCCCAGAAAATTACAGATCAGAGCATGTCTACTCCAATAAGCAACATCCTCCTCAACTGATTCAGGAGGAAAGACAAGGATGAGATGATCCAGAGTCCTCAGAAGACAACCATTCACTTTATTGAATTTAGAGTTTTCTCCCACATAAAAAGAGTCAAAGCTCGTTGCATGCAAGCCTGAAGAAGATCCATGGGGTGGCATAGCACCAGCGACCACCAGACTATTAGAAACTCCTTGCACCTCCATCCGAATAGAAGATGGAAACAAAACTAAACCTTTAGCAAAAACACCAAACCCTAGAACACCCTACAAGCACCAAACAAACACCCAACACCAAACCCCAAAACACCTCTGTAAACTCAGAACAAATTTACCCCAACGCCACATGCAACAAAATCCACCAACACCCCCAGCTAGTGATCACCCCATACGCAGATAGAAACACCAAAAAAGACTAGGGAACAACAACCCTAGTTTGACCCAACATCACGAACAACCATCATCACTCAACTTTCATCGCTTAACATCACCTCTCCATTTAAAATCTTTTTAAAAGTTTAATATTAAGGTTTGAGCCTTGGTTGTTGGCACTACAGGCAAGAAGCCCCACCAGTTCACCAAGGAGCCTCCCCTTAATATGAGGGTAAACAACAAACTGCATTGTTGACGTGGTAGAGAGCAACCCTACAAGGTTTGAACCTTGGTTGTTGGCTCTACAGGCAAGAAGCCCCACCATTTCACCAAAGGGTTCACCCCCTAGAATTAATATTAAGAAAAAATTGACAATTGAAGATCAAACATTCATTGCACACAAATTTCAATTTTAGTGAAAAAAAAACAATGAAATCATTCTTCCATTTTGTCAGTCATTGCAAAAAAAAAAAATCAAAATAAAATTTTGATTTAGAGAAAATAAAAGTTATCACTTCATTTAGTTGAGATCAATCAATCAATCTATATATATATATATATATACTACAGGAATTGGTCGGTTGGGTATTCGTCACATGACTAATGATGCTAGTGCAACATGCCCTCTGGTACCACAGGGATGGTGGGGAGACTAGACCTCATGACCTCTTGCCTATAACAAGATGATTTAACCAACAAAATATAAATCAAATCATTCATATTAATATTTTTTAAAAGATACATAATACAACATATTTCTCAAACTTTAAATAAAAACAAAACTTTATCATATTAACAATTAATTTAATTTTAAAATTATATGAATTAACTTGAAAGACTAATAATAATCAACACGAATTAAACAAGTGACACAAGCGTCGAGTTCCTGCCAGAGAGCGTAAAGCATTTAAATTGAAAGGAGAGAGCAGAGGGAAAAGTAGTGAATAAACTTAGAATTTCTATTTCTTTTAGTTTTGTTTAAATTAGATCAATGAGACATTGATAAGGTCACAATTGTCTGATAGATCTGTAGGTAGCGTCAAATTATGTCTTATATAACATAAGAGTACTTGCAAGAAAGCCCTAATAACTTGTATATGCATGGGAGCAATGGTTTTTGACTTTTTTTTTTTTTTTTTTATTGTAGGGAGGTTTCTTGAAACTAAATATATTATCTAATTTGTATTCTTGGTACTACAATTCTGCATAACTTTTTTAGTATAACCCAAAATTTATAAAATATTTACAACATTCAATTGAAGGAAAAAGTGTATAGGGAACATATATCAGGCAGTGTAAAATACCTTGAGTAGAATGTAAATGATCAATGAAGATAAAAGGTCTTCTTCTACTTCTAGGCATGCAATGTGTATGTATATGTATGTATACAAATTACAGAATTTTAGTTTGAGATAAGTTTCATGTATCATAAGCAAATGTATTGATGTTTTTGCAGCCTATAACTAAATGTAGCCCAAAATCATTGGACTTGCCTTTTGCTAAAGAAAAAATCTTTACTAACAACTCGAGAGGTTAAGTTTACAAGGTGGGGAAGATTCCACATGCAGCTCTATTGCACACACATTAACTTGGCCATTATTTAAAATTTTGAAGTATTTGGTGTTGCATACCAGACCAGAACATAAAAATTTGGGGAAAAGATAGACCTCAAAAAGCCCTAGAAGATCATTACAATCACTCCTGGCTCTGAAAGTGGTACATGTTGATCTCCAATTGATACAATAGTGGATATGTAACAATATAGTATAATTAAAGTAACTATAGTTTCCAATATTTTTCTAATTTTAAAAAAATAAAATCTCATAAGATTGATTAAATGTAGAATTACTAAAATTTATCCAAATGCAAAACATAATGCACATGTTAATGTTCATGTAAAACATTATATGTTACCAAAAAAATTGCTCAAACAAACTACCTACTATTTTATACTTTGTTAACAAAATCCAAAAAAAACTTTGAAATTCACTGTCCAAAATATTTTAGCATTTCCTAACTACTTTGTACAGTTTAATCCTATAAAAAATTGAAGAGAATAGTATCAACTCAATCAAGTATCATAAGAGTTAAATCCCAGGAGAGATATGACAAACAAACCATTCAAAATGGACAAAATTCCATTATATCAATCAAATTCAGTCATATTAACTTTTGATGATGCAATGCAACTTGGCTTACTAATTTTTTCTGTTGTATGCATTATATCGACTGTTGCGTTGAACAGTACTATTAAAGAGAATGATTTTTTGAATGTTTTTTTGAGTGGAGCATGAAGAGCGAGAAAGAAAGACAAAGGAACAGTTGGTCGACTTATAAGTATACAATTTTCTCATTGTTTGTATTCTCCGCTACCTGCAATTTCAATATTATGATTATTGTGATAGAATTAGTTTTGAATAATTTTAGATAAAGCGTATTAAAATATAGATAAAAGAAGTATTTGTATGAGTTTTTTTTTTACCTTGTTGTGGTTTTTGTTGTTTATTCATTGAGGGAAATATAAACCCCCTAATTTACATTGCTGAGTTAGTTTGATGGAAACCCCTGATTCAGACAGATTTAGCAACATTTTTAAAGCATTCCATTGAAGACAAATCATAACAAAAATACTATGCTCCTCTTTATATGATATTGTAGTACGCTAAAAGTATAAGGGTTTTAGCTAAAATTATACAATACTAAAAGAAATCTAAAAGTATAAGGGTTTTAGGCCTTACTTAGACTTAGGCCTTATACAGGCCTTCATGACATCCGACAAGTGAACCATGTTTTCCGCCTCCTTTTCTAGCGATTGCACTATCATTAGCGGCTGAGGTGCTTTCATTTCCAACATTGAGAAAGCATAAAGGATAGAACAACTAATGAGCTATGCATAAATAGGACGTCATACGCCATAGAGCATTTATTGACTCAACCAATATTTAAAGTTCAGATAGAAGAAAATTTCATATGAAGAAATATCTAAAGTCATATAGTTTAGAACCAAAGATGAAAAAAGTGGCTTAAAATAAAATTATGCTTCTTTTTATTTCTATAGACATGTTTGTCAAGAAAGTTTCACACAATTTTGTGTTCGTCCTCACAATCATTCAAAATTGTGACTGACAATTCTTAAGTCAGTTTTGGTATCACTATGGAAGCTTTTAGATTTTACAATTGCATTTTAGTCCATGCTCTCTACATTTCTCATCAAAAGAAAAGACAAATGGATTCCTATTTGCATTTCATTCAACATAGCTCCAGGCAGGGTGCTCAAGTTTCTATATGCATAACCCTTTGGAAGATTGTTATCGCATCAAACCTTTAACTCCTTTTGAAGTCTTAGTTGCTCTTTCAACTCAAAAATTGTCACACTAACAAAAGGAGAAAAGCAAAGCTTCTACCTTTTATGCAAAGTTTAGCTAATCTGCACACAGAAAATTTAAGCATTCTTTAGCAAACTCAAGCAAAGTTCAAAGCACTTCATGAAAGACGTCAAAATTCCTCGATCCTTTCAATTCAATAATCATGTTCAGCTTCACATAGACATATCAAGTACAAAACCTTGTCTTCAGTTCTTTCAGTTTAGCTAAGCTACACACAAAAAATTTAAGCATACTTCAACAAACTCAAGCAAAGTTCAAAGAAATTCATGAAAGACATCAAATTCCTTGATCCTTTCAATTCAGTAATCATGTTCAACTTCACATAGATATATCAAGTGCAAAGCCCTATCTTCAGTTCTTTCAAATTTTCATTTAATTCTTTTCATGCTGCATTTGGAAACAAAATCCCCTATTACCTCCTATTGAATATAATGCTTCAGTTCAGTAGTAGGGCTATGTGTAAAGATACCTTGTTTTAAAATATTATTGATCCTTTTACACCATATCTTGTTGCAATTTGTTTTTATTTGTATAGATCTGATTCAGTTTCTACTAGCAGAACTTGGATGCAGTGTTCTCCTATTTTCCATCTGCTTAGACAGTCCATTCCATGAACAAACTTAGTGAATGATTGTTAACATGAATTAGTAGAAGATCGAGTAAGAATTTTAATTACGAAGTAATAATTTGTCTACTTAATGCATAGGGACTTTCCAAAACGTTGGGCTCCTATATCAACATATGAAGGCGAAAGTTGGTTTTTGATCTTTACTTAGATGGTTTTATATCTGCTATGTGCTTTCTCCTATTTTACATGTTTAAAACTTGCAATGAATCAAGGAGTATTTTGTATAGTTATTTTAGGAGGTCATGTGAAGTATAGCCAAGGATGTTGATTGTTAAACAAAGATATATGAATAGTTGAGAGCCCAATGCGGGGTAAATCGTTCACAATGTCTTCATTATAAAGCCTATACTATAGAAAGTGTTTCAGTAGCTGAAGTTGTATCCAGCGAAATGAAAATGGTGGGATCACTCATTTTCTATTTAGTGGTCTGTATATGCCTCTGCCAATGTTTGGCAATCCCAATAGATTACAATATTTCATCAAGGCCAGTGGAAGGGAAGCTCAATGTACATTTAGTCCCTCACACCCATGATGACCTTGGATGGCTTAAGATTGTTGATCAGTACTTTGTTGGGTCTAATAGTTCAATCTAGGTTGGTGTAGTACAGAAAGATCCACCCGGGAAGAAAAAGAGATATTATGACTTTTAAGGCCTTTTATGCAAAAATGGTGTTAGGACTAATCAAAGTTCGTTTGTCCATATATATGGGAGGATGAATTCGGTATTAAAGTTTATGTTTTTGAATTGAGGATGTTCACTGTTAAACGAAAATATATGGGGTAAGGAAGTTAGGTCTTAAAGTTTATGTTTCAAAAAGGATGTTTTAGAATACCAAAAAGTTAGCATTGATAGTCATAGAATACATACAGATTGTAATGACAACTTAAGTGTGTGACAAATAACCTACAAAAACATTTGTTTAAATTTTATTGCAACTTTTAGCATTTAGCTACAAACAATACTTAGACAGTTGGCAACTTGGCCATTCCCAATAGCAACCTAAACACGAAATGGCTTTAGGAAATCACAATAAACTAAACAACATAATCTTCTAAACTCTGCAAATTTCATACTGAGACCCTTCATTTCTCAACATAACAAATAGTCTCATATCCCTGGATTAAGAAACCCTGATTTTGTGAAACGATATTTAAACAGAAAATAACTAATTTCCAAAGTAAACTAATACTTATTTTGCAAAATAAATTAGCAGCTATGTTAAATATTACAAAAGAAAACCCTAAAAGTCTAAATTCAGATGAAAGAAAATTTAGAATGCACCAAAAGAAATTTGAAAAGGACATGAAGAACAACAATATTGGAACCTCTGTCATAAGTGATGACTTGACTTTCGATATATCTTCGCCCAGCATTGCTTTAATGGACAACCACCAACCGATCACAAATTCACCATTCCCAGGCGACTCCATGCTCACAACCCTAATTTTCTCGTAAACGCTAGGGTTAAACCAAGAATGAAATCATTTGTTAATTCTTTTTGTACAGATTGGGTTTGAAACCCAAAAGAAAAAAACTTAAGCTCCCATTTTTTGCAGCGTTGTAATGGTCTAGATTTATGCAATGTTTTGCTTACAATGATGACAACATTAAGCATGGTGGTGAAGGCCTCCCCTCCGTCTATGACTCTTTTGTACATAATTTGACTGGTGAAACAAAGCAATAATGCCCACAGTAAGAAGAGTAGAGCATGCATGGATCCCAACCCTAGACCTTTAGCTAACCCACTCTTCTTCCCAATCTCATACGTCTGCCTCAGAGAATTTCTGTATGATTTAACTGCTTTCTCCTCCCCAACAAATGCATAGACTGTCCTAAAATTTCCAATTACCTATGTCTTTCAGCACAATTGTTTCAGGTCTACATTCAAAACATGACAGATAACCCTAGCATATCATTTGGAGAAATTTTGTGACAACCGCATTTGCTTTCAAAAGTATAGAGAATAAACTAGGAAGAAATTGAAACATAAAAAAATCAGTCCAAGCACACCTCTTCTGCAATGCCCCCTTCCTTAATATAAGCCTTTCGACCCCTACACGTAAGACCAGTTACAACAAAAGCATACAGGCCTCCAGCAAGTGCAATCAAGGGAACTATTACCAAAGTTACTATCTACTCAGCTGCTAGACTATGGAGAATCCTACTACAAACCCACCAACGAATCGGCTAATATAGTGCAAAAAATTTCCAACTTGCACAAAAAAATTAACATAAGATTTGAACTCATTTGTCTAAGATAACAGATAATAGAGGCAAGGGTTCTGGGCTAGCTGAAACTGACCTTAGTTGGCAGTGGTTAGCAGTGGCAAGAAACTGCAGTCTAGATTGGCAACTCAGGCAGAAGAGGAAGGCCAGAGGCAAGACAGTGCCCCCAAGACAATGCTGGGTCTAGGAAAAGTGTCTGCTGCCTCATTTTCCAGCGATTGCACTGTCCCCAGCCTGTAGCCATTGTGATTGTTGTCTTTGTGTTGGTGCCGTGAAGATTTCTCCAGCAGCTTCTCTTTCCAGTAGCTTCTCTTTCCAGAAGCTTCTCTATTCACTATAATGTTTCAAGAAAAAAAATAGTATGATCATTTGATTTCTTAGATTTTTTTAAAAGAAAAATGAATTATACAGCTACTCTAACCAATGAAAAAATAGATAAATGATAATTTCTAAAAATAAAAAAATATGTTTTAAAATACAAACTATACAAATAGAAAAAATATATTTAAATTATACAACTAGAAAAAATATATTTAAATTATACAACCTGATTGGTTAATCAAGTAAAAAAAAAATAAAAATCAGAGGAATGCATTAGTAACCTGCCTGTTGGCAGGAACTAATAAATTTCCATATGAATTGAATTTAATGATATTGTAAGGAAAAAATGTCTGCATCAACATTAAATGAAAAGCCCTTTTCTTTGCTCCAACTTTATTATGTATTTCTTCTAGAAACGTAACATGTGAATGCTAAACCTATTGTGGACCCACTTGGAAAGAGAAGTCTGTGTTCCTTGTTCAATAATTTAGGATATTATCGGAGACTTGCAGACACAATTTTTTTTGTAAGTTAGATTTCGTTCTCAAATACTTAACTCGCAGTTCTAATAACTGTCCTCCGTTGTTAATGGCTAAGAGTTATAAATCTCCACTCATTTTTTTTAACTTTCTCAGATACCTAACGTTGAAGATCGATCACAGATTAGTCAGTTGGAAAGCATTCCCACTGTAATTGGAATGGAGGGAGCAATTTTAAAAGCAGTTGCCTTCAATCTTTTGTTGGCTCTTTCAACATGCAAAGTTCTGTATGCACAACCAGGTGAGGTATTCTTATTCTTCTATGGGACTACTATTTTTTTATTCTTCGCATGAGTAGAGTTTATAAGATCTGTAAAACCAACTGCTTTTAACAAAATCTCAACCATTCTGTTTTGTTTGACAAAACAGAATCGTTGGCAGAGAATCATAAAGTTTTCAACCTATAAATACTTCTGTATTAGTATAATTATGTGAAATATCTGTGAACTTTTTTTTTGGGTTTTATATCAAATTCTGAATTGTTAAGTTATTTGATACAGAAGTATTTATAGATTGAAAACTTTTGATTCTCTGTCAAAATTGTTTTAGAGGTAATCTTGATCTTATTCCTTATGAACTTTTCTTTTAATTATAAAATATTTTTGAAAAGAATATTTCAAACACCTTGCATCAAAAATAAAAAATAAATCTCATCAGGTAAATTCACTGTCAGCAATTCACCGTTGGAAAATTCACCCCCATGGAAAAATTTACCGCCATGACAAATTCACTTCAAGGAAAATTCACCACCAGTGAAATTCACCGCCATTACAAATTCACCACCAGGAAAATCCACTGCCATGGAAAATTAATGGCAAACTTTTAATGCGATGAATTTTCCACGGCTGTGAATTGTTGGTGGTGAATTTTCTTTGAGGTGAATTTGTCATGGCGGTGAATTTTCCCATGATGAATTGTTGGCGGTGATGGCGGTGAATTTTCCACGGTGAATTGTTGGTGGTGAATTTTCCCGCTTCCGATGGTGAATTGCTGATGGTGAATTTTCCTAGAGCCCTTTGGACTTTCTTATGTCATTATGAATAAGGACTTTCCTTTTAATTATAAAATATTCTTGAAAATAATATTCCAAACACCCTACATCAAAAATAAAAATTAATTCTGGACTTTCTTGTGTCATTATGAATAAGAACTTTCCTTTTAATTATAAAATATTTTTGAAAAGAATATTTCAAACACCCTGCATCAAAAATAAAAAATAACTCTGAACTTTCTTATGTCATTATGAATAAGAACATTTCTTTTAATTAAAAAATATTCTTAAAAAGAATATTTCAAACACCCTACATCAAAAATAAAAATTAACTCTGAAGTTTCTTATGTCATTATGAATAAGAACTTTCCTTTTAATTATAAAATATTTTTGAAAAGAATATTTCAAACATCCTGTATCAAAAACTAAAAATAACTCTGAACTTTCTTTATGTCATTAGGATAGGTTTGGAGACTTTCTTATGTCATTATGATAGGTTTGGAAGTAGTTTGAAAATAATGATATCTTATTCTACATACACATATATTTTTAAAAAACACTTTTTGAAACTATTATGGATTATGGGGCTTAAATCCTTTAGCTTAAACTTTTTTCCAAAATATTTAAACTACCAAAACGTCTACTGTTTAGACTCCAGACTGAATAAAATATTTAAGCAAGCAAAGTAAAATATTCAAATCTCCATCAGCTTACAGCTTCTCCTTTCTCAATTTGGCATTGCTGCTGTTGCTAAATAGATGTGATGATGTTATATGTGCAGGATTCATCAGCCTGGACTGTGGAGGAGAAGGGGGATATAATGATTCCCATGGTATTAGCTGGACCTCAGATGAACAATACATTAATACGGGTGAAAAAAGAAGCATTTTGACTAATGAGTCAGAGGTGGAGCGTCCAATGAAACAGCTTCGCTGTTTTCCTCAAGGCAAGCGAAATTGCTACAATTTACCTGCTGTGTGGGGAACAAAATACTTAATCCGCGCCTCTTTCTTCTATGGTAACTATGACGGCCTTGAGTCACAACCACTATTTGAATTGCTGGTTGATGCTAATCCTTGGGCCACTCTTGTAGCAAACACGAGTAGCCAGCGGGTAATTGCGAAGGGAATAATCTATATGGCCAGGGGTAGCTCTATTAATGTGTGTGTTGGTCGAAGTACCGATGATGTTCCTTTCATTTCAACCTTTGGAACTTCGCCCGATCAAGCCATCTATGTATGAGGTTGTAGGACATCATCTCTCTTTGCTCAGTGCCAAACGCATCGATTACGGACAATTTTCAAATACACTTCTAAGGTGGGTTTCTTAATCTCTACGAATTCTACTATTTTTCTTGATGTTTTTCTGGTGGAAGATAAGGAGAGCCAGAGACTTGTTATTTAATTATAATATGTATAATAAATATAAATAGCTATTGATTTCAAAGCGGTTTTGTGCAGATATCCTGATGATGAATTTGATAGGCTGTGGGAATTAGATAAACTGTGGGGTAAGGATGTAATAAGTAATACGGTTTATAGGAATACCACAAATTACATTAGTTCAACACAGGAGTTCGAAATACCATCAGCTGTGTTAGGAACCGCCTTGGTGAGCCCCAGGAATAGGAGCATGGGAAATATCACATGGAGTTGGAGTGTTCCAGAAACTGGTGAATACTATTTTGTGATGTGCTTTGCCGAAGTAGAGCAACTTGGAGCTAATGCAATTAGGGAGTTCAATATAAGTATCAACGGATTTTCATGGTCTACCGTTAAATTAGAAAGCTACCTCGAGTCGGTTGTCGTCGGTTATGGACCAATGAAAGCTTTTAGCTTTGCAGAGGTTGAATTTTCTCTTGATCCTACCAATCGATCGAGCATGGGTGCCATAATCAATGCCCTGGATATCTACCGATATAGTAGCCCACTCAGAAACGGAACTAACACTGGAGATGGTTTGTATTGCTTAAAATTGTTGAATGGTTTTTAACGTCTAAATTTGAATGGCTCACTAAAACATCTATCAATTTTACAGCGAATGCACTTGGTGACATTGCAAGGCAGTTAAATCTGGGAAAAGAGTGGATGGGTGATCCTTGTCTGCCACAGGAATACCGTTGGGATTGGGTGGATTGCAATCAAGACTCGTCACCAAGGATTATTGTAGTGTAAGTCTTTCTCTAAACATTTATCTTCAGTTAGTGGTGTTAACGGTTTTTCTGTGAGACAGGTCTTCCAGGGAAACAATGTGTGTTGATTTGATTATGTATTGCTTAGATTTTCTTATTTTCTTATTTTTTATTTTTCACTTATTAAAATTATATATGTAGATACTTTTCATTCTGTTTTCCAATTATTTAGATTTTGGATTTCATTTTTTGACATGGTTTAATTATACTTTGTGGATGTCTTTATACCATATACATATTGTAATTTTTTTTCTTCCTAATATTATTTATTACTTTTATGTGAATAAAATACTAAAATTCTTAATAAAACAATCTTCTTCAAACTATATAATTATAACTTTAAATCTCATTTTATTAATTTTACCAAATTTTAGCAATCCAAAATTACTTATTTTTAAATAAACCATAGTAAACTAGATGTACTTTTTACAATCCCATTGACCAATTAAGGACATAATTTGACGATTAGTGTAACTTTGTAATTTGATCTAGTTAGACACCGCTGTCAATTTCAATTTAAGGATGAAGAGATTGAACGTACAGGAAACTCCCGGACAAGCGTCTGAATGGCACCATACCTCCAACCTTCGCCAATCTCTCTGCTCTTGTTAAGTTGTCAGTAACAAATCCTAACTACCTATGTTTTATGTTTTTTAGCTTGTTGAAAGTCAATATCGCACTAGGTAGACCAAAATCTGTGTCCTTATTCCTTTTGCAGGGATTTGGGAGGAAATAATTTGAGTGGTTCAATACCAGATTCTCTGGCCACTCTCTCCAATCTTAACGAACTGTGAGTTGAAATATATGCATCAGGGTATTTCTAGTTTCTGAAAGTTTTCTGCATATTAATATTCTCATTCTATCTTATAAAATGGCTAGGTAATTTACCTTTTTAAGTATGCTATATTACTCAGACTATGTACAGTATTGTGAGAAATTTTCTTTTTGAGATATAGGAATTTGACAGACAATGACTTACACGGATCAGTGCCAAATGGTCTATATGAAAAAAAGCAACGTGGAGAACTCATTCTGAGGCGAGTTTCTTTTCTTGCAACATAAATCACTCAGTAATTATGTTGTCCGTATAATAAGACTCATATGTTTAAAATTTGTATTAAATTTTGCAGTATTTATGGCAATGAAATGCTTTGCCAACCAGGCATTTGCAAGGATACCCAGAAAGGAGAGATCAGCAAAACACTAGTAGTTTGGTTAATAGTAGCAGGGGTTACAACACTTATAACCATTAGTACTGCAATATTAATCTTTATCAAACTTAAATCAAGCAGAAAAATTCGAAAAGGTAAGTCACCTTAAATCATCTTCCCCTTGACATTTGCTCTTTACTTTTGGGTCTTCGTTTTGATAAAACAAAACAGATTCTTGTACATTGAAATGGGCAAAATGCAGGGAAAACTGAAACAGGACAATTAGATCTTGTCAAAGTGGAAGGATGCCGATCATTCAGTTACGAAGAGGTGAGAGTTATGACTAAAAGCTTTCAGACAGGGATTGGAAGAGGAGGATATGGACCTGTTTTTCTTGGTTGTTTTCAAGACGAGAATGTCGCCGTCAAAATCTTGTCTGATAAATCACATCAGGGTGCCATACAGTTTTCCACAGAGGTATAATAAAGGACTCATTCATACCCATTTTATATTTAAAACTTCAGAACTTTTATCTCTCCAATAAAAACGAAGCACTATAAAATTTTAAAATCACTAATGTCTGATCATTATAATCGAAACTAAGAACAATTGCTGCAGTGAGATCTGTTCTCCAAAGTATGCCTTACTAATCTTTGTAAAATTCATTGACCGCTCCAGGTAGAGATTCTCTCCAAGTTACGACATAAGAACCTTGTAAAATTCATGGGGTACTGCACAGAGGAGCAAAAGCTGGTTCTTATATATGAAAACATGGCTAATGGAGACCTGCGACATTGTCTTGATGGTATGGTTCGCAACGTTGCTCAATTGTATGGAATCCTACATTGTGTATGATTTGGAGGAATGTTTTTGCTCATTTAGTCAAAGGCCTCCATTGCTTGGTTTCAGGTATAACTTGTTCAAGAAATACACTAGAATGGGAAAGAAGACTCAACATTGCATTAGATGCTGCCCAAGGTTAGGCAGATACTTATGGCAACTAACAAGCTCCTTGCTAATCCTAAAAAGATCATGGGTTCTAACTGTTATTTTTTAACAGGACTGGAATATTTACATGTAGGATGCAAGCCCAGCATTATCCACAGAGACGTAAAGAGCTCCAATATCCTGCTGAATGATCGTATGGAAGCAAAAATAGCAGATTTTGGGTTGTCAAAGATAGGACCATTGGATGGAGCTACACACGTATCTACCCGTGTAATGGGTACCCCTGGATATCTAGACCCGGAGTAAATATACTTTTCTTTCCCTTTTTGATACTCAATTCAATAATATGTGAATTGTTTAAGGCTCTTAAATCTTTCAACTTTTTACAGTCTATCAATTCAAATATGATGTAGAGAACACTGCTCCTGCCCTGTTTATCTCACAACCACTTACTATTAAAAAAAGAAATCAACCGGATAGGTCTCCTAGATCTTATACTAAAGTAATTTGATCAAGTCACTTATGCTTTGGACAATCCAAATAAGAGGTTAAAGGTTTCCTTGAAGAGGGTCATTTAAGATTTAAATAATTAAAAGAGGAGTTTAAGGTTTTCTTACAAGAGTATCAACTATTCTCTAGACCATTTAAAGAGAAGTTTGTGAAAATGGAATAAAAAAATCTAAGCGGAAATACTGATATCAATTTAGAATGAAATTGCAAGTCAAAAGAATGTACTTGCATTGATCAGATGATGAGTATTTAAAAGAATTTTGACCAAACCAAATTCCAAAAATTGGAGGAAAATGTTTGTTCAAAATTCAAAACAAATTTTGAGAGATAACAACCTCTCTAACCACCAACTCATCACCTAAGAAAGTGATTAAACTACATGTATAAAATAAATGACGTAAAAAATCAATCTCACACCAACACCTCCCCTTAAGCACAACTTAGGTGGGGACAAAAGATTGGGTCCTAACAACAAGGTGTGCTAAGGTACCTAAGTACAATGCAACCTCATAAAGAAGAGGAGAAAGCCCTCTGAGAAGAAAAAAACTCCCCCTCTCTCCCTAGTCCTCCTCCCCCCTCCAAAATAGGAAAAAACTATGCTTTCTAAAAGATGAGAAGAACAAAACTCCATGTGAGAAAAAAAGTTCCCCAATAAGAGAATAAGAAGAGAAACCATGTAGCCCCCCCTCAATGTAGAATCACATATAGTGATGGTAGATGCCTAGCAATGAATGTTGAAGATTATCTAAGACCATTAGACAACATCCCCCCGCCTTAAAAAGAAATAGTATCGTATAACTATGCAAATTGTCTTCCCATTTTTGAAAGGAATATGAGGAAATAAAATTCAACATGAATGAATTCTTTGAACTCTACTCAAGTGTCCCCATGTCGATGTTGAAAGGTACCACAATCAAATCAAGCATTCTAAGCCACAATGATGAAGATGACAATCTAAAACCTAATGGAAATGAATGAAGAACACAATCTAAATATTATGGTGATCACTCCAAATGTTGTTCAAGGGTCTCCACACTATTGCAAAACTATGAAAAATGATGATCTAGAGAAGGAACAAGTGGGTTTGAATATGCCTTGACAACATGTAAAGAACACGTGATGTAACTCCATAGGAGCTAACATTAAAGAGAGTATGAATAGACTCACAAAATAAACTTGAAATGTTGGTCAAGTACTCATCCCAAGTAGCTATATCTAGAAGATGATAAATAGTGTGTTGCACTGAGTCAATGGAAGCTCTTGAAGAAGTGACACTGGAAACTATAGATGTGCAATAGTAGATGAAGAAGATGGAGTATCAATGTATATCAAAACAATAAACTAATCATCCCATGAGGATATGTCCCCGCAAGATGGGAAACATAAGTCTTAGCATCATCTAAGGAAATGTATAAATATCAAATGAAGATCCAAAGTCTTCATACAACTATTGGATGATGGTCCAAGCAGTGAAAGGGCACTCAATCTATTCCATGTGATGCAAAAAATCTTTAAAATAGCAAGAAATATTAGTCCATGGACAATGTCATTCTTGTTAAACCATGCATTCTTTTGTTCTAGTCACTTGGGTTAGGAACAAGTCCAAGAAGGTAGGGCAATAGACCTTGATCAAGATAATGATTTTTTATCCCTGGTTTACAAGGAAATTAGTTCTCTAAAGTTATCTTGACAATAGAATTGGATGAAAATAAAAATAAAAGACATGATGAATGCCCCAAAATGGATATTTATCTCAATTCATGATTACAAAATGGTTGTATAATTTCTTCAAGAATGATACACAAAAGCACATTTTATAAGTTCAGTTCATGTGCATGAAAAACCTTCTATATTTTTCTCAATTATTCTCCCCAAATTGAAAATGTAGAAGGTAGTGCGGAAGTATATACTTGACACAACACAAAAGACAATCCCACCTTAATTCAATTTTAAATCCCCTTGAATTGTGGCACTTTATATTTTTAGTGCATAGATTTTAACTAACTTGGGATAAAAATTCAACACTTTATAGAAATAGTGTGAAATAATTTGCAATGGATCAAGATATAAAAAAAGGAAATTTTACAAAAAACAACAATCAATTTTGAACTATCGATTAAAATTTATAATTCTTTTAATTTTTAAACTTTTGCAAAATTAACACAAAAAATATAATTTAAAAAAAAATCCTTCACAAAATTATGTAAAAAAATTAGAGGATAAATTAGAGAAATAAAAAGGACAAGAGTTAAGCCCCCTCTAGTTGGTTGTGGCCACACCATATGATCAAGGGGCTATGCTCTTGGGTGGCTAGATCATCCTTTTACTAATTGAAACAATGAAAAATAGGTTGGGAGTTTTTTAAAGGGGGGTTCACCAAATAAATAGACCTATTTTCTTTTATTTAATTAGGAGATGAGATCCACACAAAGAATTGACTTACAATCGTTAGGTCAGTCAACTCAATGAGGGAATCTACTGATTTCCTTATGATTAAGGATGGGGGTATCATCCTGAACAACACTTTTAGGAGAAAAACTAAAAAATAGTAAATCAACTCAATCATACACATTCAAACTTGAAACATCAATTTAAAGCTCAATACAAATAGAAACAATAAACTTTCTACAAATCCGAGAAGGGCTAAACACTATGTACTAGTCACTAAAAGGCAATTTTGAGAGGAAAATTGGGACTCATTCGCCCATGGGTGAATGGTCTTTTTGTAGAGTTTTAGAACAACTTTTGGGAGCCTCTGATGTCAATCTATAGCTTTTGTTTGATATGGATTTGAATGTCAAAAAGTTGGAAATTAGATCTCAGGTGAGTTTCCGTGAATTGACAACAACTTTGACAACTTTGAAAACTTTTCCAATCTTGCTCCTCAAGAGATCTTCAATCTTGCTTCAACCTAATATTTGTAACAAAAACACGAAAGGGAATTTTTTTTAATTTTTTATGAATGGGGGTTTTCCTTTGTCAAACCGCAAACCCCATTTGTGTAATTAAACCTTGAATTGAAATATTGAAATATGGTAAGGAACGATGAATGAACAATGCTATGTTGCAACTCACCAAACCCTTGAATAAACCTTTGGAATGTTGCAATGTTGATCTTGATCTTGCATGAAATGGCTTCAATGGATGTGGATCTTGATACTTGAAATATGACTTGAATGCTTGACTTGAATATTTGAAATCTACATCACAATGTTAGCTCCAAAAACATGCATGATACAAAATAATTTGACATGATGCGTTAGATATTGATTTCTGCAATAAATTGTTGATAAATCTTCTCTTGAATACCTTTGATCATAATCTTTGCTTTAGGAATTCTTGCATGAAACCTCTTGAAAAATATAGGGTTTGAATTGATGAAATAACCTTGTATTTATAAGTATGTATCCTTAATTTCCAAATTGAACATTACAAGCTGACATTAAAATTTGAATTTAGGGACACTAAAATACCCCCAAAAAATATTTAAAATTTAGGTTCAAAGGCCTAGGGAGGACCCATTTTCCCATGGGTGAATGGGTCCTAGGCCCCTATTCCTAGAACACACATTGCTCAAGGTGAAGTATTATGTGTTGGAAATAATTATTGTCAGGTTTCCCTTTCGGAAAATGTGATTTATTAGGCTTGTAGATGTAAAATAGGGATTATTAAGGCATACTTAAGTTCCATTTAATTGAGATGCCCAAAAAAAGTGTGAAAGATGTAAAGGAGTACATTTTCCTACACTACATTTTGCCCCCACATTAGTGGGAGGCTGACCTTGTGTCAAACTTACACTAAAGTAGAAAATCAAGAGAGGTATAATTGTACAATCATTGGAAAAGTAAGACAACAAAGGTCAAGGAGGATGATCAAGCCCCCAAGATCTAAGATCTCACAACAAACCAACAAAGGCACATACTTTTGTTAAATATGCAACAACAATGACAAGATACTCAATCATAAAATGTCAAAGAAAAAGAAAATGAAAAAGAAAAAGGAGTGGATCAAGCCTTGACTATTTGTCTAACTCAATGTGGATCAAGCCTTAGTTGTTTTTCCAAAAAAAATTACAAGTAAAACCCATTGTACACTATGCAAACAACAATGCACTCACAAGGGCTAGTGTAGTCTGATATACACTAGGTGATCCCTAGGAAGTGTCTAGCTAACCATACCAAAGTTATACCTCCTGATAACTTTGATAAGGCATAAAAGAGACGGTCACAAGTGCAGCAAGTTGTGTTATTCTAGGCACTTATGAAAAATGATTCACTAGCAAGCAAGTTGTGCTATGCTTGGTGGCCTTGAAAAAAATGCAATAAGATATTCAAAGGGTTTTTGCTTAGTTCATGAAAGGTCTCCTCCTAGGGAGCATCATGCCTAATGTCTCCAAGAGAGGACTAGTAGAGGATAAAAGATTCACAACTTAGGGAATGCAATCCATAGCATCACCACTAAGAGGAATGCCGTATGCTCAGACAGGTCACAATCTTGGAGGACATAAAACCCAATGACACCACCAAGAAGAAGGAACATCACATGAAGTAAGAAGACCACACCAAGAAACATAAGTTATAGTCAAAATGATAATGCCAATGTATCACCCACTTTAAAGAAATTGCTAAACACCATGATGTGAGAAGTTACTTTAAAGTAGACAAATGATAAATGCTAAACAATAAAGAAGACATGAGAGCTCATTTGGAAAGTGCTATGTAAAACATATGTTTCCAAATGAAGCTATGTCATGTAAAGGGGTTTCCCCCAAATAAAATCCCAAACACATAACAGATCCAAGAATTTGGGGTCAATGTATGTTTTTGTTACAATGATATTATAGATCTTGAAAATGTTGTCATTCCCCAAATACTTGTAGAACTAGAAGAATAACACATAGAGAACAAAAAAAAGAAAAGTTTTTTGGGTCAACATGGAAGAGACTTAAATTTCTTAATGCCTTGCATCATCCCCAAAAGGAAAACACAAGACAAAATAAAAGGTAAAGGTTTATGACATATAGAAGAATGCAGGTACAAATAGAGGAATGAACATAAATACAGGTCAAATAGAATGATATGGGGGATCACATTACACACATGAAACCATAGAAAAAGAACATAAAAGGAATACAAATAAAAGACTAGTAAGGCACATGTGAGTTAGCCTATAGCAAGTCGTATGCATACCAATCTTGTTCATCATATGTGGAAGGCGAATAACTAGCCAAAGGGACAATGAAAAGTGTTTTATTAGGAACATCACTAGGTTCAACACGTGGTGAGTCACTTGTTTGAGGAATATCATCATGGTTGTTATTATCTAAGCTCATGGAGGAGGAAAATAATAAATTCAGCTCATTATGTACTTCCTCATCAATTTTAGCAATCTCATCATCATCATCCAAGTTGATCACAATAGAAGGTATAATGATAATATCCATGGAAGGTGTTCTCGTTGTGGTTGAGATATAGGATTTCCTTGTTGTGGTGAAGGTGGAGAATCATCATGCATTGCTTGAGTTTTTGTTTGATCTTTAGTTGTTGATTCATCTTTTGCTTGTACCAAATGAGCAATAGCACAATGTCTATACCTATGCTCTCTATCATTTCAGTTTCATTTTGTTTGGTTTTCAAGTTGTGATTATGTAGGAGTGGGTTTGTCAACCATAGGTTTCTTTTCTTTCCACAAGGGAGGAATGGAAGGAACCATGGGAGGTTGTTCAATCACTTTCTCTTTGAATTTATAAACTTGTTTGATTTTAGGAGGCACAACATAACTTATTTGGTTATCTTGTGATCTCTTATAGGAAATGGGTGGAGGATTGCTATGTTTTGGTCTTGGTTACTTGGAAGGGATTTTTGTTTAATCATGGTTTCATCAAGGATAGGAGGCTCAATCATGGGTTGAAGCATATTGCTAAGGGATAATTCTACTATGCATGCACTTTGCCTTAAATTTTTGATAGGATTTGAAAAAGAAGTCTTCATGAGGTAGGTAGTAGGTTCCATAGGTTCAGCCCAAAAGAAATCCAATGAGAAATTACCACAAGAAGACACAAGATTAAAGAAACTATGATGCACAATAACAATTTCTTTGCCAAATGGAAAGTTTAAGCATTTTTGTATGACCAATGGGATGACATTCATGGAGAGAAGACATGGGTAGCCTAAATTCATGCAAAATTGATCTAACATCAGGACGATGGAGAATGAGACATTCAATCTTTTTGGTCCAACTTGTAGAGGAAGAGAACTATTGAACCTATCATAGGGAAAGAAAAACCATTATGTGTTTTGATCCATGCTTTCCATTTTTCATAATTATCTTGATAAAGTTCATGGATAAACAAGAATTCTTTGGTCTCTACACAAACGAGATCAATTAATATCCCATTGGTGTGCCTGTCATTGATTCTTCCAGCTATGTAAAGAGGACCATTGGGTGCATGTTTAAGTATGCCATTTTGTGAGAAAGAAATGTCAAGGGACATATTGGTTAGGCCCTTACAATATTGACATTTAATGATTCCAATAATACTATCCATTGGATTTTCCTCATTATCATTCATGTTGTTATCATTCGTGTCAACATTCATCACATCATTCTTGTTTTCACTAGCTTTGAAAAAGGAGATGTTATGATTTGGCATATGATTGTTAAAGATTTACAAATTTTGGTTAGGAGGGGCAATATAATTATTACCTTGATCATTAACAAAACCAATTTGAATGTGATTAGATATAATGAGGTATCACACAATATTTGTAAGATGCTTACAATGTTCTATATCGTGTCCATTTTGTTGATGATAATGGAAAAAGGAATTTTTTCTATAGTTTGGAGGTAAATGCTTAGTAGGATTGGGAGCTCTAATAGGAGGTAAGGAAATTAAGTTCTTGTTGAAGAGCTACAACATGATGGAATGAAGGGTATCAGGTAGAGGGGTAAATTATCTATTCCTCTCCCCAAATGTATATGGATTTGTTTGCTTTATAGAAGCTAATTGGGTGTTAACATGTTGAGTTATTTGAGGTTAATTTAGTTGTATAAATCCATTATTTGGTTTCTTGAATGGTTGGTAGTTGGTTTGAGGCATGGATTCAAATATTTCAGGATAGTTAGACAAAGTTTTCACTTCATAGATACTATCTAAATTTTGGTAATCATGAAGGGTTGTACATAATTCTGTGAAGGAGGGAAATTTCATCATCCCAATCTTATCTTGAATCTTATTTTACAAATTTTCAATGAAAATTCATTGAAAATCAGGATCGAGAATCCTAATGTTGATTTGTGAGTAAAGCAATTGATAATGAGCAATAAAATTCTAGTGACCTTTTCATCATCCTTTTGCTTACATTTCATTAAATCTACTAAGGTCATCTTAGGACCCATGTGCACTTGGAAATGATTAAGAAAGACATAAACAAGTTCATTAAATAAACATAAATTGAGTTATATGGTAAGGAACAAAACCATTTCAAAGTGGTATCTTTCATGGATCTAGGGAAGAGTTTATCCTCAAAAATGAAGTCATTGCATAAGGCTATGTATGTGGAAACATGGCTAGCAAGATCTCCTTCCCCACTATGTTTCTCAAATCTAGGAATCTCTATACCTTGTGGCATTAGAGTTCTCAATATCTCCAAGGATAATGGTTTTTTTTTTGACATATTGTGGAGGTTGGCCATTTTGATTTTGGTTCAATGTAGCAATTTGTTGTTGGAGGGAAGAAACATATTGCAAGAGTCGATTAAGGACATGATTTTTGTTTGTGCTATAAGATAGAGGTAAATAAAGTGGAGGTGTGTATGTGTTTGGAGGACAAGTGAATTGTAAGTTTGTGAGGGGAGATGGGTTAAGAGATATGATATTTGAATGCACAAAGCTAAAGGGATTCCCAATGGAAATGCCTAAGGTAGTATTAACATTGCTAGTAGGTTGTATGGTTTTAGTAATACTTGGATTGGTGTATGTCGAAATAGAGGTCATAGTTATGGAAGTAGGAATTGGATTTCCACCTTGACTTTGAGTATACCCCAAAGGTTGAGCATAAATAGACATGGTAGGGACATGTTTATCAATGATATGAGATAGGCTATACATAACTTCTATTCCTAGTTCATTATCAATCATTCTCCTTAAACCAAAGGAAATAGGGTTCAACCTTTTAGGAGATGGAACTAAGGGGACCTATTTCACTCTTAGTTCATTAGGAAACCAAGATCCCTCAACCAAGTAACACAATTAAAGGAAGGAATTAGGTGGTTTCCTTGGGTGTGATAAAATGGGGGTTCACCATTAAATAAAGCTTCAAATTAAAAATGAAAACTCTAATGTAGTAAACCCTAGAAGCTTAAAAGCATTAAATCAAATTGATAAATAGAATGAAAAAAAAGTACCTAGAGGAGTGGAGAGGTCAAAAAAGTGTCTAAAAACTTTGAAAATTGTTGTTTTAAAGTGCATTAGGACTCATACGCCAAGCTAGGAAATTTAGTCCCAGTTTAGGGTTTTTGGACAAGATCTATAATCTATTGGTGACTGATCTAGATCTGTAAAAGAGTAGAAAAAAAAGGTATATTGGGACTCATACACCCAGATAGATGCAAAATGTCCTGAAAAAGTGAAAATTGTCCTAGGAGAATTTTTTTGAATTGCAACTTTGTGAGCCTCTCAAGATGGATTAAATAAGAATTTTCCCACTATTTTCATGTAAATAAATTGGATATCTTGCTCTAGATCTTAGTTTCCATGAGACTTGACAACTTATTATAACAACTTTACAACTTTGCAATTTTGGTACTTTTGAAGGCTTCAAATCCACTTTTTCTTCAACCTATAAACTTGCAACATAGGGAAATTTTTTTGTTTTGTTAGGGAATGGGGGTTTTCCTTGGTCAAACCCTGTTTTGATGATCAAACCTTAATGAGAAATGAAGCATGAATGAAATGAAACATGAAACATAAGATGCAACAATAAAACCTTGTTTGAAACCTTGTAGATCTACAAACAAGCATGAAGTGGACTCAATGGGTGTAGATCTTGATCATGATTCTTCATGAAAGATAATGCCTTTGAATACTTGAATTGATCTTGAACAATACATCACAACATTAGCTCAAAAACACATGCATGATGCATCAATCCTTTG
Source organism: Sequoia sempervirens (assembly GCA_007258455.2). Taxonomy (NCBI): domain Eukaryota; kingdom Viridiplantae; phylum Streptophyta; class Pinopsida; order Cupressales; family Cupressaceae; genus Sequoia; species Sequoia sempervirens. The sequence goes on from VDFB02000003.1 coordinate 98,481,884, forward strand.
ACATGATAATGGGTCTTAAATGCTGCTCCAAATGCTTAATGATTGGCTCTTGAATGCTCTTGTAATCACTCTTGATCATAAAATTTTCTATAGGTATGCTTGCATAAAAATTCTAGGTGAAACTAGGTGAAATGACCTTGTATTTATACTTGTTTATGCCATATTTCTTGAAATTACAACACTATAAGTCAAAATGAGATCTAGTATAATAAAATATCACCAAAATTTTGATTTAAAATAGGTCCAAGTTAAAGCGGGACTCATACGCCAGTTTCCTAGGCATATGAGTCTCTATGGCTAAAACCTGGGACATAGATTTCTAGGAGTGTCTTGTTCAACGTGTAGTTTGAAATCAGGTCCCAAGACCTAGGTGGGAAAAATATGCCCAAGGTGGCGTATGATTCCTAGATCTGTAGATTTGGAACACATAACCAAAAACATTGAATTATGATTGGCTATTTATTAAATTTCAGGATTATTTTCAGAAAAATGCATTTAATTAGGCTTGTGGATGTAAAATAGGACCAATTAGAGCATAAAGAATCTAAATTTTAATGAAAAGGGCCCAAAAATTAATGTGAATATGTAAGACATATTACAACACCAAATTAAGGCATAACTTAGCTCATTTCGTCAATTGTTTCAAAATTAAGTGAGGAAAAGGGGTACTTTTTTCGTCACTACACTCCTCATGTTATCTATGATAGGAATCATAGTACCAACCATATATTTGGAATTCACAAAGTTTTGAAATTTGTCTAATTCTTCATATGTTTTTCTTAGGTTCTCTTGAGGGACATTAGCAACCATTGGTTCAACATTAGTAACATTAGCTATTGGTAAGGAGGTCATAGGAAATGAAGTTTCAAGGGTACAGTCAATAGTGGTTTGACTAGTGAACACATGTGAAAATGGGTGTCCACCTTTTGGGAGATGGAACCTGGGACCTATTTCACACTTTAGTTCATTAGGAACCTATATCCAACAACCAATTGTCTTGATTGAGGAATGGGCTAGGGGTTTCCTATTGAAATTGGATGAGGGTTCACGATTAAATGAAGCTTCAAAGGAGAAATTCAAACACTTATGCACAAAACCATAGAAACTTAAAGCATGAAATCAAATTGATAAACAAAATGAAATAGAAAAATATCTGGAGGAAAAAAGATGTCCAAACAAGGTCTAAAAAACCTTGGAAATCTATTTTTTAAGGTTCACTAGGACTCATACGCTAGATAGGGAAATTTATTCCTACTATAGGAATTTGGGAAAAATATAGAATCTTCTAATGACTAATCAAGATCTGTAGAAAGATGCCAAAAAGGGCTATACTAGGACTCATACTCCCAGTTGGGAAATTTAGTCCCATTACTAGGGTTTGACTAACATTTGTAGCTTCCTTTTTGTCCAATCTTCAAGTCTGAAAGTCTGAATTCTGGCATGTAGGTGAGTTTATGTGAAGATGACAACTTTGACAATTTTATCTTTAAAGGATCTTCAAGCTCCAATTCACCTAGATCTGTAAAAACCCATCAAGAGGGAAAGATGTTGTTTTGTTAGGGAATGGGGGTTCACCTTGGTCAAACCCCATTTTGGTAATTAAACCTTGAAATGAAATAAAAAATATTGAAGGAATGATGAATGAAAAAAAGTAATGTTGCAAATCACCAAACCCTTTAATTGAAGGTTGTAAAATTGTGTGAAATGGCTAGCATGAATGTGGATCTTGACTCTTGATTGGATGCTTGAAACTTTGTTTTGAATGCTTGCTTGAATCGTGAAACCTACATCATAAATGTTAGCTCACAAACACACATGATGCATGAAGACTTTGACATGATGCTTGAATCTTGAAAGTAGCTCCAAATGCTTGAGGACTTACTCTTGAATTCTCTTGATATTTCCTTAGGAATGCTTGGATAAAATTGATAGGTGCTTCATAAAATTTCTTAGAATTTCTTAGATGAAATTATGTGAAATAACCTTGTATTTATACTTGTTTATGCCTAATTTCTTGAAATTACAACACTACAAGCTGACATCAAATCTAGGATAATAAAATACTGCCAAGAATTTGAATTAAAATAGGTCCAAGTTAAAGTGGGACTCATATGCTAGGTTGGGCGTATGAGTCCCAGTGGCTTAAATTGGGACATAAATTTCAAGAAGTTATGTGTTCAATTTAACATTTAAAATCAAGTCTCGAGACCTAGATGGGACCCATATGCCCAAAGGGGCATATGAGTCCTAGATCCCTAGATCTAGAACACAACCAAAAACATTAAATTATTATTTTTCCTTTATTAGATGTCAAAATTATCTATAGAAAAATACATTTAATTAGGCTTGTGGATGCAAATTAGGACCAAATAAGGCATAAATGAGCCAAATTTTAATAGGGAGGGCCCAAACAAGTGTGAAAATGTAAAAGGATACATTATTTGACACTATATTTAGCCCCCACTTTAGTGAGAGGGTGACCTTGCATCAAACTCACTAAAGTAGACAAATTTGCATCAAGAGGGGTCCAAGTTTACCAATGCTAGTGAGATAGGATGACAATGATCAAGAGGGATGATCAAGCCCCCAGGATCAAGATCCTATGGAAAATTAAAAGGCACAAAAGAACACACAAGTGAATGATGTATGTTCAACAACAACAAGATACAAACATACACTATCAAAGACATAAAGAAGAAAGAAAAGGAAAAAGAGGGTGGATCAAGCCTCGCGTGTTTATCCTAGGACTTGATGCAGATCAATCCTTAGTTGTTTGTATAAAAAACATTTAAAAGTGGAACACAATGTACACTATGCAAACAAAATGCATGCTCAAACAAGCTAATGCAAATATGATGGCTCCACATGCAAACAAAGTGTGTTATGCAAGGTGGCCATATAATAGTTATTGTAAATGAAAAATAGTGTAAGGTGCATTATGTGATATCCTAATGTTTAACCTATTCTAAGAAATTAAAATGCAATGGAAAAACATAAAGAAACACCTCAAGATTAGCCTAAGATATTTGATAATGCAAAGATAAAAAGTGTAAAATGACGCTAAATAGGTATACCTCCCCTTTCCAGCTGAAACTCCTTGGTTGGCCCTTGATTTGGATGTGTTTTGTATGCTCCTTGATGGCTCGTGATATGGCTAAATGAAAGATTTAAATATGTATTTGAATGCAAATTCAAAGAGATGAAATTGATGGCTAGATGAGTGCACAAAATGACAACATTTATTTGCAAAATGGCTAAGTGTTAGAAATGCCTTTGAGGAAGGGGTATTTATAGAGAAACTTGAATTCTCTAGAGAATTCAATGGTTGAGATTTATCCAACAAGGTCAAGATGAAGGGCTAAGGTGAGTTGATGACTCACAAGCCCTCACATTTTGACATGTGGAATGTGAAGTGGATAAATGTAGGATGATGTGTAAGTGATGTGGAAGAGAGGTACATGATGTGAAGGAAGGAAAAGTACCTTCCAAGTACCTTGGGGAGTGAGAAGATTCCTTGGAGGAATAAATGTGAATTAAAAATTCACATGCTTGAAAGAATCTAGTGGATAAGAGAGGGTCTCTAAAAAGGTGGGAGTTTGTCACATGTGACATGATGTGACAAGTCAAAGATTCTAGAAGATGCATGGGAAAAGGGGATTCTAGGAGGAATAAAAATGAATTAAAAATTCACATGGGGAAGAAAGGAGCCTTGAATGAATAAAAAGGAATTAAAAATTACTTGGGGCATGGGGAGAGTTGACCAAGGTAATAATTAGGCTTAAATAATTAGTAATTAGAAGATAATTAGGGGTTAATGAGGATTAGAATCCAACTTGCAAAAGTTGGAGGATGTGACACATCCTAATCAAGGATTAGGCATGTGCACATCCTTAATGCATAGATTAGGAGATGAATTAGGATTGGATGAAAATGACATGTGAGGAATTAAATAAATATAATATTTATTTAATTTATTTGATGAAAAGGGGATTAAGGAGGGTAAGGTATTTAATAAATAATTAAATAGCTTAAGGATTTGGCATAATTAAGGATATTAATTAAATAATAGTAATATTACTTAATTAACTCGGATAAGAGGATGTTTAGAAGAAAAGTGACAAATTTGGATAAATTAGGTGTCTAAATTTGGATGTCTACACATTCAAAGGGATTTTTCTTAGCTAACGTAAGGTATTAACCTAGGGAATATCATGCCTAATGTCTCCAAGAGAGGGCCAATTGAAGAATAGAAGATTTGCAACTTAGGGAATGCACACCGCTTGGCATTTCCACTAAGAGGAATATAATATGCTAAGAGAGTTCATGTTGTTGAAGGACATTGCGTCCAATAAAAGAGAAAGATGCATTGCATGAAGTAAGAATACCACACAATGAAATATGAGTTGTAATTAAAATGCAAAAAAATAATGCCAATGTATGCCCCCACTTTAAAGAAATTTCTAAAACCCATTTTGTGAGAAACTATTTTATAGTAGAAAATGATAAATGCTAACAATACATGAGAGCTTATTTGGAAAGCCCTATGTCACACATATGTTTCCAAATGAATCTATGTCATGAAAAGGGGCTGTCCCCAAAATGAAATTCCAAAATCACATAAGGGATCCATGGATTTGGGGTCAGTATGTCTTTGATACAATGTTTTTAGAGAGCTCAGAAACATCATCATTCCCAAAATAACTCATTGAATGAGAAGAATGACACAAAGAAAGAAAAAAAGAAAAGAAAATATTTTGGGTCAACATGGAAGAGACCTAAATGTCTCAATGCCTTGCATCATCCCCAAAAGGAAAACACAAGACAAATAAAAGATAAAGGATAATATTTTGGGTCAACATGGAAGAGACATAAATGTCTTGATGCCTTGTATCATCCCAAAAAGGAAAAAATAAGACAAAGAAAATATAAAGGATAATCTTTTGGGTCAACATGGAAGAGACCTAAATGTCTTGATGCCTTGTGTCATCCCAAAAAGGAAAACATAAGACAAATAAAAGATAAAGGTTTACAACATATAGAAGAATGTAGATACAAATAGAGGAATGCCACAAAGATATAGGTACATAAAAAAAAATGATACATGAGATCACATTACACACGTGCAATAACACATATAACATGAAAAAGAAACAAATACAAGACTAGTAAGGCATATGCGAGTCAACCTATAACATGTTGTCTGCATCCCAAACTTGATCATCGTATATGGAAGGTAGACAACTAGCCAAAGGGATAATAGCAATTGTGGTACTAGGAGAATCACCAAGTTCAACACATAGTGAGTCACTCTTTTTTAGGAGAATCAACACGATTGTTATCATTTAAGCTCATGGAAGAAGAAAAAAATAAATTCAATTAATATGTACTTCTTCATCAATTTTAGCAATCTCATGATCATCATCCAAGTTAATCAAAACAAGAGGCCGAATGATAATGACCAAAGAAGGTGTTGGTCCTTGTTGTGGTTGCACTATAGGATCTTTTTGTTGTGGTGAAGAGGGAGGCTCATCGTGTATTTCTTCACTTGAGTTTGGATGTTTATTTTGTTTTTTTCTCTTCGTTTAACCTTCAAGCAATAAGATGGCATCTACACCTATGCTCTCTAGTATTTTTGTTTCTTTTGGTATGATTTTCAAGTTGTGTTTGTATAGGAGGCGGTTTATCAACCATAGGTTTCTTCTCTTCCCTTAGAGGAGGAACAAAAGGAACCATGGGAGGTTGTTCAACCACTTTCTCTTTAGCTTTTTAAACCTGTTTTATCATAGGAGGCACAATGGGATTGTTTTGGTTGTCTCTTGGTCATTTGTAGGAGATAGGAAAAGGATTTTTCTTGGGTTGGTCTTGGTTACTTGGAAGGGCTTTTGGTTTAGTCATGGTTTCATCAAGGATAGGAGGCTCAATCATGGGTTGAGGCATGTTTCAAAGGGATAATTCTCCTATGTTTTTTTCCTTAAAATTTTGATAGGATTTGATAAATAAATCTTCACGAGGTTTAATAGGTTCAATAGGATCGGTCCAAAAGAAATCCAATGAGAAATTCCCATGGGAAGATACAAGATTAAAGCCACTATGGTGCATAGTAAATATCTCCTTGTTAAAGGGAAACTTTAAACATTTTTGCACAACTGATGGGACAACTTCCATGGAGTGTAGCCATGGATAACCAAGCTTCACACAAAATTAATATGACATTGGAATGATGGATAATGATACATCTAATTGTTTCAGTCCAACTTTTAAAGGAAGGATGATCAAACCTATCATAGGGCGAGTAAAACCATTATGCATTTTTATCCATGCTTTTGGTTTATCATATGTATCTTAATAGAGTTCATGCAAAAGTAAGAATTCTTTAGTGATAATATTTTCTCCATAGACAATATCAATTAATATCCCATTGTTAGGCTTGTCATTGATTCAAATGGCTATGTAAAGAGGACCATCAAGCGCCTTTTTGATTATATCTTTTGATGAGAAAGCAATGTCAAGAGGCATTTTAGTTTGGCCCTTATGATGTTGAATTTCGATCAATCCAACCATATTATCCATAGGACTTTGTTCATTAGTATCCATTTCAAGTCATCATTCATGTCAACATTCACCACATCATTCTTATTTTCACTAGCTTTGACAAATGAAATATTATGATTTGGCATGGGGTTGGTAAATATTTGCAAGTTTTGGTTGGGAGGGGCAATAGACTTATTACCTCGCTCACTAAAATCACCAATTTGAATGTGATTGGAATCAATGAGGTCTTGCACCATATGTTTAAGGTGCTTACAATGTTTTGTATCATGTCCATTTTGATGGTGAAAATGACAATATGAATTTGATCTAAAGTTTGGAGGTAATGGCTTATTAGGATCAAGAATTTTAATGCGAGGTAAGGAAATCAATTTCTTTTCTAGAAGTTGTAACATGGTGTTATGAAGCGTGTTGGGTAAGGGAGTAAATTGTCTATTCAAATCCCCAAATGTAAAAGGATTTGTCTTCTTTATAGTATCCACCTGGGTATCAACATGTTGGGTTGGTTGAGGGGGATTTAGTTTAAGAAATCCTTTTTTTTTTTTGAGTTGTGGATTTATACTTTTCAAGATGGCTAGAGGTGGGTTTTCTTTGATGACTATTAATCAAGTTTTGATAATCATGAAGGGAAGTACACAAGTGTATGAAGGAAGGGTATTTCATCATGCCAAGGTTATCTTGTTGGAAGAATGAAGAAGAACATATCATTATTAATCTTTTGTTTTGTCATTGATGTCACCATGTTAAATGAGTTGTAATTGCAAGTTTAAGTTCAAGGTTGATTCGGTATTCTAAACTGGTATGTAGGTATTATCCTTCGGTATTTTGGTCTACAATCCTTTGTTGATGATTATTGTTGCTTGTGGTTTTGGGAAATGTTTTTTGGATGTTGGAATCTTGTAAGTTCAGAATCTCATGTGCATAGGTGCTCATATGGCGAGTTGGAATTACTTTGTTGTTACATTTTTCTATTAGGTCTATCTTTGGATGACCTAATGTATAGTTGATGTTGTAATGGATTAATTTTTGTATTGTGGATGCATGTGTGACCTATCTTTGGTCCATTCCAACATGTTGTAATGTGCTACATGGTTGAATCCAAAAGTTATCTTTTTGGTGAATAAGGGTTGCATCTAATTAGGCTGACTTGATTGATGTTTGTGGATGAATCAGATATATATATATTGGATAGTTTTGAGATTTTTGAAGTGAAGTGTGTGAATATAGACAAGTATGTGAAGATGACGAAGTGTGTAAATTTAGTTTACTGAGCGTCAAAGGATCTGAATCAACACTTGTTAGGTGTAACTTTATCAGTTCATATTTTGGCTGTAAGCCATTTTGTTATTGTATCTTTTGTAGGCAATGAGCCTCCCATTTTGGATAGTGAGTCCTAGAAGTGATCCACCCTTTGTAATATATTATAACTAGTTATACTATATTGTGAGCTAATCCTCACCGCGGTTTTTCCCATTTTGGGTTCTCCACGTAAAAATCCTGGTGTTCATGTGTTGTGTGCTTTTATGTTTTGTTAACTCTCTTGCTCATTTTTATTGTTATTTGCATTGGAGTAATTGGATGGTGTTTGTTCAATAAGTTTAAGATACTGATTCACCTCCCTTCTCTGTATCTTGGGTATTCAACAATTGGTATCAGAGTTTTGTTCCTTTGAAGGAGCCTAATAACTTGAGGAAGATCTTGAAGATTGAACAAATGGATGGAAAAGAAGAACTTTGGGCTACTCTTGGAGATCTTGACAAGCATAGAAGTGAAAACAAAGATTTGAAAGAAAATATTTATGAGGCAAATGAATGCATATGGAAATTGAAAGAGCAATTGAAGAAATTCAAAGAAAGACATAGAGAAGTGATTGAGAAATTAAACAGAAAATTAAAGGTGCAAGTGGGGGAAAAGAAGAGAATTGAATATTATTTGGATATAGTGGTGCAAAGAAAGACTAATGAATGCAAAAGGCTTGAACAAGAAGTGGTAAACCTGAAAAAAGATATTGGAAAAGAAAAACTATGTGAAGATAACTTCAAGACAAGCTCCACCAAGCTTGATCAGTTGATTGCAAGGTAGAAGCCAACTAAAGAAAAAGGTGGTTTGGGAATGGAAGGAGGTTTAAGTTTTAAGGTTGTGCAAACCCCAAACATAGTGGATAATCAAAAGACTCAAAATAAACGGAAGTAGACAAGAAATCCAAGAAAATTTTCTAGAAGATTGCCTATTAGACAACCAAATTCTCAAAGGTACCCATATTTCAATGGTGTTTGATTTTCATGCAATGAATTTGGTCACTGGAAAATAGAGTGTAGAATTAGAATAAATCAATATACTAGTCCCTTCTCTAAACAATGTTTTGCATGTAAGAAAGTTGGGCATACAGCTAGTGAATGCAGAAGTTAGATGATGAATTGGTTTAATGGAGGTAGAATGAATCAATATTTTGTTGGATAATACTATACATGTAATAAATTTGGACACAAATCAAATCAATGTAGATAAAGGGTTAATGGATGTCAAACAAATCAAAAAAATGTTGTTTGCTACAACTGCAATAAACTCAGACACATTTCAAGAGCATGTAGAAGTAAAGGCAGAAAGCAATTTGATCTGGTTAAGAAGAGTGAACCAATGAAGACAATTGACAAGAATGAGGTTAAGCAAGAAATGAAAAATATTTGGAAGAAGAAAGAAGAGCCAGAAACATAAAATGTTTCTATGCCTCATCTGATGCAGACAATTCCTCTGAAAATTAGACCTATCATGGTCTTAGGGGGAGTATTAACAAAAAATAATTTAAATACCCTAGATATCTGGTGTGTCAGTCTTTGGCATGAAGATATGTTGCAAGGAATGGATAAAAAAAGGTTATGCAAAAGGAACTTGAAGAAAATGTGCAGGAATGATCATTTGTAGAGTAAATTAGGGTTTTTTTGTGCAGTGAAGATGGTTTTTATTATCTTTTTGAAATATACTACATTTAATGAAAATTAGGGTAGATCATTGGTTTATAAATTGGATTTGTAAGGAATTTTAATCACTTGTGCATTTGAAGAAAGTGGAGAGTGATTTGGAGCATTCTTGAGGTGATTTGGAGAGTGAGTTGTGTAAACCCTGGTTCCAATTTTTTGTGAAGGTGAAAGGGATGAAGGTGAAAGGGATGAAGGAGAAAGATATAAAGATGAAAAATAAGATGGAAAAGGAGAAGAGAAAATAGAGGAAGACAAGAAGGTAGAAGAAAAGGAAAAAGAAAGAGTAGAGGAAGAAGAGAGAAATGGGGAATTTTCCAGGAAGAATGATGAAGATCAAAGGCAAGTTGTAGAATCTAAAAGGTCCCCCGAAGAATCCTCCTCTAGTGATGAGATTTTGAAAGGCTTGTTATCCAAGTAGATCAAGTTCTAGCCAGTGATTCCTTTGAAACTTCTACAACTCCCCATAATTCAAGGCTATGTGGATCTGGATAAGAATTCTCTTATTCATAAATTGGTGTTAGGGGATGCATTGCATGCATCTAGAAGAAGAGAAATTCTAGAAACACATCAGAAGGGTATATAGCTTATTGATGATTCCATCAAAGCTTTGTAGGAGACCACCCTCAGTACATTAATGGATAATTTATCACTCTGGTAGAGGATCTGAAACTTCTATTGGAATCCTTTAAAGAGTATGCTTCCATACTTGGTGAGAAGAAAAGGCAAGAGGTTGCAGAGGAATTGGCAGAGAAAAGGATTTTGGAACTTCATGATAAGTGTGCTTTGGTACACACCAATGTTGAAAAGAATTTGAAAGTTGTGTAGGATTGTGAGTCTGAAGAAAATACTGTATTTGCTTATTGCATTAAGTGGCTTGATGCCACTCAAAATATCAAGGATCTCATGGAATCAATTGAGTCCCAATTGATTGCTGTCTCTACTACTTACAATGCATCCAAAGATAGAGACATGACAACCTAGAATGCTATCTTTGCTCATAGAGAAAAAATATTTATTCTATAGAAGAAAAATGAAGATATCATCAGAAGATTCAGTCAGCCAAGTGACCTTGTGAGAATGGAGTACACTCTAGTTGTCAATGCTTTGGCAAATGCAGAAAAAATAGAGAAGATCAATCTGACTCCTGGTACTCTGGAAGATGTAGAAGAAAGTCTGTTGGAACTAGAATCTCTGAACAAGATGTTGATATTTTCTAAGAGGAGTTGGGAGAATGGTAAGGCCGCATGGTAAGTTATTCTCAAATAGCTTCAAGACTCACCTTCCTCTGGGTAGTGTTTTTTAGTTTTCATAATTTTTGGAGCACCCTTTGTCCTTGATGTCAAAGGGGGAGAGAAAAGGGAGAGAATGTTATGGAGAAAAAAGGGGAGAGTATTGTACATAGGAGTTTTGTACATTATTTTGGCACATGTTGCCATAAATGACAAAGGGGGAGATTGTTGGAAGAACGATGAAGAACATATCATTATGAAACTTTTATGTTCTCATAGAATTCATCATGTTATATGAGTTGCAACTACAAGTTTAAGTTCAAGGTTGATCTAATATTCTGAATCAGTATGTAGGTATTATCCTTTGGTATTTTGGTCCACAATCCTCTGCTAATGATTATCATTACTTGTCATTTTGGGAAATGGTTTTTGGATGTTGGAAGCTTGTAAGTTAAAAATATCATGTGCACATGTGCTCGTATGGTGATTTGGCATTACTGTATTATTACATTTTGCTACTAGGTTTATCTCTAGTCAACCTAATGTATAGTTGATGTTGTAATAGATTAATTTTTGTATTGTGGATGTATGCGTGACCTATATTTGGTCCATGCAAACACTTTTTAGGGTGATACACACTTGAATTATTTTTGGAAAGATTTTGTACATGCTTGAAGCTGACTTTTATCTTTTTGGTGAATAAGGGCTGCATCTAATTAGGCTGACCTAATTGATGTTTGTGGATGAATCAAATATATATATATACATATATATATTGGATAGTTTTGAGATTGTTGAAGCGAATTATGAAGTGAAGTGTGCGAAGATAGACAAGTATGAAAAGATGATGAAATGTGTAAAGTCGGTTTACTAAGCATCAAAGGAACAAAATCAACACTTGTTAGGTGTAACTTTATCAATTCATATTATGGCTGTGAGCCATTTTGTTATTGTATCTTTTGTAGGTAGTGAGCCTCCCATTTTGGAAAGTGAGTCCTGGAAATGAGCCACCCTTTGTAATATCTTATAACTAGTTATACTTTATTGTGAGCTAATCCTCACCATGGTTTTTCCCATTTTGGGTTTTCCACGTAAAAATATTGGTGTTCAAGTGTTATGTGCTTTTATGTTTTGTTAATTCTCTTGCTCATTTTTACTGTTATTTGCATTGGATTAATTGGATGGTGTTTGTTTAATAAGTTTAATAAGATACTAATTCATCCCCCCCTCTTAGTATCTTGGGTGTTCAACATATCTTGCATCTTAGTTTGTAAATTCTCAATGAACATTCATTGAAGTTGAGGATTGAGAATCTTTATGTTGAATTGGGAATAAAGCAATTGGTAGCGTGAAATAAAGTTAGTAAACTTTTCATCATCCTTTTGCATACATCTCATCAAATTAGATAAGGTCATCTTAGGAGTCATGCCCTTGGAAATGGTTGATAAAGGCCTCAACAAGTTCATTGAATGAATGAATTGGGTTATTTGGTAATGAGGAAAACCATTATAAAGTAGTATATTTCAAGGACCTAGGGAAAAGCTTAGCCAAGAGCTTATCTTCAAGGAAGAAATCACTACACAAGGCGATGTAAGCAGAAACATGGTTAGAAGTATCTCCTTTTCCTCCATATTTTTCAAACCTAGGAATCTCTATACCTTGTGGTATTGGGGTTCTTAATATCTCCAAGGATATTGGATTGCTTCTTATATAATATGATGGTTGGCCATTTTGATTTTGATTTATGGTGGAAATTTGTCATTGAAGTGATGGAATATTTGGTAAGAGTTGGTTAAGGATGGCATCATTGGTTGTGTTTCAGGATGGAGGCGAATATAGTGGAGGTGTATATGTGTTTGAGGGGCAAGGGAATGGAACACTTATGGGAGGTAAAGTGGTAGGAGATATGACATGAGATGCCACAAAGGTACAAGTATTTCTAGTGGAAATACCCAAGGTAGAAATGAAATTACTAGTAGGTTGTATTATTGTGCTAACTTCAGGGTTAGTATAGGTAGGAATACATGTAATGGTTGTAGGTGGAGGAATTTGGGTTCCTCCTTGGCTTTGAGTATTGTTTGAAGTTTAGGCACAACTAGTCATTGAGGTAAGATGTTTTCCAAAAATATGAGCTAAGTTACATGCAATCTTTATTCCTTTTTCACTTTCAATATTTCAGTGTATGTTATCTATGGTAGGAATAGCAGTGTTGGAAATATTTTTCAGTACCCACTAGGTGTTGTAGGTTTTCCAATTCTTCATGGATTTGGATTAGGTTTTCTTGAGGGACACTAGTAACCATTTTTTCAACACTTGTCATACTACTTGAAGGTAAATAGTTGTCAATGGTATGGTCCATACCTAGTGCACTAGTGTCAACACTATGAGTGAAAGAGCTAGATAAACCAAGATCCACGATGAGTGTGTTATCGTGGGATGACATGAGTCTCGAAATATGTCTCACTATAGTATTAGTAATAGGATACCAAGTTGTAAAGCTCATGCAAAGGAAAATAAATGAATGTAAGATAAACACAATAAATACAAGATAAATGATATGCTTTAATTCTAATTATTATGTTTACAAATTCACTTGAAATGAAACCAATATGAAAAGGACAGTAAATTTGCAAGTTGAAATAGTGATGTAATGACAACAATATTTTAATGTTGTAAAATGAAAATTCAAACCTAATCAGGGACTACTACACCCAGTTGGGCATATGGGACCCACTTATGGTTTTTGATAGGTTTAGATATTGAAAGAGAGAATAAAATACCTAGAAATATGGAGAAAATACTTATACAAGGACTAAATCATACAGATAGGTGAATGAGTCCCAAATTAGGGTTTTCAAACTAGATTCAACAAATTTTGAGTTGATTTTAATGTGTTTAGGTTTTATGTTCAATGACTTTTTACAATTATAGATTTCCAATGAAATCAAATGATTCAAAATGCAAAAAATGCAACCTATATGCCCCAAACACTAATGCAATGTTTAGAAGTCCTAAATGCAATTCAACTAATGCAAATCTAATGCAAAGTTAATGCAATCTAGATCTAGGAATATAATGTTTTCCAAATCATAAATTCAAGGTTCCAAAGGTCAAGTTCACCAAAATGAACATGAGACATGGGTGTCCACCTTTTGGTAGATGGAACTTGGGACCTATTTTTCATTTTAGTTCATTAGGAACCTAGATCCCTCAACCAATTTTATTGATTGAGGAATGGGATAGGGGGTTCCTATTGAAATTGGATGGGGGTTCACCATTAAATGAAGCTTCAAATGAGAAATGCAAACACTTATGCACAAAACCATAAAAACTTGAAAGCATGAAATCAAATTGACAAACAAAATGAAACAAAAAATTACCTAGAAGAAAGAATATTTCCAAACAAGGTATACAAAACTCTAAAAATTTGTTGTTTAAGGTACACTAGGACTCATATGCAAGGTAGGGAGATTTAGTCCTACTATAGGATTCTGGGAAAAATCTAGAATCTTCTAATGATTGATCAAGATCTGCAGAAAGATGCCAAAAAGGGCTATACTAGGACTCATGTTCCCAGTTAGGTGATTTAGTCACATTACTAAGGTTTGATTGATATTTTTGTAGCCTCTAGTGATCTTCTATAGCTTCCTTCTTGTTTTATCTGCAAGTCTGAAAGTTTAAATTCTAGCCTGTAGGTGAGTTTCTGTAAAGATGACAATTTTGACAACTTTGTCTTCAAATGATCTTCAAGCTCCAATTCACCTAGATTGCAAACACACATCAAGAGGGAAAAATGTTCTTTTGTTAGGGAATGGGGGTTTTAGTAATTAAACCATGAAATGAAATAGAAAAGCATGAAGGAATGATGAATTGAAAAAATGCAATGTTGCAACTCACCAAAACCTTGAAATGAAGGTTGCAAACTTGTTTGAAATGGCTAGCATGAATATGGATCTTGACTCTTGATTGAATGCTTGGAACTTTATCTTGAATGCTTGCTTAAATCATGAAACCTACATCACAAATGTTATCTCACAAACACACATGATGCTTGAATATTGAATGTAACTCCAAAATATTAATGACTTTCTTTTGAATTCTCTTGATCTTGCCTTAGGAATGATTGGATAAAATTGCTAGGATGCTTCATAAAATTGGTTAGAATTTCTTAGAATTGCTTAGATGAAATTATGTGAAATAACCTTGTATTTATACTTTTTTATGCCTAATTTCTTGAAATTACAACACTACAATCTGACATTTGATCTAGGATAATAAAATCCCACCAAGAATTTGAATTAAAATAGCTCTAGGTTAAAGTGGGACTAATATGCCAAGCTGGGTATATGAGTCCCAATGGCTTAAACTTGGGACATAGATTTCAAGAAGTTTTGTGTTCAATGTAACATTTAAAATAAGATCCCAAGACCTAGGTGGGACCCATATTCCCAAAGGGGAGTATGAGTCTCAGATCCTTAGATCTGGAACACATAACCAAAAACATTAAATTATGATTTTTCCTTTATTATATGTTAGGATTATCCATAGAAAAATACATTTAATTAGGCTCGAGGATGCAAAATAGGACCAAATAAGGCATAAATGAGCCAAATTTTAATAGGGAGGGCCCAAACAGGTGTGAAAATGTATTTAGGGATATATTTTTTAACACTACAACTAGTATCAACACTATGAGTGAAAGATTTGGAAAACCTAAGATCCATGGTGAGTAATGTATAACTGGATGATATGAGTCTTGAACTGTGTCTCACAATAGTATTGGTAATAGGACACCATGTTGTGAAAATCATACAAGTTTCATCAAACCTAAGATGCACTCAAAATGGAGGATAGGCAAGGAAAAATTAACAATATGAAGTGTAATGCAAGTATGTAGAAAGAAATAGAAATTTCCATATTTTAAACAAGATAACATTTTAATTATACTATGCAAAAACCTAAAAATAATGTCTTTTAATTCCAATTTTTCATATTTGAAATGCACTTGAATTGATCAATTAACCTTATTATAAATGATTGTATTTTTTTTTCTATAAACAAAAACAAAGACCTAAATATAGAAATAGAAAATACAAACATAGGGTTTTTAGTGCCCAATTTAGAAACAAGCTTGATCAGGGACTCATTCACCCATAGGTGAATGGGTCTTGTGTTAGGGTTTTGAAAAATTAAATTACCAATTTCTGAGTTGATGTTTATGTTTTCAGATTTTTGGTTGCAAATAGGTAGTTACAGTTTCAAATTTCTAGTAAATTAGATCTAAATGAAAGTGTGAAATGATGCTAAATGACAAGAAAAAAGACCTAATTTGAGATGCAAATTTTATTCAATTTTTTGTTTTAAGTGACTAGTCATGCAATTTTATGTAAACACTTTGCAAATTGAATGATATTTTTGAATTTTTCAGATTTTAAAGAATGAAAAATGAAAACCTAAAACCTTATATGAGATGCAAATGAATGCAAGTAACAACCCTAAATGAAATGAAAATCAATACAATGCAATGCAAAGTAGTGCAAATCCTAGATCTAGGGTTTAAATGGACTCAAAATTTAGAAAGTTTATAGTGTAAGAATGTCAAGTTCACCAGAATGAAATGGTGAAAAATAGGTTGGGAGGTTTTACAAGGGGGGTTCACCAAAATAATAGAATGATTTTCCTTTATTTCACTAGGAAATGAGTTCCACACAAAGAATTGACTTACAACCCTTAGGTGAGTCAACTCAATGAGGGAATCTCCTTATGATTAAGGAGGGGGTAATCAACCTGAACAACAGTTTTGGGAGAAAAAATAAAAAATAGTAAATCAACTCAATCATGCACATTCAAAATTGAAACATAAATTTAAGGCTTAATACAAACAAAAAATATTTTTTTTTTTGTAGATCAAAGAAGGGTTAAACACTATGTACCAGTCACCTAAAGGTAGTTTCAAGAGGAAAACTAGGACTCATTCACCCATGGGTGAATGGGTCTTTGTGCAAAGTTTTCAAACAACTTTTGAGATCCTCTAATGCCAATTTTTAGCTTTTGTTTGATCTAGGTTTTAGTGTCAAAAAGTTAGAAATCAGATATGTAGGTGAGCTTCTATGAATTTATGACAACTTTGACGACTTTTCCAACTTTAAAATTTTTTCCAATCTTTCTCTTTAAGATATATTCAATCTTTCTTCAACCTATGATCTACAACACTCACACGAAGGAAAAATTGTTTGTTTTTGGTGAATGGGGGTTTTCCTTGGTCAAACCCTGTTTGGGTAATTAAACCTTTAATTTAAATAATGAAAATGGAAAGGAATGATGAATGAACCATGCTATGTTGCAACTCACCAAACCCTTGAATAAACATTTTTAATGTTGTAATGTTGATCTTGATCTTGCATGAAATGGATTCAATTGATGTGGATGTTGATACTTGAAATATGACTTGAATGCTTGACTTTAATCTTTGAAATATACATCACAATGTTTGCTCCAAAAACATGCATGATGCAAAATGCTTTGACATGATGCTTGAGATATTGATTGCTGCAATAAATCGCTAGTAAATCTGCTCTTGAATGCCTTTGATCATTATCTTTTCTTTAGGAATTCTTGCATGAAAACTCTTAAAAAATATAGGATTTGAATTGATGAAATAAACTTGTATTTATAGGTATGTATCCTTAATTTCCCAAAAATTAAACATTACAAGCCGACATTAAAATTGGAATTTAGGGAAACATATTTTAAATTTAGTTTCACTGGCCTAGGGAGAACCCATTTGACCATGGCTGAATTGGTCCTAGGCCCCTATTCCTAGAACAAACATTGCTCAAGGTGAAGTATTATGTGTTGGAATTAATTATTATCGGGTTTCCCCTTCGAAAAATATAATTTAATAGGCCTTTAGATGTAAAATAGGTATTATTAAGGAATAATTAAGTTTAATTTAATTGAGGGGCCCAAACAAATTGTGAAAATGTAAAGGAGCATATTTTCCTACACTACACTAACATAGGCCTTAGTATAATTGTGGAGGTAAAAAACTTCACACCTTTGTGTTGATCAAAGAAAAATAGACACCTTTGGACAAATTTAAAGGTGAACTTTGCAAAGGTTGAATCCATTTGAGTGGCAATTCACAAAGATTGGGTTGATTTGAACAAATTTACAAACGTCAACTAGATTCAAGCAAGATTTTGTAAAGGATGTCAAGGTCTATTTGAACAACTTTGCAAACTCAAGCCAATTTGAATGCAATCTGAATAGTTCTTCATATTGCAAAGTTTGACTCACTGAAATAGAGAGTACATCTTTAGGAAAATGCACTTTCATCAGCATACATGAGAAGAAATTTTTGGCATAGATCCACAACCTCTCATAGAACCCCTAATTCAAAAATACTCAAAATTCAAATGAATTTAAGGAAACTTTGAAAACTAAATGAAATGAGTTGAAAATTGCACAAAATTTGAGCAAACTACTCTAATACCATGAAAATAGAGCTAATAAATTTGAGCAAAAATACCAATATCAATTTCAAAAAAATTGCAAGACAAAAGGATATACTTGAATTCATCATGTGATGAGTATTCAAAGGAATTTTGAATAAACCAAATTCCAAAAATTGGAGGGAAAGGTTTGTTCAAAATTCATAAAAAAATTGAGAGATAAATACCTCTCTAGCCACCAACTTTCCACCTAAGCAAATGATTAACCTACAAGTGTATAATAAATTATGTAAAAGGTTGATTTCACACCAACTATTTAAAAATTTCTTAGGGTCAATGTTCTTTGTATTTAAAGGTTAATTTAATGATGAAATGGATTGACTGTTGGTTTTCTACAGGTATAACACTACAAATCAATTGACAGAAAAGAGCGATGTTTATAGTTTTGGAGTTGTTTTGATGGAGATTATTAGTGGAAAAACTCCTTGCTTTCTAGACCACTCAACCTCTACTAGTGAACACATACACATTTCTAGTTGGGTAATTATAATTGACATTTTTTAACATATTGAATTAAAATTAGAATAATTAAAATTTTATTTTCAATTATTATTCCAAAAAATAGTTATGGAATTTGAAAACTTAAAATATCTAATCTTAAATTTTGATTGCTACTGCTAAATTATAAGTTGTTATTTATTTTAGGTCGGGGCATCTCTATTAATGGATGGCGTAGAGAACATTGCAGATCCAAATTTGCTAAGAAATTATAATAAAGATGCAATGTTGAAGGTGGAAAAATTGGCAATGATTTGTACTTCACCTTATTCTAAGAATAGGCCTACAATGAATGAGGTAGTGTTCAAATTAAAGGAAGTGAGTCAAATCCAAATACGTCACTACTCAAATGTGGAGTATAATAAATTGGAATCCCCTTACCCTCATTCTTCTTTAGAAATATCTTGTAATGTGGACTCAGATGTGTCACTCTATTCAGTTGGTAGATGAGGTAGAGGAGCATGTTGTAAAATGGGCATGAGAACACACACAAGGAATCAAAATAATATTAATTAAACCCTAACTCTATCATGGATTTTTACTTTGTTCTCACTTCAATAGCTTATTAATTTATTTTTAAAAGAATAACATTAACATTCTACAAAAATATTTATTGTTTGATTAAAGAATAATATGTCCACTCTTGACTATCTTGGCTTTCCTTTTGATAGAAGTATATGATTAATTTTTTATTGCCCTCTTTTATATGCTAACATTTAATCTGATTCATAAGTTGTGACTACTGAAAATGTTAAATATTTTCTCAAATTGTTTTAGTTTTATTATTCCAACATATACCATATTTATTGATCTCATGTTTTCTTACATTTACATTTTAGATATATAGATCTTCAACATTTTATCTTTTTGAAATAGTTTCTTAGCTTTTCATTTATGTTATTTTTCAACCATTTTTAATGTGCAACAAATTTAAATAATAATATTTTTTTCTTTTTTTCCAATTGGGTCTCTTTTTACCACTTTGACATATGGATGAGCTAATAAGAGGATTCATAGAGCTATCTTCTTGGAAATAGGTGCTTCCAAGTTGAAGTATCATTTTATCACTTTCTAAAATGATTATTATCATGTATTTACCACTAAGTTTGAAATTGATTTGGATATGATAGATACTGTCAAATAATTAGCCAATATTCCAAAAATACAAATAAAACTTCCATTATTGAGGGATTTCTACAACATACCATTTATGATGAAAAATACATAGTTTCTAGACTACTTGAATTATAAATTCTAGATGAAATACATATTCAAGTGATCAATCATCTATAGGATTATCAAAACTTCCTTCTTCATAGCTATAGCAAGAAGTTCATAGCTTGCAAATTTGAATTAGGGGATCTAATACTTAGGAGAACCAAAAGAATCAACAAGATTGTGAAAAGAAATATAATTTTGAACCAAACTAGCAAGGACCTTTCATTGTTACAACAACTTATGGATCTAGAGCATACCAAATGGCTGCACTTGAGGGTGAACTACTAGATGAACCCATAAATAGCATTCACCTAAATAATTTATTCACATGATTACCACAGTATCCTAATATAAAAATAAATAAATAAAATAAATAACAAAAAAATATCAAAATTTAAGAGAAATAGTCTACCCTATGGTGAAAACCAATTCGATGGCACCTTGTGTAGGTACCATAGGGAAATTTTTTTTACTGGTGTCATGTGTAGAAGCCACTATTCACCATCTATTAGTGTCTTAGTACACTCCATTCATAAAAAAATCCTTTAATGCACCTATCACCCCAATCATGGCCTAATAACTATTGGTATTTAGAGTCATTCCATTCCATCTTAGGTCATAATAAGTTTCACAACTTTAACATCCCATAATAAATGAATCCTATACCTAACTAGGGGAATTTCCTTGACTTAGTGTTTGAATTGGTTTCTTGGATTCAATATCAAAGGGAAAAACTTTCATAGCTACCATGTCATAATCATACATAATCCATAATAAATTAGTTCACTTATTACAAACCATAATAAGCATAAATCACATTCTTCCATTGTCACCATAATAAAATTCCAAAGCCTAAACATGACAATCAAGAAAGTATAAAACATGTATTACCTAAGGATATAGAGAATTTAGGATGATAAAATGATGTATGATGAAAAAAATCAAAAAATAAATTTAGCACAATATCTATCAATATTCATATCCATCCAAATCAATCTATTTATATCCCCTTATCTCATATCTATCTATCCCATTTGATTCATCATATATTATTATGTGATATTGATCAACAATAAGCATCTCATTACTATCTTCTACCATATTAACTCCCAATCATACATGTATCATGACACATATAAAAAATAAATCACATTACATCCATATATCCTACATGCATAAACATGTTAGAATCCACAAACTCATATCATAGAAGGGTATGTGCAGGATCATGGTGTGCCAAAAAGTGGCAATATTATGGGTATTTGTAGGGTATGTGGCTGACGACTTTTTTTCACCCAAAATTAATGAAAAAAAAAGGGTTTTTAGAGGATATTCTAAGCTTTCCAAAAATATAAATTATGATTTAATTTGAATTTAATAAATAATTATTATTCATTTTCTATTAGAATTACAACTAAAGTCCTGATCGATCGGTTGATTGAAAAACATCTATAACTTTCAAACGGTATCATATTTTTTGAATCCAAAACATGAGTCACATTCTATGCTTCACATAATATAGGATTAAAAAAATAAAAATTAAATTTCATGAAGTTTTGACCAAGTTAAGGTGGTCAGACAGACGAGTTTTTATATTTTCCAAAATTTGTAATAAAAAAATCATAATTAATTATTTACTTGGAAAAAAATTACAAAAAAATATGCATCACATCCCATGAGTCCTCTACTTATATATAAAATATTACAAAAAAATATTATCATTTTATTATGGTTAGGGTGGTCGACACACCTACTTCTTATTTTTTCCCTGAAATTTAAGTACTATTGCATTGAAATTTCAAATTTTCACCAAATAGATTTTATTTATTTTTAAATAAACCTAGTATTTTAGAAACTAAATTCAATTTTATACAAATTCTATTCTTACATATTTTTTAAATAATATAGATCACTTATTCAAATATTTACGTCAAGTTACCTAATACTGATTTTTCTAATTTTTTTGCCACTTAAGGGCTTGTTTTTTGCATGATGATCCTGCACATACCCAGAAATATCCATCAAGAGATCATAAGTACCACATCTATAGATATCATCACATGCATTTATCCTACATACATTATCATATATAT
The DNA here is from genome assembly GCA_007258455.2 of Sequoia sempervirens. Classification (NCBI taxonomy): domain Eukaryota; kingdom Viridiplantae; phylum Streptophyta; class Pinopsida; order Cupressales; family Cupressaceae; genus Sequoia; species Sequoia sempervirens. Next base: position 98,503,963 of record VDFB02000003.1, read on the forward strand.
CATATAGGTTGTCATCATCATCATCATATCATCAAAAATACAAAAATAATATATCTCATTACATCAATTCAACATCTAGTCTAAACATCATCATAAATCTATCATATCATTCACCATAGAATCAAATAAAATCATTAGTGCAAACATAGTAGAATCAAATAGAAATCATAGAATCATAACATAACAATCATAAATGTCACCACAAAAAATGAATCTCATCTAATATATCTCAAAAAATAATGTGTTGTGATACATCGATATATAATGTTTGTACATGGGCTCATCAACCATATATATACTATACATCAACTCGTAGGTAATAATCTTAGCATGTCAACAAAATATAGTCAATCTATACAACATGAGATATAGGTAACTCCCTACCTCAAAGTGGGAAGGGGATGACTATTATGACTCTGATGGTTTTCACTGTTGTGACCCCGATGGTCTTGTCCCTCTCTATCCCTTCTCTCCATTTTTCCTTGTCAATAGTCTAGGAGGTCATTGTCCCATCACACCCTCATCATCAACCCATAATAAATCATCCTCTCAATCACTATTGCATATCCAATTGGAAACCCATGACCTCTCTTGTCATGTACTAATAATACACTGATAACTACTACTACTAATATTGGTATTACATGTCAAAATGCACCTACATATATCCCAAGCCAATGTCATAATCCTTAATACCAAGGTCATCAATCATAAAAACTTGACTCAACATGATCACTCCACCATCCATATCATAAACAACTCACTCATAATGAATCAAGATCCACAAGATCCTACACACATCCTTGAGAGTAATGGTTGTCTCTCCACTAGGAAATAAGGAGGTTCACTCACCATACCACCACTCAACTAGTGATGTCATCATCCCCCTTTTTACATGAATATCAGGCATATAGGTGATGTAATATAGTCCAAATTCTCCTAGAAAGGTGTCCTCATCCTTGGTGAGATGCCACCTCAGCCTAATTACATCTAAATTATGTATCCCTCGAAACATCAAAGGCTCAGAACCATCCTATATCTATCACACACACTTTATCAGTCACACTAACCAATAACAAGCTAAATTTAGAGCCTAATTATCTTTTGTTCCATTGATCAATAGCTAAATTTTTCAATTGTTCCATTCTAATGATCAGTTGTGACCTTACAAGAATTTTTGCAATTTCAAGTATTAAATATGCGACTCTAGATATTTGTGCCATTTATAGCATCAAACACCCCAGAATAAATCATTTACAAAATATCTAGCATCATTTGTTCCAAAAAATTCATATGGGACACCCTATTTTTATTATGCAATTATAGGGAAATTACAAAAAGGTGAGCCACTTGCATAATCCCATCCTTAAATTGCACAAAATTATAACAAATGTACCATTTTTGACATTATTTATGCCAAAATAATCTTATGGTATATTTGGAAAAACCTAAATCTATGCTTAATAAATACCTCAAATGCAAAAATCAAAGGTTGAGTAAGAGTACATACCTTTTCCTCTATTTCATCTCATTTCTTGTAGGTTCCTAACCCTCTCCATGCAATTATCACCTTCTGAAACACTACCATTGTCTTCACACCTTCATTCTTCAGGAATCTAACTCTCAAATTCTCAAATTCTAGGAGTATAAATGAGGAAAGTGCCCTCCCATCATGAAATTTATAGTGGCTAACCCTAACTACATCTACCCACCCCATCAACCTCCCTCCCTCTCATCTATATTATGTCCTTCACTACATCACCCTAACATCACTTCACTTAATTTAATTTTTTTGTCAACCTCTTGAGGGGGCATCTTACCTCCATTTTTTATTTGAATAGGGAAAACTAGGGAATTTCTTCACAAATTCTTCAAACTTTCTTTGAAACAGTGTTGTAAAAATGCATCGTCACAAAGAAGGGAAAAATGTAGACACCTAAATTTGACTAACATATTTCTTCCAAAACATCATCATTTTTCATCATCAGGTCTCATTAATCCATATTCTACATTTAATTGAATATTTTCATTATTTAATTAAATTAATGCTATTTCCCTTTCATCTTGGATAATTAAGAATTTTCCCTCTATTTCTACCATAATTAAATAATTTTGAATTATTTAATTAAGCTACCTATTTCATCACTTTTACTCTATTCATTAAATAATTTTAATTATTTAATTAATTTATCTCAACATCAATCTTTCCCCACATCACATTAATTGAATAATTATTTATAATTATTTAATCAAAACTAATTATTCTTCTCAACATTATCCTCTTCTAAAATATAAATAATTATTTATTTTATTTATTTTCCCCTTTGCTTATGAATTAATTAATTAATTAATTAATTAAATTATTTATTAATTATTCATGCATTTCTACCCCACTAGTCAAATCCCACTCACTTCAAGTCCACTCAATAAATTTAGTCCTTTATTCAATCTATTGTGTTTCACTATCGGTTAGTCACACTTATCTCTTCAATCAATTCTCTTAATTGATGCATACAATTAGTTAGCTCAAATCATGTGACCAATTAACTCCTCATCAATTCCTCTCAAATATTCTTAGGCATTGATTTTTTCAATCTCGTATTCAATCTCGACCATTGATCGATATCACCTGAAATCTATAAATTAAGCTATCATTTATCTATTATTCATCTCTCTCTCATTGCATGAAATCTATACAAATATCGCTTTAAATTTCTTTTTCTAAAAATATAAGAGCAACCACACATACAATTCTTCAAGGTGAAATTGAAAAATAATGGAGTTAGGTGAGGTCATCGCGAGGTTTGCATTGGTTTATTTACTTGATTTCCTTATGCTTCATTGGTAATTTTTGAAATTTGATTGTGTTTGGTTATTTGTTTTTTATTTCACTGTCAATTTTCATGATGCATAATTGTTTGTGCTCTCCTCATTGTAAATAATCAATCTCAAAAAACTACAAGCATGGAAGAAAAAGGCTGCAATGAGTAGTATTTGTCAAGAATTTTAAAATAAGTATACACAAAAATATTGTAACTATTTACATAAAAGTAAAAGGTTTATGGTGGTAAATTATAACTAATCCAAAAACCATATTTTTGTAACCAAGTGGAAAGGGGCTCCATCCAAGCAAAGATTATGGAGGACTCTTACAACATGAAAAATAAACTAAGTTTGTAAATAACATGATAAGGGTTCTAACTAAGAAGAAAAAGTGATATATACCATTTGAAATAATGATAAATCATAATATGGTATGAGAAAAATATCATAACTATTATAAATGCATCTTTACAACCATAATAATAAGGAACTTCAATGATAATAAATATCCTCTTCTAATTGGTTACATACAAAAGATGTAGTGGATTAGAGATAAAGTAAATAATATAGCATCATGTAAAGCACAATAAGCATGCACTAAATTTAAGGGTTGATAGTGTAGGGTTTAGGGTTTAAGTATAGGGTTAAGGGATAAGGTTTAGGGTTTAGGGTATAAGGTTGAGGGTATAGGGTATAGGGATGAGGGTTAAGGGTTAATGGTTTAGGGTTTAATTTATAGGTTTGAGGGTTGACATATAGTGTTTAGGGTTGAGGATATAAGGTTAAGTATATAGGGTATACTAGAATTAGGGTTTAGGATATTGGGTATAGGGTTGAGATTATTTGGTTTAGGGTTGAGGGTTTATGGTACAAGGTTGAATGTAGGTTTTAGGGTTTAAGTATAGGGTTGAGGGTTGAGGTTTGACAGTTTTAGATTAAGTGTATAGGGTATAGGGATTAAGGTTTAGGATTTTGGTTATAGGGTTTATGGTGTAGGGTTTAGGGTATAAGGGATAGGGTAAATGTGTTGGATATTGTTGATATGTGGTTGTCATTGATGTCAACACTAGTTCCATTAATGTCTTTAATGCTGTATATGTCGAGCATATTGAGAAAATTGTAATAAAATAAGTTGCATGTTGTTGGTGATGCAGTGAAGTTCAGTATGGTAGATAGCTTAGTTTATTGATGATAAGAGGTTGCAGATTAAAGGTTTTTTTAACAAGTATATCTAGTTTTTCCACATGAATTTTTAGAGGTTTGCATGGAAATTTTATTGAGTTATGAGTATCTGTGTTCTGACAATTGTTCTGTTACTTTAGTTGGTGTTCCTGAAAGAAGATGATGTGATTCTAGTAATTTGAGTTGCTACAAATTCTTTTGTGGTGAGTCATGATACTTGTGGATGTTTCTAGATTGTGTTCTATCTTTTTTTTGGTCTACATTGATCATTTTGCTCGTGATTGGTGATTTTCTTCTGTGAGTTCATGTTTTTCATGATCATGGTTGACAAGGTGATTGTAGCGTGTTGTGTATTTTTGAGGCATAATTGTTTAAGGTTTTTTGTGTTCAAGACATGTTTTGGGTCCTTACTATGTTTTGGCTGACATTATTTGGTCTACATTGATAAATTGTTTATTGATTTGGGCTAATAGTTTGTACACATTTTATATTTTGGTGGGCCAACATGTAGTTTATGTTATCCTTAGTTGTGGATATATATGATCAATTGCTTATACCATTTGAGGGCATGGTGTGTGATGTATTTTGTGTGTTGTGTGCGAATAATGTTCTAATATTTCAATGGAAAAAGTAAAGTGTGAAGAAGAGTGATCAGAAGAAAGTGTTTATGTGCTTAACCAGAACTATAATCAGGCATTAGAAGATGTTATTTTATCAGTTCAAAATCTTCCAGATGTATTCCAAATGTGACTGTAAGGTAGCGAGTCTTCTTATGGGAAATGAGCCTTTTGTATTTGAGTAGTGAGCTCTAGGAAGTGTGCTTGAATGCATGTGCATTCCCCATTTATAATACTTTTAACAAGGTATAATCTTGTGGATTAACCTCCACAGTGGTTTTTTCCCTAATAGGGTTTCCATGTAAAACATCTTGGTGTTATGTGCATTTTTTATGTGGTGATGGTTTATGCTTTCATATTTATTCATAAGATCTAAGAATAAGTTTAATAATATAATTTCAGTGACAACTAATTCACCCCCCTCTCAATTGTCTACCCTTGCATTGCCAACAATTGGTATAAGAGCCAGTTCCTCTGGAGAAGCTTGAACACTTGAGTGATCTGGGATGGTGACATATAAGTATGATAGTTCAAGATTTTATGGAACTAATTATTCTCTTTGGAAGAATTGAATGGAGTGTCATCTAAGATGCATTAGTGAACCTTATTGGACAATTACAAAGAATAAATATATCATCTCACAGAATGTTCCTTCTATTGCAGGTGAGATTAAGGAAGCCAAGTATAATATCAGGGCTAAGGAAGCATCGTTGAGTGCTTTGACTGATTTTGAGATGACAAATGTAATGGAGTTGAAGACTGTTTATGAGATTTGGAAAAAGTTAGAATCTTTGTACGAAGGTGATACCCATGTGAAGATTGCTAAGCTGCAAAGCCTGAAAGGGAAATATGAAACGTTGAGAACATCAATTCTTTTATGTAGAGAGTGAATGAACTTGTGTGTAGTATCATATGTACTTGTGGAACATTGGAAGAATTATATATTATTGCTAAAGTGCTTAGATCCTTGCCTACTACATACAAACACAAAGCTACTGCTATTGAGGAGATCCGAACTGTGACAAATGTAACCAAAGACATGTTGGTTGGTAAGCTTGCTGCTTTTGAGTTAAGTGAGTTTGGTGAATCTCTTCCTAAGACAGAATGTGCATTCAAAGCTACTATCTCTGGAAAATATAAGTAGAGATATGATTTGGGAGTGTAACTAAGGGTTAATTTTTGGGATTAATTAGATGTTAGCAAAGACTAAAACCCAAAGTAATTACAAAACACAATGGAAGTAAACAAAAGAACAATTATACCTGTTAATTATCGGGATCTCCATGATTCACTTTTGTAATACATTCTAGCTTGCTGGCTGATGTGTTGCCCTCAGATCAAACGTGTGAGCAATCTGGAAATACAATTCTAAGTCCTACACCAAGATTTGAAGGATTTGAGCAAATGTCTATTCCTATGACTATGATTGACAATTCCTATGCCTAAACATGCTAAGAATTAATAAAATAAAGACAATAAATGCTACAATCACTATGAAAAAATCTAATTATGTAAGTGCATAAATATGTAATGTGTCTGTCTAATCTAAAAACGAGAGGAAAATGGCATTTTATAGAAAATTCCATTTTGAACTGACAGATGAAATTGACTTTTAACAAAGACCTAAAATCAGAGGCCTAGATTAAATCTGATAACCCCTACTTAGGGTTAGAGAAAATTCATTAATCGAGCAGTCGAGATGCCATCTAAGAAGATCGAATCGACGGTGGAGAATAAATGAGATAATTAATTAGAAAAATAAATATTTTCAAAAATCAAGAAGATAAAGATTGCCTGATTTGTGAGATTTGAAAAATCAAGAAGATAAGAGTTGAACTGAAGATCAGATTTGGAAAATCAAGAATCTACCTGATTACTTGATTTTTGGAGGAGTATAAATACCATTTTGAATTAAATTAATTCAAAATAATGATTTTGTGTATAATAAATAATCTTTTTCAGATTATTTACCAAAATGGACTGCCAGTTAAGAATGTGATGACATTTTAAATAATTTCAATGATTTAAAATGAGAGGAATATTAATTTCAATAATTAAATAATTAAATATAATTATTTAATTTAGGAGATATGACTGATAATTAAATAAATTAATCAGTTCATTTAATTATGACAATCAGTGACATATTAAATAAATAAATGAAATTCATTTATTTAATAATCAGGAAGAAATAAATGAAGAACGATAATTAAATAAATTAAGAAACTTATTTAATTAAGGGAAGACTTAGACAATTAATGATGTACTTAATAAATAAACATAATTTATTTATTTAATAATCGTGAAGAATAAAAGACTATGAATTAATTAAATAATTATGAATTATTTAATCAATAGTCAAATGTGGACAAAGGACATAATTAAATGTCATAATTATTCTTAGGCGAAAGATGTTGGACAAGGGCTGATTGTGATGTTTGTGAAACCTTAAATACTTTTGATAATATTGACAGTTTGTGTAGAAGGTACTGACGCATTGTTTGGATTTGTGCAGAGGCAGCTTGCCCTGATATATACATGAGAGAGTAGACTGACTACATTTCAGTTTGCTGACCAGTTGAGCCCACGAGAGTGGCGATGATTGATGCGGCTATGTCTATTCTATGTCACCTATATGCCCACTATTTGGGCTAATAGGGGACTTCTGACTGCATTATGTGAGAGGTGGCACTCAGAGACCTGTTCCTTCCACCTGCTGATAGGTGAGGCTACCATTACATTGGAGGATGTCTACTGGATTTTTTGAATGCCAATCCAAGGAGAGTGGATCGTCTACGACCCTTTCCATTGTGAGTAGACTTTCAGGGCCTATTATCATGATGAGGATGCTGGACTAGCCATCCAGGGCTATGAGATTCGATGGGAGTTCATGACGGAGCACTATACTCGTTTTGATGCATTCCTAGTGACATTGATTGGCGGCATTTTGATTCCTAATTGTTGGGGACACGGGTTCCCTATTGGCTGGGGAGACGTCTTGGTTGGTATGAGACATGACAAGATAGTTTATGCCTGAGGCCCATGTTTACTAGGGACACTATACCATTAGCTGCACGAGGTCATTTATCGGAGGGCAGAGAGTATATCCTGCAAAATGACAATGATGATGATTTGGGCCTGGGAGCACATAGCCATATTTCATCCTTCCATTCAAAGACCACAACTGGCCGAGGGGATGCCCTATGCCTATTATTACGTAGGTGCTTTACAATAGACCTGAATGGGCGAGATAGGTTGGTGGCGGCATCAGATTGACACGATGGTGTCCTTTATCTGGCAACCCTACAGAGACTGCGAGCAATGGGACGATGAGGTGGACCATATGAGCCTATGCTAATAGTATCAATATTTGATCGACAGAAATGTGCAGAGATAATTTTTTATTGAGATGTATTTGCCGTAGGGTGTACCTACAAGGACAATTGAGTATGTGCGGTCTTCCAAAGAGTATGCTTGGGGGCCAGCCATTCCAGTAGCCTTCACTGAGCAGAAGATTGATGGGCTAGGAGCTGAACCATGGGGATGGAGAGGTGGAGTTGCAGATCTTGTGACCACAGTAGATTATGATCTATGGTGGCAGGCTCATAGACTGGTTCCCTTGATAGCTCCCGATGGGCCAGTGCTTGTGGACAGACGGTCAGTGATACCTCGTGTGCTGAGGGTCGGGCGGGGAGGTAGAGGTGGTGACAAGGGTAGAGGCCGAGAGAGGGATGGAGGTAGGGATGGAGGCAAGGGTGGAGGTAGGGATGGAGGAAGGGGTGGAGACAGAGGCAAAGAAAAAGGCAGAGGTGGAGACAGAGGTAGGGGAGATGATGGGGATGATGGAGATGGTGGAGGGGATGGCCAGAGACGATGACGAGATGGTCAGAGATAGGGGTAGAGGGTGCACCCATGTGTGGCAAGGGTAGAATTAGATGCTATCCCAGAGGTTGGTGAGGAGGGAGAGAGAGAGGAGGAAAATCCTAGACAGGAGGGAGAGGGTGAGGAGAGACATGAGGAGGAGGTGGAGGTGGAGAGATGAGAGGAGGATGTGGAGGAGGAGGAGAGGTCGAGGTAGGAGGAGGATGTGGTAGAGGAGGAGTTTGGACAAGAGGAGGGGATTAGATAGGAGGATGAGGAGGACGATGATGAGGATGATGCCATGGATGAGCCAGAGAGACTACTCAAATGGTAGATGGTGGAGGGAGACGAGGAGATACCCTCCAGCTCAATTCTTCCCCCTGATGCCATGACCAACTAGAGGGTGGTAGACCTTCAAAGGAGATTAGATGAGAGTGCTAAATAGATCCAATCACTGCAGTCAAAGCTAGAGGTGGCTCTGGTAGAGTGGGATCAGGCTGCGATTCACCAGCAGGAGTCAGCTCGGTAATGCACTGAGTTTGTAGTGTTATGCACAAGGCCTTATGGGGATATTGCTCGTGAGCTGGACAAGTTAAGTACAAGATTGGGATAGTACATGACATTTTATGAGATCCTACATTATCATGATCCCAGACGAGGACAGGCAGTGGTGACCGATCACGGAGTGGGAATAGTAGTAGAAGTCACACGAGTGCAGGAGGGTCTACCTTTTCAGGGTACATCTCAGGGCACAAGTCCTGGCACTCTCATAGGAATGCCTCAAGTCATCACTCGAGCCACAGTCATGGGTCCATGGGTTCAGTACAGAGGTCAGGATAGAGGCAGCCACCAATGGTAGATCCATCTACTTCTCAGAGTCAGGCCACAGTGACATCACATATGCCACCAGTGTTAGTTCCACCAGGTGCACAGACAGAGGTTCCTACAGATCCACCCCTTGTTTCAGTGCCAGTTATAGAGCTCCCACCATCAAACTCTTCACCACGAGGGGATGAGGAGAGTCTACCCTAGGGGTATGTTGGCCATATTTGTTTCCATATTATGACACATTATGTATATATTATTGAGCATGCGAGCTCCATTTTTGGGATATCTCTTGAATTTATTGTATGGCATTATACATTTTTGAGATGATATTATATGATGATGCAGTTTTGATGTAGCCTACATATGTGTTATGTGATACTCTTTGATTTATGCTTTATGATATATGTAATGTGATTCTTTTTTTATGATGTATCACAAATGTCCTATGACGCTTACTTGTGATATGATGCAATGATGATGCCATGCTTATTTATATGTGATGATGATGATAATAATATGCATGATGTATTTATGAAATGGATGCAATGTTGATGATTATGATAATGCAATGTTTATGATTATGTTAATGCAATGTGCAATGTATATGATTTAATGCTATTGATGATGTATGTATGGGCCTAATGCAATGTTTATATGATCATGTATGCACTCATGTTTCTGTATGTCACAAGATATCATCATGAGATGGATGAGAGGAGATGACCATACTGGCGAGAGAAGATGACCAAACTGAATGAGATGCATGTTAGTTTCTAGACCAAATCCTTCAAAACTTTACCACAAGACTTTAATATTTTATTGCTCTTAATCATCATTGGACAAACTGTTGTGATGGCCAACAAACACCATGATATGGCATAAATCAAGGTGTGGAAGGTCGTACCATCACCTAAGACAAACAGTCACAAACAGGGATGATCATGACTCAAACTAGAGCATAATTGCCCCAATCTTGTTGCCATAATCAACCACAAACATAAAAAGATAAGGACAACCCATGAGATGTCATTGGTTCTCTAAATCCTATTTCCAAGACATCTTTGAGAAACTAACAATATGATTGCCAAAAAATATATAATATAGCCCTTATCATGATATGTCGTCATTTTTCTAAATCCCTAAATTAGGACCTCACTGAGAAACTAGTAATCATGCGTGCCAATCATCATGATATGCCGCTACTTCTCTAAATCTTGTTATTGGGATCTCGTTACAAAACTAATAACATGATAAAAATACAAAATACAAGTGCCAAGCATTTGCCAAGTGCTTCTGGATATCCATTGTTCCAATGTCCAGATGTCAGGTTTGATGATGTCTAGATGCTAGATTGTCAAAGTTTTGATGATGCCTGGTTGAAAAATGTCAAAAATTGCCAATTTCAGGAAGGATACATCCTAAATAATGCTGACGTCTAGAGAATTTGGTCCCTAAAATTCAAAAAGGGGTCCCTCGACAATGATAACGATGCCTAGGAAGGATATATCCTAAGGCTTAAATGACAAAGTTGATTCTTCAGAAGGACACATCTAAATAATACTGATGTCTACAAGGAGTGATCCATAGATGTCAAGCGGATCCCTCCAAATGTCAAATGACAGTGACAATGCCTAGGAAGGACACATCCTAAGGCATGAATGACAGAGGTTATCTTTCAGAAGGACACATCTGAAAGCAAATCAAGAGTTGATAGTTGGACCAGGTTATTATCATTTGACTTGTTTTGACTAAGTTTGACTTGTGTTGATCATAAGTCCACTTGTTTGTCATGCTCATGTGATTGTCTTGTTCGAATAAATGATTTCCATACTTTGATTTAGGAATTTTCCTATTTAAAGAACTGTTGTGTCTTGACTTGAAGATTTTTGACGTGTGTGCCAGTGTAATGTCATGAACCCTAATGGACTGACCTAGTGCGGCCTCGAGGGCTCATTGAAAGATGGCTTTTCCTACGTCATGCACTCAGAGACCTTGTAGTTTGACATGACCAATTACTTTGTCTTGATGACCAAAGATTATGCCATGATTTTATTTTGACTAACCTAAAAGGACTGACCTAATGTCTCAGGGATTCAAGTATAGTCTTGCCTACGTAGCAAATGCACAGAGACAATGTAGTTGAGACAGATGACAAAGACTGGACTAATTGACATGACACACTTTGACAAGAGATGACTTTGTGTTTGTGCTCTTTGAGTAGTCTGACACTTGTGATTTTTTCAGGACGTTTTTCAATTTTTAGGTCTTTCTTCAAGACATTTTGCGATGTTTTTGGTCTTTCTTCAGGACATTTTGCGATGTTTTTGGTCTTTCTTCAAGAAATTTTATGATTTTTTTGTCTTTTTTAGGACATTTTGTGATGTTTTTGTCTTTTTTTTAGGACTCTGATGTTTTTGTATTTTTTAGGACTTTTTATGATGTTTTTGGCCTTTTTCAGGACTTTTTACCAATTGACGAAACCATGTGTGATGTCAACCGTTTATCAACCATGAAAGGACGGGTATAATGTGGTGGTGATGGAAAATTTATTTCATCCTAGGCCATGACAAACAAAGTAATAGTAGATGGAAGAGTAATGATTGATTACTCATGGCGCCTGTTTGCTAGGTTTTCACCATGGTACCTATCCAAAGTGCATGTTTTCTAGGTTTTCACTGTTGGACGAATCATTTTTCTTTACTATTTCTGTTGTTTTTCTTATTTTTATGGTGCTGCCAAGATGCTTGTTTTCTAGGTTTTCATCAAGGCAATGATTTTTTTATCCTTTTTCAATTTTTTTTTTTTTTTTGGTTTTCAGCTTGATCTCCTCATGCTATGCGTAGAAATTTTGGAGGTGTAAACTATTAATAGGTTCTATCAGTTGTTCACCATTTGGAGTTGCCAGCTGATAGGCTCCAGAGCCAAAAGAAGATATGATGACATAAGGACCCAACCAGTTTGGTTCAAACTTTCCCGGCTTTTCTCTGTCAGCCTGGTTCTTAGGGTTTTGCATGAGGACTAAGTCACCAATGTTAAAATTCCTGACCATAACCTTTTTGTTGTAACTACAATAGAGACAGTTCTGATACACTTGTAGATGGTTTAAGGAATTTTTCCTTCTTTCTTCTAACATCTCTAGCTCGTGTAGGTGTGATTTTCTGTATTCCTCTTCATCAGTTAAACCCTTTAGGGAGAATCATAACGAAGGAATTTCAACCTCGATGGGTAAGATGGCCTCAGCTCCAAAGACCAAGGTGAAAGGAGTGGCTCCTATAGGCATACAAATGCTAGTGCGGTAGGCCCATAGAGCAGGGTTGAGTTGTATATGCCAGTCATGGCCAGTTGACAGTCCTTTTGAGGATTTTCATAATGGTTTTATTTGACGCCTTAGCTTGACCATTTCCTTGTGGGTAATACAAAGATGAAAAATGGTGTTGGATGTGAAATAGCTCACATAACTCATGAACATCTTGGTTTTTAAATAGACGTCCTTTGTTAGTGATGATGGATTTGGGAAAGCCATACCAGAAAATGATGTAGTTAAGAATGAACTTGAATATTTGCTTTCTGATTATGTATGTTAGGGATGGCTTCAATCCACTTTGTAAAATGCTTAGTGGCAGTGATGTTGAATTTGTGGCCATTGGATGAGGTTAGGTGGATCTTATCCATGAGGTTGAGTCCCCATTAAGCGAAGGGCCAAGGAGAAGTGATAGACTGAAGTTCTTGCACTGGAGCGTGAATCAAATCACTGTGAATCTAGCATTTGCAACAAGTCTTGACATATTCAATTGTATCTTTTTCAATAGTTGGCCAATAGTACCCAAGTCTCGTTACTTTCTTGGCTAGAGTAAGACCACTTGAATGAGATCCACATATACCATCATGTACTTCGTGTAAGGTTGTACATGATTCATTAGTGTCGAGACATCTAAGGAGGGCGTCGTCAAAGCTACAATAGTAAAGGGTGTCACTGACAATGGCATACCTTGTGACTTTTCGGATGGACTTCCTTTGGTTATTGGATAGGTTAGGTGGAAGGGTTTGAGATGTAAGGTAGTCATAAATATCTTGGTACTAGGGAGAGTCGGGACCAACAAGTTCACAAACCATTTTTGACTTTGGACTGTCATAGGTGGGGACCAACAATTGTTCAATTAGGAATTCCAGCTGAGGCATGTTGCTTGGTATGTCGAGTAGGGAGCCTATTGTAGCCATTGCATCTGCTGCCTTGTTCTGCGCTCTCAAAACTTGTTCAAAAGTTACCATATGAAAGTATGTTTGGAAACTATCAACCATCTATTTGTAGGTAATTAGCTTCTCATCTTTTGTGTCATAGTCATCATTTACCTGGTTGATGATGAGACGAGAATCCCCATAGACATGTAGTGTTCTGATTTTCCATTTTATTTCCATTCGGTGTCTTGTAACTAGTGCCTCATATTCTGCCACATTGTTTGTGCATGGGAAAGTAAGGCGAGAAGACTTAGGAATGGAATGTTCTTGAGGGGTGATGAACAAAATTCTTGCCCCCAAGCCATGATTTGTGTGTGATCCGTCAAAGTAGAGTCACCAGGGTGTCGTAGGTTCTGTATGGAATATCGACTCATCTAGAAAATCTGGCACTAACGGGTTATCACTGTGTAGAGGTGCATCTACTAGCTGGTCTGTTATGATTTGTCCTTTTATGGCCTTCCTTTCTACATATTGAATGTCATATTAACTCAGAATCATGATCCATTTTTCTAGATGTCTTGTTAATGTTGCCCAACTTAACAGATATTTGAGGGGGTCAATCTTTGCTACCAGTTGTGTCTGATGACTTAACATATAATGTCTTAGCTTCTGTGCTACAAAGACCACTACTAGAAAAGCTCATTCAATTGGTGTGTAGTTTAGTTCATACTCGACCAATGTCTAATTGATGTAATATATAGCTCTTTCTTTTTCCTCTTGGTCATTTTGTGCTAGTAATGTCCCCAGTGCTGAATTAGTGGTAGAGATGTATAGAATCAATGGCTTTCCATGAATGGGAGGCATGAGGACTGGCGGTGACAGTAGGTAATCTTTGATTTGCTAAAAGGCTTCTTGACATTTATCTGTCCACACAAAGGGAATACCTTTGCGTAGAAGATATTGGAATGGTTGGAATTTATTAGCCAATTGGGCTATGAATCGTCAAATAGATTGTACCCTTCCTTGTAGAGTTCTGAGTTCACTTATTCCTCTAGGAGGAGGCATGTCCATGACGAATTTTACCTTTGCTAGATTGACCTCAATGCCTCTTCGAGAAATGATGTATCCCAACAATTTACCAGAGGTGACACCAAAGACAAATTTCTTAGAATTTAGTATGACCTTATATTCCTCTAACCTCTTAAAAATTGTGTCCAACACCTTCAGATGAGCTTTTCTTGTTGTTGATTTAGCCAAAAGGTCATCCACATAGTCTTCCATTATTTTATGCATCATGTCACAGGAGATTGTGGTCATTGCTCTTTGATATGTGGCACTTGCATTCTTAAGACCAAACGACATGATATTCCAACAGTATGTACCCCAAGGGCAAGTGAACATTGTTTTATGTTGGTCTTCTAGGGTGATGCGAATTTGATTATAGCCGAAGAAACCATCCATGAGGGAAAACATCTCATATCCTGCTATGAGGTCAACTATAATATCAATATTCAGTAAAGGAAAGCCATCCTTTGGGGATGCCTTATTTAGGTCTCTAAAATTTGTACAGATGCGGATCAACCCATTTGGCTTTGTTACTAGCACCAGGTTAGATATCCATTCAGTGTAGTCAATAGACCGTATGAATCCAATGTCTAGAAGTTTCTTTAGCTCAGCCTTGACCAATAGAGCAACTTGAGGGTGCATTTTGCGTAACTTCTACTTGACTAGTTTGGCTTTAGGTAGTAGTGGCAGATGGTGCAGAACCAGTTCTGGGTCTAATCCTGGCATGTTAGCATAGGACCATGCGAAGTTGATTTTATGTTCTGCAAATAATTTATGAAATTCTAGTCTCTTTTCTTCAGTTAATGATGCAACAAAGAGGACCATTTTAGGATCTTCTGTAGTTGATATGTTATCCTCTATGGTGTCTTCTATAAGCATAGCCGATTTCTCTTGTTGTACGAGAAGAAAGTCCATTCCTCCATATTTGGGTGCCTCAGAGAGGTTTTCACCTGCAAATACGTCCTTTGTTTTTACTTTTTCATCGTCAAAAGGTTCCTTTCAATTTTCACCTAAAGATGTTTCATTTTTCATTTTCATTTTATTTTTATTTTTATTTTTATTTTTGCAACTAGAGGACATAGTAGTCTTGACAAAGTATGCCACACAATCTAAATCAATAGTGAATATTTCCTTATGATCACAATTGGGTATGCCCTCACATAATCCCATAAACTCTGCAATTGCCTCATCATTCTAAAATGTGTCCAAGACTGGCAGGCCTTGTTGGTCCCAATCGACTAGTTGAGGATAAACTAAGGAAATGTCATCGTCAGTGTTGGTGAATTGGGGGGAGGATGCAGAAAGCATGTAGATAGATTCAGTGATATTGTAGATGAGATTATCATCATCCAACTCCACATCAGACTCTATCCAATATTCCCCTTCACTAGTCTCACATTCTTTGTCAACATAAGGGGTGAAGGATTTAGAGTCATGGTTGTCAGTGTCATCTGGTACTTCAGATGGATTGGACTAAAGGGATTCAGATGGTGGGTCTTGTATGTCTTAGGAAGTGGTAATGGGATTTTGACTATTTGGTGCCTGATCAATCTTAAATGTTTTCCAAAATCGTTGTTCAGAGGTCAATTCCCCTGTTTCAACAAATAAATCATCGAGGGCACAGTTACTTAAGGATTGTTTTGAGCCAAATTCCCATTCTTGGGAGTTAGTTTTGGTAAGGGTTTCCTTAGTAGTCTCGACACTTTTTGAAGTATGCACTCACTCACTTGAAAGTCCATAGGTACGTCGATCATCATTGTTGGGCGATCCAAACCCTAATCCAAGATACTTTGGTGTGTGGAACGGTTCTATGGGCTCTCTTTGTCTAGTTTAATTTTTTCCCAAGACACTAGTACCATCGTAGCCTTTAGCCTTCATTATGTCATATCCCTTGCCATATTTCTCAATTGGTAATGGGGGTAGTTTAGTCATATCTTTATAGAGCCATCCTAAAATATCAACAAGGTCTTCATTACTCATGTCTCCCCATTTAATGAATTTTTTTTTGGTGTAACTTTGAAAACTTCCTTGGCTTCCATTCTAAAACATGGCCGACCATAGATCTTTGGAAACTTGGGTATTGTGGTTATGCTATATGCCGTGTGCAGTTTGAATTCTCCACAGCCAAGGTCCTGGATCTATATAGTGGGTTCAACCTTGGGGTTTTCGGAAGATGGGGGTATGGCAGAAGACATGGACGGAGTGGATGTGGAAGATGACGTGAGTGTATATGGATCAATGTATTTGGAAGATGAAGCCTCTTGATTGATAGGTACCCAGTTTTTAGAAACACCCCTAAGGTTGGTACAATATTGAAAGGGGTCGAGGTCGCCATATATGGTGATTTTTGTGCCGTCAAATGGTAATTTTGAACATTGGTGGTATGTGGATGGAACGGATTTTAAGGCATGAATCCATGGGCGATCGAGCAAGATGTTGTAGGGTAGTTCTAGATCCAGGACCTGGCAGGTTGTATCCACAATTATTGGTCCCACTCTGATAGGAAGAGATATCACACCTCGTGAAGAGTGTTCTTCATCATCATATGCTTTGATCACTATACTCTTTGTAGGGTCTATGCATGCATCAAAAAACCCTAGAGCCTTAACTAGTTTCAAAGAGCATATATTTAACCCTGCTCTACCATCTACTAAAACTCTTCTGATCTTGTGCTTATGGACGAAGGTTTCAATGTGCAACACATCGTTGTGGTTGGTCTTAGGTGACTAGTATTATTGATCGGAAAAGGTGACATGGTGAGGCGTGGTGAGGTATCCCGCCATGGTCTCGAACTAATTGAAATCAATGTCCTTGGGGACTAATGACTCTTGTAGGGTTTTATCCAATATATTTTTATGCATGGGAGAGATACGAAGCAGCTCAAGTATAGAAATTTGTGCGGGAGTTTTTCCAAGTTGATCAATAAGGTTGAACTGACTCTTTGGTTGCCACTACTTTTTGGTTAGGGTGGGCTTTGTCTGTTTAGTAGATGGGCTAGGTATGGTGATTTTGGGTTGTCTAGCAGGAGGTGGGCCAGCTATGGTGACCTTGCCACTTCGAGTGGTAGTGTTGCATTGAGGTTCTCTCTTGACTGTAATGGTATTGATGTATTCATCATTAGTTCAGACATTATTTATAACTGGCCCACCAGAATAGTCATACTTGGCTCGGGTGAAATTGGTGTGAGTATTGCTTATTTTTGGACCTGACATGGAAGCATTATGAGAACTATGGTCCTATAGTGGGTTCTTATGAATAGTAAGGTCTGAATTGGAGGAAAATTGTGATCCAGCTACCTCAATGATATGACTTTGAATAAGATCTTGTACTAGGTTTTTTGTTGTCGACAGTTAGAGGTTTTATGTCCTTTTGCCTAATGATAATCGCACACTACATTATTGTCCCACCATGCTAGTTTAAATTGTCCCGGGTCATATAGTTTTGGTTATGGAAGTGTGATGACCCCATTCTGGAGGAATTTCTTGAGGAATTCTTCAATGGGTTCCCCCAAAGAAGTGTATGCACAACCCCTTGGAAATTGTCTCATCTGACAGTATTGTTCTTGATTATTTTGGCTATTCTGGTTGTTTGAAGGGACATTGGTAGGGGATGTCAATATTGTTGTTGGTTTTTTTTCTATTGAATCCCTTTTAGGGCCAATACAAGACCCACAATGTTTGTAGTCTTGGCGTCCACAACATTGTCATTTGTAACATATTTATTTTTGGACCAGTATTTATTCTTGTCGGTGGGAGGATTTGTATTTGTGTTTTTAGAACTGTATCTTAGTTCTCCTTTTGTGATAAGGGCTTTCTCAATCTGGACCCCTTTTTCGACTAGGTCCATGAATGTTGTGCAACAATGCACTTGCAATGCATATTTTAGGGGACCTAGCAGTGTTTGAACAAACATTTCCACCTTTTCTCTTTTAGGTATGTCAATGTGACACTGACTAGCTAAAATTCTCCATTTTTGAAAGAATGGGACATATGTCTCCCCAACATCCTTTTGCGTGAGGTTGCACAAGCTAGTGATAGAGGTGTCCATGTCAATGTTGTACACATAATTCTTTATGAATTTTTATTTTAGCTCATCCCATGTTTGGATATCCTTTTGTGTGGAAAACCATTCAAGGGAAGGACCTGTTAAAATTTTAGAGAAAATTCTCATCAAGTATGTTTGTTCATAGGCGATGTCCATACAATTGGTTGCAAATTCGCAAACATGTTTGATGGGGTTTGTCTTGCCTCTATATTTTGTAAAATTGGGTGACACATATCCCAGAGGAAAAGGTGGCATGTATAAGTTTGTGTCAAATGGATATACATTTAGATCATATGACACTTCAGAGTTGTTGCCGGATATCTGTATGTTTTGTATTTTCTTCTCTAGACCCATCAATCTTGTTTGTAAGGCATCCATAATAGGGTCATTTGTCGTTCCATATGTTGGATTGCTTGGTACACCATAGGTCCCCATTTTTTGAGCGTGGATATTGGTGTATTATGGAGGGATGGGTTGTTGTGACATGCATGATGTGTTCGGGTTGACATGTTGTTGGTGTTGAAAAATTGGATTAGGTGTATATTGGTGAGTATGAACTTGAGATGAGTAGGTTGGGATGTGTCCCCCAGCCATTTGTGTTGTTACTTGGGGAATATGGTGACCATGAACATTGTGATGTACTAATGATGACATGGGTTGCGTTATATGGCCACTTTGTACAAATTGTGGGGTTTGTATAAGGGGAATGCTTGTATTTTGTCCTTGGGAGACAATGAAATGTGACTGTGTTGTCATGTTAATGTTTTGTTGTTGTCCTTGGATAAAGATACGTCATTTGCTTCCTCCCAAAAGATTTTGTGATACACCAATGAGTGGATATGTCAAAGGTGTGCTCATGGTAGTAGATGTAGTTGTCAAGGGGGGATTGTTGTGACTTGATGATGCCCCCATGGAATTTATTGTCATGGTAAAGAGGGGGTTTGAAAAACTTTCCTACATTTCCGAGGAGCCAAAGGTGGTTCCAACTGATTGTGACAATGTTGTGGATATTGTGGGAATTGTGGCAGCTTGTGATCCTCCAGTAGATGTAGCATTTATTCTATTGGAGATGTTTGGTGTTTGAGGTAGCATGCACTATCGTAGTGTCAAAGAAAGTATTGCTCGTAGTGTTTGGAGGTTGACCACTATTTGATATGTTATGTGCATTGTGGACAATAGGGTCAAGAGATGTTGATCTCAATGTGTTAATGTCGAATCCATGTGGTAACTTAGCTCCTTGACTTAAGAGGATGGATAAGTATCTATCTCTATCGTATAAGACCATTTGTTCCATGAATTGAGAGGCCTCTAGATCTTGTACCGCTTCCTCTAGGTTTTCCTGAAGAATTTGTCTGTATTCATCTTTGTGTAAGAAAGGTTCAAAGGACTATTTGATGAGGATGTGAGGATTTGAGTGTTTGCATTGCCAAATGGGTCATCAAATTTCTAATTTAGGTCATATGTGGGATTGTTGATAGTGGAAGTGGGGTTTTTTCCAAAATTTTCCATTTTTCGTTTCTGCTTTTGGAGTCTAGTTTCCACCATAAAATGAGATTGCTCAAGCTAAAATGAC
This sequence comes from Sequoia sempervirens, assembly GCA_007258455.2. Taxonomy (NCBI): domain Eukaryota; kingdom Viridiplantae; phylum Streptophyta; class Pinopsida; order Cupressales; family Cupressaceae; genus Sequoia; species Sequoia sempervirens. The sequence continues at coordinate 98,524,132 of VDFB02000003.1, forward strand.
AACTAAATGTAAGGATGACACTATGCAAGGTCTAAGTTCAAAATGATGACTAAGATGAATAATATTTTTGTGTTTTTGGGAATAAAATATGAAATGTCTAAACCTAGAATGCAATTTAAGAAAAGGATACCTAAGCACCTCTAAGCTCAATCTTTGTTTTTGATCTTGGTTACTAAAGGACTTTGTTGAAAAGGACAAGATGACAAGGTCTAAAAGACCAGTGAGTTTTTCTAACTAGACTGTTGAGTTGGAAAATATCACAAAAGGGACAATGACTGAAAAAGGGGATGATAATTTAGTCCAAGAAAACCTAGTTTAGAAAGAAATGATGTTGCAAAGTGTACTAAGATTTACCTAATCCAAAGTATGCAAGTATTAAACCTAGGGACAAACTAATTCCTAACGTATGCAACTAAAAAGAATGGAGGATGAAACCTATGGTGAAGAATGCCAACTAATGGTTGAAAGTTTGAGCAATTTCAAAATTGGTTTCTGACAGAATCTCCTTGGAAATAGTGTTTGAAAAATGATTGACAAGATGTAGACTTCAGATTTGACTTTGTATGAAGTTTTACTTTTGATAGGTGAATGCGTTGTTTGAGGCCATGAATGGTCACAGTTTTACTTATGATAGGAAAATGTGTCATTTGAGGACACTAATGCATCATGGTTTTGCGAATGCATCACAGTTTGAGCGAATGCGACTCAGGGACTAACAAATGCTACTTAGTTTGGCAGATGTGGCTCTATGAGTTTTAGATGCAGGTTTAAAATGTCGAATGTGGTTTAATAGAGTGTTTGCATTTCAGAAGAGCAATTGCGGTTTGACATATGCGATACAGTTTGTGACAATTGAGTTTCTTGTCATTTTTATGGAAGATTTGATTTGTCTAATGGTAAATGTTTTGTCCAGAAATGTGAATATGGTAGATAATGTTTCAGTAATCCAAAAAGCACTTGACAAGCATAGTGTTTTGGGTGTAAGAAAGTGCACATAAAACAAGTACAATCCTAAAAGACCAATAGGTCAAGGGTTTTTATACTTGGTATAGCCCACCAATATACCCCGGATTGGTGATAAACACCTTTAATTCTTGAGAGCGGATAGCTTAGAATTTTGGTGGCATTGGCTCCCCTCCACCGCTCATTAACATCATTCGATCACACCAAATTTGAATTCTTGGGTAGTGACTTCCCAAGAACTACTATCTCTACTCAAGGGGATTAGTAGTAAGTGTCTTCAGGCATGATATTGTACCCTACACTATACCAAGCAATGACCAAAGAATGGTTGGACACTAAAACAAGAGGTATTTAATTCAAGAATTTTGTTCGTGGAGCATGATCCATGCAGTGAGAGTCCCCTTTCAAATCCATCTCATTGGAACCATACACATGATTATTGGGCTTTCCCCAAGAATCCACTTTTATATACCGACTAGAAGTCCCTTGGGTTCAAGGTGCTACCGGTCTGAGTCATCCTGGGGTGAGTACTTTTTCCCACTAGAATAGGCCCAAGTTCTAGAGTTAGTAACCATTTCTCTTACACCCAGGATCACTCGAAAGCACAAGGGGAGAGGATACTTCAATTACTAAGTCGTGAGGGTAAAAAAAAAACAAACAGGTTTGGTTTTCTGATCATCAAGTTTTCACAAGGTGAGAGCATACTCACCTACCATTTTGCAAACACACTTAGACATAGTAGAAACACAAGTTCATTTTAATTGCACCAAAAAGAAATGTGTACTACTCTAAGAAAAATACAAGCACAATGTTTTAGTGTTTGTTCTTTGACGTTCCAACCGGCAAGACCACACATTAGTAGTTTCAATTTTTTTCTTTGACCCACGAAGAACTCCAATGCCACATGCTATAAATGACAATTAGTACCTCAAATCCATGCTAGACAGAATGTAGAAAAACCAGAATAAAAAGAACTAGGAAAACAACAAAAAACCCGAATGTAATTAAATAGAAAATCTTACCAGTCAGATGCGTGGCGATAGGGTGAATGCATCTCTTTGTCAGTCAAATGTGGCTCGATAATATAGATACAAAATTCAAGACTTCTATTGCGTCACGAAAGGGTGATTGTGGTGTTATTTTGAATGAATGCATCGTGACACATTAGATGCATCATGATTTAAAAAAAATAGTTGCATTGCTCTGTACTTGTACCTGCAAAATGAGAGAAAACATGCAAAACCGTATGAGAAAAAATAAATAAAAAGAATAGAGTTGGGTTCACCATTGTAACTAAGGGTTAATTTTTGGGATTAATTAGATGTTAGCAAAGACTAAAACCCAAAGTAATTAAAAAACACAATGGAAGTAAACAAAAGAAAAATTATACCTGTTAATTGTCGGTATCTACATGATTCACTTTTGTAACACCTTCTAGCTTGTTGGCTAATGTGTTGCCCTCAGATCGAACATGCGAGCAATCTGGAAATACAAGTCTAAGTCCTACACCAAGCTTTGAAGGATTTGAGTAAATGTCTATGCCTATGACTATGATTGACAATGCCTATGCCTAAACATGCTAAGACTTAATAAAATAAAGACAATAAATGCTGCAATCGCTATGAAAAAATCTAATTATGTAAGTGCATAAATATGTAATGTGTCTATCTAATCTAAAAATGAGAGGAAAATGGCATTTTATAGAAAATGCCATTTTGAACAGACAGATGAGATTGACTTTTGATGGAGACCTAAAATCAGAGGCCTAGATTAAATTTGACAACCCCTACTCAGGGTTAGGGAAAAGTCATTAATCAAGCAATCGAGATGCCATCTAAGAAGATCAAATCAGCGGTGGAGAATAAATGAGATAATTAATTAGAAAAATAAAGATTTTCAAAAATTAAGAAGATAAAGATTGCCTGATTTGTGAGATTCGAAAAATCAAGAAGATAAGAGTTGAACTGAAGATTAGATTTGGAAAATCAAGACTCTGCCTGATTACTTGATTTTTGGAGGAATATTTACCATTTTGAATTAAATTAATTCAAAATAATGATTTTGTGAGATAATAAATAATCTTTTTCAGATTATTTACCAAAATGGACTGCCAGTTAAGAATGTGATGACATTTTAAATAATTTCATTTATTTAAAATGAGAGGAATATTAATTTCAATAATTAAATAATTAAATATAACTATTTAATTTAGGAGATATGACTGATAATTAAATAAATTAATCAATTCATTTAATTATGACAATTAGTGACATATTAAATAAATAAATAAAATTCATTTATTTAATAATCAGGAAGAAATAAAGGAAGAAGGGTAATTAAATAAATTAAGAAACTTATTTAATTAAGGGAAGACTTAAACAATTAATGACGTACTTAATAAATAAACACAATTTATTTATTTAATAATCATGAAGAATAAAGGACTATGAATTAATTAAATAATTATGAATTATTTAATCAATAGTCGAATGTGGATGAAGGACATAATTAAAGGTCATAATTATGCTTAGGAGAAAGATGAAAATGAAGCTTGCAGGCCTAGGTCATTTTTATGTGTCTACAGGGAGAATGTTCTTCTAGAAAAATGTTCAAGTATGAGCAGAAAATGAGAGAGATTGAAGAAGAAGAGAGAAAAATAGATGATCTTGAAGCACTTATTGTCAAGAGGGTAGCTAGAGGAGAAGGTAAGTATAAAGGAAAATTTCCTCTTAAATGTTTTTCTTGCAATAAGATAGGTCATTTTGCCTCAAGGTGTCTAGAAAGAGTTCCTAAGCCAAGACCTAACAAGCCTAGATTCCAAAAAAAGTGTTATTATGTTATTGATGAAGGCGTGACAAATAATGAATCTGATAAAGGGAATTTAAGTGAGGATGAATGGGTATTTATTGCTATCAAGGAAAATGATCCAGTACATACTGAATCTGCTAGTTGCATAAATGTGGAGAAAGCTCTAGCTGCCAGAGTTGAAGAAAAAGATGCATGGCTAATTGATAGTGGATGCTCTCATCACATGATAGGTGATAAAATTAAATTTGTGAGCTTGGAAAAGTATGATGGTGGTGTTGTAAGATTTGGTGATGACAAAGATGGTGTAATACATGGTAGAGGATCCATTTCTCTTGATGGTAAGGATAATACTGATGATGTTCTATATGTGGAAGGATTGAAGCATAATGTCTTAAGTGTTGGATAGATGGTTAAAAAAGGATAAAATCTTCAATTCAAGGATGGAAAGTGTAGAATATTGGGGAGTTCTAGAAATGTGATTGCATTTGGTACAAAAACAAAGGGTAATATATTTCACCTAAGTGCTACTAGTAAAAGTTGTCTGATTTCTCAAGTTGATGAAATTTGGTTGTGGCATAGGAGATTGTGTCATGGAAACTTTGACAATATTATCAAGATAGGTTCTACTCAGGCAGTGAGAGATCTTCCAAAGTTAATAAAACCTACTAATTCTATATGCAAGGAATGTTAGTTAGGGAAGCAAACTAGAGTTTGTTTCCAAAGAAAACAACATTGTTCAAATGAAGTGTTGGTGCTTGTGCATACTGACTTGTGTGATCCTTCTAAAGTTAGAATTTTACAAGGAGATAGGTATTTCATGTTACTTATTGATGATTATTCTAGATTTATGTGGGTTACTTTCTTAAGGGAAAAATATGGAGCTCTAGAGAAATTCAATATTTTTAAGGCTATGGTTGAGACAAAGACAAGTCTAAAGATTAAATGTGTGAGATTAGATAGAGGTGGTAAATTCACTTCCGGTGAGTTTAATTATTTTTGTGAAGAGCATGGGATAAAGATACAATTATCTACCCTGTGGACCCCTCAACAAAATGGAGTTGTGGAAAGGAAGAACATGACAATTCAAGAAGCTGTTAGGACCATGATGCTACAAGGAAAAGTTCTGTATATTGATTGGAGAGAAGCTATGAATATTTCCATTTACACTCTCAATTAGGTACATGTCAAAGGTGATACTAGTAAGACTCCTTATTAGCTATGGTTTGTTCATAAGCCTATTATTAGATACTTCAAAATATTTGGGAGTAAATGCTATATCAAAAGAGATGAAGATATAGGAAATTTTGATGCTAGAAGTGATGAAGGAATCTTTCTTGGTTATTTTACTAAAAGTAAAGCCTACTAGTGCTACAATAAGAGATTGAGGAAAGTAATTGAAAGTGATAATGTCAAGGTTGATGAATACATAGTTAAACCATCTAGAACCTATAGATATGATTCAAACAATTATAATGATAATTTAGATAAAGGAAAGAAAGTTCATACTTTAAATCAAGTTTAGATCATTCTAGTGAATCAAGAAAATCAAGAGGAAGAAACTAGTGAAAGTGCATAATTGAGATCACAAGAGCCTGAAGTTCAAGAATACCCTAAGAATCTAAGGTATGTAAGACTAAATCATTAAGAAGATTAGATTATAGGTGATAAGAACAAAGGTGTTCAAAATAGGAGAAGAATTGCAGAAGAATATTGTTTGATCTCAAAGACTGAGCCTAATAGTGTTAATGAAGCATGTAAAGATGAACATTGCATGGAAGTAATGAAAGAAATACTGCAAATTGAGAAGAATGATACATGGATTCTTGTTCCTAGACCTAAGGAAAAAAATGTAATTGGAACTAAATGGCTCTTTTAGAACAAACTGAATGAGCAAGGTGAATTTGTTAAAAAAAAAGCAAGACTTGTGTGTAAAGGATATTCTCAGATGGACATAATTGACTTTGAAGAAACTTTTTCCCCTATTGCTAGGATTGAAGTTGTGAGACTATTTCTTGCTTATGCTTCTTGCAAAAACTTCAAGGTTTAGAGATCAAGTCAACATTTCTAAATGGTGAACTGCAAGAAGAAGTGTATATTGAGCAACCTAATGGATTTCAATTGACCAATTAGGGAGATATGGTTTTCTAGTTGAAGAAATCATTGCATGGACTTAGGAAAGCCCCAAGAGCATGGTATGCCAAATTGGACAAGTATTTGTTGAAGCTTGGATTTAATAAAGGTACTGCTAATAGTAATTTGTATTTCAAGATTGATCATGATAAAGATTTGATTGTTGAATTCTTTGTTGATGATATCATTTTTGGAGGAGATGATAGTTTGTGCATGAAGTTTTCTAATGAAATGAAGAATGCGTTTGAGATGTCTATGAATGGAGAAATGAAATTCTTATTGGGATTGAAGATTACTCAACTAGATAGAGGGATCTTTATATCTTAGTCCAAGCATGTGAAATAATTGCTAAAGAAGTTTGGTATGGAAGATTCAAAGCTAGTTGGTACACCTATGGTGAGTGAATATAAGTTGACACAAGATGATGATTATCCTAAAAAAAATTAGACTAGATATAGATCCATGATTGGTGGATTGCTCTATTTGACTCAAACTAGACCTGATACCATGAATGTCATATGAATTGTTGCAAGATTTCAAGTTGATCCTAAGGAATCTCATGTGACAACTATGAACAGGATTTTTAGGTACTTGAAGGGGACAATTGATTTTGGCCTATGGTATCCTAAAGAAGACGACCTTACTCTGAGTGCCTTTATTGATGCTGATTGGGCAGAAGATGTGAATGAAAAAAAGAGTACTAGTGGTGGTGCATTTTTCTTGGGAAAGAAGCTGATTTCATGGTTAAGTAAGAAACAAAATGCCATTTCTTTATCTATTGCAGAGGCATAATACATTGTTGTTGCTAACAATTGTACCCAACTATTATGGATGAAGCAGACATTGAAAGATATCAAAGTTGTGTATGATGAACATGTTGCTATATTATGTGATAATTCAAGTGCAATTAACATTTAAGAATTCAGTGTTGCATTCAAAAACCAAGCATATATCTATCAAGTTTAACTTTTTGAGAGAGAAGGTGAGTGAAAAGGAAGTCAGATTAGAGTATGTGCCCACTAAGGAATAGATTATAGATATCCTTACCAATCCCTTTCCTAAGTATGCTTTGGAGTATCTCAAAGGGAAGCTAGCTAATCATAATGAAAATGCATTGACTTGCATCAGTTTGTGCATTTCATAGGACCATATCTTGTGATCTAGATTGATGTTGTGGTGGCTGCCACTCAGGGGGAGTAGTCAAATGTTTATAAATGTGGTTCATAGCTTGTGTGGAGAAAGATAATGTGTACCTTTTTCATTTATGTCAAAAGGGGAGAAGAGTCATGTGAAAAACTATGCAATAGTTAAGGAGAAAAGAGTCAAAATCTAAGGGGGAGAAAGTGCTAAGAGAAAGTATGGTTGATGGTGTTTTTCACATCATGTGTTGCCATCAATTCCAAAGGGGGAGATTTTTGGATATTGCTAATATGTGGTTTTCATTGATTTCAACACTATTTCCATTAATGTCTTTAAGGTTTTATATGTCAAGGATATTGATAAAATTGTAATAAAATAAGTTGCAGGTTGTCAGTGATGCAGTGAAGCTCAGTATGGTGGCTAGCTCAATATATTGATGATAAGAGGTTACAAATTAAAGAGTTTGTTGACAAGTATATATAGTTTATCCACATGAAGTTTTAGAGGTTCACATGAAGATTTGATTGAGTTATGAGTATCTATGTTCTGACAATTGTTTTGTTGCTTTAGTTGGTGTTCCTGAAAGAAGATGATGAGATACTAGTAATTTGAGTTGTTTTGGATGCTTTTGTGGTGATTCATGATGCTTGTGGATGTCTCTAGATTGTGATCTATCTATGTTGTTGGTCCACATTGATTATTGTGCTCATGATTGGTGATTTTCTTTTGTGATTTCATGTTATTCATGATCATGGCTGATAGGTTGATTGTAGCGTGTTGTGGATCTTTGAGGCATAATTGCTTAAGGTGTTTTATGTTTGATACATGTTGGTTTGGGTCCTTACTATGTTTTGGTCAACATTGTTTGGCTCACATTGATAAATTGTTTATTGATTTGGGTTGACAGTTTGTACACATTTTATATTTTGTTGGGCCAACAAGTAGTTGATGTTATCCTTAGTTGCAGATATATATGATCGATTTATTATACCATTTGAGGGAATGGTGTGTGATGTATGCTATGTGTTGTGTGTGAATAATGTTCTAATATTTTGAAGGTAGAAGTAAAGTGTGAAGAAGAGTGAGCAGAAGAAAGTGTTTATGTGCTTAAATGAAACTATAATCAAGCATTAAAAGATGTTATTTTCTCAGTTCAAAATCTTCAAGATTGAATTTGAATGTGACTATAAGAAAATGAGTCTTCTTTTGGGTAGTGAGCCTTTTGTATTTGAGTAGTGAGCTCTAGGAAGTGTGCCTGAATGCATGTGCATTCCCCATTTTTAATACTTTTAATAGGATATAATCTTGTGGATTAACCTCCACCACATTTTTTTTCCTAATATGGTTTCCATGTAAAAAATCTTGGTGTTATGTGTGTTTTTGATGTGGTGATGGTTTATGCTTTCATTTTTATTCATCAGATCTAAGAATAAGTTTAATAAGTATGATTTTTATTACAACAGATTCACCTCCCCTCTTAGTTGTCTGCCCTTGTGTTGCCAACAAAAGGGTTGAGAGTGTAGGGTTTAGGGTTTAAGTATAGGGTTGAGGATAATGTTTAGGATTTAGGGTATAGGGTTTATGGTATAGGGTATAGGGATGATGGTTGAGGTTGTATGGTTTAGGTTTTAAGGTGTATGTTTGAGGGTTGAGAGATAGTGTTTAGGGTTGAGTGTATAGGGTTAAGTATGAAGGGTATTGGGATTAGGGTTTAGTATATTTAGTATAGGGTTGAGGGTATTGGGTTTAGGGTACAAGGTTAAATTTAGGGTGTAGGGTTTAAGTATAGGGTTGAGGGTTGATGGTATAAGGTTAAGTGTATAGGGTATAGGGATTAGGGTTTAGGATATCAGGTATAGGGTTTAGGGTGTAGGGTTTAGGGTATAAGGTATAGGGTTAATGGTTGAGAGTGTATGTTTTAGGGTTTAAGTGTAGGGTTGAGGGATAATGTTTAGGGTATAAGGTTGAGTGTATAGGGTATAGGTATGGGGGTGTAGGGTTTAATTTTTAAGGTGTATGGTTGAGGGTTGAGGGATAGTGTTCAAGGTTGAGGGTATAGGATTAAGTGTATTGGGTATAAGGATAAGAAAAAGGGTATTGGGTTTGAGATTGAGGATTTAGGGTTTAAATTACAACAAGGTTTAACATAGGGTTTAGGATTTAGGTTTAGGGTTGATGGATAATGTTCATGGTTTATGTTATAAGGTTGAGGATTTAGGGTATAGTAGTGAGGGTTGAGGGTGTAGAGTTTAGGATTTAAGGTATAGAGTTGAGGGTATAGGATTGAGTGTATAGGTATAAATTTAAGGGTATATGGTATAGGGATGAGGTTTTAGGGAGTAGGGATTAGTCATTTAAGGAATAGGTTTGAGGGTTGATGGATAGTGTTCAAGGTTGAGGGTATTGGGATTAGGGTTGAGGGTTTATATTACAAGGTTGAATGTAAGGTTTAGGGTATAAGGTTAAGTGTATAGGGTATATGGATTAAGGTTTAGGTTATTCGGTATAGGATTTAGGGTGTAGGGTTTAGGGTATAAGGTATAGGGTTAAGGGTTGAAAGTGTATGGTTTAGGGTTTAAGTATAAGGTTAAGGGATAATATTCAGGGTATAGGATATAGGGATGATGGTTGAGGGTGTAGTGTTTAGGGTGTAAGGTATAGGTTTGAGGGTTGAGGGATAGTGTTCAAGGTTGAGGGTATATCATTAAGTATATAGGGTATAGAGATTAGGGTTTAGGATATTGGGTGTAGGGTTGAGGGTATTGGGTTTATGGTTGAGGGTTTAGGGTAAAAGGTTGAATGTAGGTTTCAGGGTTTAAGTATAGGGTTGAGGGTTGAGGGTATTAGGTTAAGTGTATAGGGTATAGGGGTTAGGATTTAGGATATTGGGTATATAGTTTAGGGTGTAGGGTTTATGGTATAAGTTATAGGGTTAAGGGTTGAGAGTGTAGTTTTTAGGGTTTAAGTATAGGGTTAACGAATAATGTTCAAGGTTTAGGGTATATAGTTGAGGGTATTGTTTATAGGGATGAGGGTTGAGGGTGTAGGGTTTAGGGTATAAGGTATAAGTTTGAGGGTTGAGGGATAGTGTTCAGGGTTGAGGGAATAGGGTTAAGTATATAGGGTATGTTAGCTCTCAAAAATGTAGGCAAGGATACCTGAAGAGGTTGCCAATCTCTTGATACGTTTTAGGGTAATAGAACAAGGTTAAAACAATTAAACCTTCTACTATTCAGGTGCTACTGGATGTAGGCGAGTGTACCTAAAATGGATGAAGTTGACTTAACCTATGGTCTTCTTTCTTGCAATGATTTATCCATGAAGGAAGATGGAAGTGGAAAAAATGGATCAAACTTGGTATAAATTGTATGCTAAAATGGAGACTAATTCCTAATATATTCAGTTAGCAGATGTAAAAAGGTTATGAATGAGATTGAATGATGTGAATGGTGAGATCAGTTCCTTAGAGGGTATGCAAAGTCAAGAGAAATCTAAGATGAGTGCTCTGTTCTGGGAAGAATTCAAGCTATTCAGCATATGATTTGGTTTATAGCTTGTATAAACATGCAAGGTTATAATTACCGAGTTCTTCTTAAATGATCCAATTGATATCTTCTAATTACTATGATCAACTTAGAGGATTTAATATTTGCTGGAAAGAACCAATTAATTGATTATACATTTACAACAAATGTGTACAGATAAATTGGAGGTAAACTTGTTACACCAATTTAAACAATCAGAGAACATCACATTGGAGACAACTTCGATAATACTTTCAACAGGCACAATAAACATCTGATACGAGAAAAAAACTGCAACAAATCAAAATATTTTGATTGATATCTCCATAATTTTACACATGCAACATAGTCTCATTTTGGAAAAACATGGTTCTGAACTGTATCTATTCTATCCTACTGTATTCTACTACTTCTATCTTGTTCATTTTGAAATTTGGAATAGATATTTATACATTGTGTACATGAAAGGATGCATCCTTTCGGTGACCATATGTTTACATAACAAACATTTAAGAGGATAATTAGGCTCTATTTAGCCATAAATGGGTTTTAGCGAGATTATCCAAATAATCCCGACACTCGTATGTGTCGGCATCTCCAACTGTGTTCTGGATTGTGATTTCCATTTTGACCATTTCCTCATTCCGCTTGCTCACCTCTTCCAAAGATGTATCCTTTGCAGAAGCTATCCTCAAGACCTCGTTCAATATTGATTTACATTCATTTTTCCATCTGGTGGCCTCCTTCAATTCCCCATTGTCATCAAAGAATGCGATCAGAGTCTTTTTGGCAGCATCCATCAACCCCTGCTCATCCACCTGCAATTCATCATAGAAGTTTCGATGACAATTGATTATATGATTTGCAGCCTCAAGTGCTGCACTACTAGAATCATCACTTTGAGCCAATTCATGAAACTTCTCCATAATTTTCCCATCCATCCTTGTATGTTCCTTTAATGAAGCAAGGGTATGAGAGTACTTTCCCCATAGTTTATTTAACGAGGATGTTACATTATCCTGCCTCCTTTTGATAATTGATGCAATTGCATCATGTTTTCCCTGGGAATAAGCACTTGATCCTACCCAGTGATCTTTTGCCTGAGAGCTTTCTCCTTGAGTGAGCATTTTAGTTGGCCCCATTGAAATACCAACCAAATCCTTTAATTTGTCACTCTCTCTCATCATTCTTTCATTATTTTCCTTATATAAATTTCTCTTTCTTTATCAACATTTGGATTTGTGCCTTGTTTAGCTTTGCAATATTCACCCCTATGTCTGCAGTAGCTACAGGGTCAGCTTCTCCAACCTTCAAATTCAAAACATGGCCAAATGCCTTCTCAGTATCAATTACCACTAATTTTCTGTGGGGTGGATATAAGGCCCAAATCATTAATGACCCCTCATCAGTATTGTATTTTGATCCAGCATACACCTCTGTTACACTTTCTTTGTCAAGTTTATGTGTTGTATTGCTATCTCTTAAGAAACTATCAAAAACAAGGGCTGAATTCAAATCAAGTCCAGGGAAGATCATGACACCAACACTTTCTAACATTTTCCTTCCTTTCTTAGGGGCCATATTTGTCATTTCATCATCCACACATTTTCTCAATTGACCTAGTGATTGCTCTTCATTCCCTGAAGTAACATCATCAACATTTTCTCTTATTTCCTTCCCCTTTTGCTTGTATAGGAATGCCTTTAATTCTGGGGAATTTATAAATTCATCATCTGAGACAAAGGATCTGTATTCCATGTGCCTTGCATCTATATCGCCACTTTCAATACTCTACTCTCTCTTTGGGAAAATATAATGTTGAGTTCTCACCCTAGACACCTTTTCTACTCTGCCTTTAGGCACATTATCCTTTGGTGTTCCCTCATCTCCAAAAGACAATAACTCTACCTCCAGTAGCCCTTGGTTATATCTTTCTACTACCATCTCATCTTCATCTTCATCCAAATTCCTTATCATGTCATCAAAAGGATAGGGTACATACTAATACCCTCCAAAGTTTATCTTCATCTTAGCAGAATTTATATATCCTTCGGGATCAAAACCCTTTCTGAGTGGCCCTCTCTTCATATTATAATGCATCAATCTGTCAAGAATTGAATTGTACCCTTCCTTGGCTAATACCGTGAAGTCACCAAAACACAATGTACTAGGCATAAAAGCCTATTTCCCAAAAGAACTGAAATGCATTACACTACAATAATCCATCTGCCTGACAATCTCTAAGTATGCAATTCTATTCAAAAATGTCTTTGGAAAAATAAAAGGGGAATCTTCAAACCCATAGACTCTGATCATTGTAGCTCCTTCCAAACAATACCAATCTCCCCAATTATGATCAATTGGCCCGTTGAAGTCTTTAGGCCGAAGGAATCTCTGAATCTCATCAGTCAATGAATAATTGCAAGGATACTCATACAATTTATACAAAGTTTTTACAAAATGATCCTCAAAATGAATATAACTAGCATTAGCAAATCTACTGTCCCAAATAGCAGTCCACATTTGAACAGGAAATGCTTCACCCTCCTTACCAACTTGAGAAATTCTCATCTCTGAAGGCCACACACCCAACTCCTATCTAAAATATAGCACCAAATGCATCAATAGGTGAACAATAGGTGCTCCACAATAGGTGCTCCACCTTTGATAGCCATCAATCCTAAATCAAGCCCCCTAGCAATGTATGAAGCATAATCAAATGGCTTGGAGTTATGATACTGGATATCTGCTGTAATGACCATTGGCATAATCGACATGAATTCTGGGGCATCCATTCCCAACACTTGACACACTGAAAAATATGTGTATTTCATATAGGGCTCAAATAAGTCAATATGATAAGGAGGCCCTTCGCTATCCTATAGAGGTTCGGGCTTGCTGCCCTATTTAACCCTATGAATTGGCAACCTCCAGCCCTTATAGATCGTATCCATTCTTGAGAATTCTTTCTCCAATTCTTCAGGAATGATCTCTTCATTACAGAATCCCTCCAATTTGAAAACCTCACCAATTGCTTCTTTAGACAAATATATTTGTGGTTTTCTTGATGGGTCACAAATAGCTTTGAACTTTGGTTCATAGTGATCAACAAGTAGCTTAACTAATTATGCATTCACAAATACATTGGGGCACACCAGTTTTCCTACATTCAACTGCCACGAATTACAAACTAGTTCAAAATGGTTTCGCCTATGATAATGGAAATTGAATAGCTCATACCCCCTCACAACAGTCCAGACATCACCTATAAACTTGCATTTATCATCTAATTTGTCAATTTCTACCCTAGTTTGTGTGGACCTTCTGGCTTTAGGCCCTGAACCAGGTAGTTGAGCAATAAGGTCTTGGTTTAGTCTTCATTCAAGGCCCTCATGTTCTATTTCAACCCTTTGTTTCTTCCCTTTTGATTGACTACTCTCACCAAGTTTTCTACCCTTAGCTTTTCCAAAACTAGAAGACACCATTCTTTTAAGATTATAGAAGTTAGAATCAGAAGGCTTAAAATGCAATAACTTATAGTACTCTATTCGAGCTCCCCAAGCTGAAAAATGTCTTGGTTCTCTGTTTCGCGCTGATGATTCTTCTGTAATCAATTCAACACTGATGCATCAAATCTGAGGCGAAGTCCTTTTACAATGTTTATTAAACCCTTTCACCAAGACATTCTGAAGTTATACCGACACCTGGAATGGCTATCACTCATGTTACTTATGTCACTGTAACAACCTCGAGTCGGGGAGATGTCTCATAGATTTCATTGTGTCTTACCGATATGCATTCTTCATTGTATTCTCCAATTGCTAAGACATTCTCACCTCTTTCACCAATGAAATAAGTCTTACCAATGAATTCATCATCGACAAGACAATGAACCTTCAAAAAGACTCATACTGATGCAAAATGTTATACCGAACCCTTTTCTTCATTTTATTCGCTGAGACTTACCCCGAAGACCACCCCTCTTGCTGATGTGTCTTTTTATCGGTGTAACTTTTGAATCAGCAAGACTCCATAGCTTCTCACTGATAGCCTTTTTGATGAAACCTCTTTATATCATATCGGCAAGACACTACTTTGATATACATATTCTCATCGCTAGTCAGTAAGACAATTCACACTCGCCAAGACATTCTGCCGAAAACCTTTAGCTTGGCCGAACACTTCCACATGTGTCATTCGGAGAGACATAATGTATTTGCTATAACTCTACACCGATACGCATAAGTTTGGATGAAATGAACCCTCTATGTGTTAGTTGATATAGCATGCTGAGCTCGCCATTACATTATAACATTGCCTTAATCCTTTGCCGATAGAGCTTTTCAAATGCCGTTTGGAAAGACACTAATGTTTCGCTATAACCTTCACCCGAATATGATTTCCTATGCCAATATGTATCTCTTCTATCACCGAAACAAAAGATGTCCTGCCGATAGCCTGCAACAAGTATTAGTGAAAAATAGATAGGTCGGGAAGAGATTCACTCTGTCTTGCCAAAATGGAGAATGAAATGAAACATCACAATTTAGAAGGATTCAAATGGATCATGTGATGGAACATAAGTGAGGCAACACGAGGAAGGAATTTTATGCTTATGACAAGGGCTCAATTTGGACACTTATGAATGCAATTGACTATGAAAATTTGCAAAATTTTACAGTTCTAACAGGGTATAAGGATTAAGGTTTAATATATTTGGTATAGGGTTGAGGGTATTGGATTTAGGGTACAAGGTTGAATGTATGTTTTATGGTTTAAGTATAGGGTTGAGGGTTGAGGTTTGAGAGTATTAGGTTAAGTGTATAGGGTATAGGAAATAGGAGTTTAGGATATTGGGTATAGGGTTTATGGTTTAGGGTATAAGGTTGAGGTTATAGGGTATAGGAATAAGGGTTTAGGGTGTAGGGTTTAGGGTTTAATGTATAGGTTTGAGGGTTGAGGGATAGTTCTCAGGGTTGAGGGTATATAGTTAATTATTGTTTAATACAAAAAATAGGGTTTGCATCAAAATGAATTGATCAAGATGATGAAACACTAATATTCCACAATAAAACATGCAACTATGTGTATGATAAGATGCAAATAACAATAAAAAACTAAACCTAACTATTATAGAAACTATGAGGGGAGATTTTAGTTCTTAGAATGATGTATACCTTGCTCCAAGAAGCCTATTTCTAGGGAACAAAGGGCTCATTCGCCTTTAGTGGCGAATGGGTCACTATTAGGGTTTCTAAAACTGATATCTTGGTTATTTTCCTTGATGTTTGCACTCTCAAATCCCCATTTGTCAGCTCCTAGAAACCTATAATAAAATGTTTAGCTTCTTTCTTTGTTCTTTCACTATAAATGACAATCTTGCAACTTGACAACTTTGACATTTTTTCTCTAAACTTCTTCTCCACTTGATCTTCAACCTTTAAACCTACAAACACACACCCAATAGGAGAAAAACTATTTGATTGTTAGTGAATAGTGTTTTTCCTTGGTCAAACCCATTTTAGGTAATTAAACCAAATGGTGAAATATTTAGATTGAACAATGAAACATGAAATATGCAAATGTAGATACCTTGGATGATGTCTTGGAGTATAAATCCCCAATCTAGCATGAAGTGGCCATGAAGAATTTAGATCTTGATCCTTGAATAAGATGTGAAAGAATGCTTGCAAGTATATCTTCAATGCTACATCAACTATCTTATCTCAACAACATGCATAAATGCATTATGCCTTAGACATGATGAAATGATCTTGAATTTCTGAAATAAAACTTTGACAATCTTCCTTGAAATTCCTTTGAAATTTTCTTGGAATGCTCTTGTGAATTCAAACTCACTATAATTATTCTCTCTCAAAGTTTCTACATGAAACAATGTGAATTAACCCCTTATTTATACTAAATCAAGAGATTAACCCCAACATTCAAATAATTCAAGCTAACACCATATCTGGAAATGAATGTTATTAAATCTTGCTAGAATTAAATTCAAAAATGGGTTCCTAGATTATTGTGAATGTGTACAACACATCACAACACTAATCCAAGACACAACTAATCTAATTATTAGGTTTATTATATATCAATTATTCCCAAATTAAGTGAGGAAAAGGGGTACTTTTTTCATCACTAAATTTTTCCCCCACTTTAGTGAGAGGATGAACCCATGTCAAACTCACACTAAATTAGACATTCAAGACATGTAAGTATGCAACGATAACAAAGATACATAAACATACCTTGTCAAAGGCCAAGGAAAATAAAGAAAAACAAAGGATCAAGCACAACCATTACAACGTGATGTGGAACAGGGTTTTTTGTTCGTAACATGTGTTGCTTACTCTGGGATAGTGGAACCTTAGTCTCTCCACTAGGCGAGTTATCCAAAAATATGTGTATGCTCACTCTGTAGTAATGGAACCTCAGTCTATCCACTAGGTGAGTTATCAAAAAATATGTGTATGCTCACTCTGGGGTAGTGGAACCTCAGTTTGTCCACTAGGTGAGTTATCGCAAAATATGTGTATGCTCACTCTGGGGTAGTGGAACCTCATTTTTTCCACTAGGTGAGTTATCCCAATGAGGTGGTTTAGTTAGAAAGGCATTCTAGTGTGTCGTATTCTCACTACACAATGAGAAAGTCATGCTAGTGTGTTGGCTTCTCATCATACCAACCATACCAAAGCTATCCTCTTGATAACTTCAATAAGGAACCACAATGTAATGGTTTTGTAAATGCTTTTGAATGTCATGTAAAATTTTGTTAAAAGGGATTTTTCTTTGTTCGTGTAAGGTCTTATTCTTAGGGAAAATTGTGTCTAATGTCTCTATGAGAGGAAAATTCAAGGATATTAGATCACCACTTATGGGATGTCTTGCTCACATCATGCCAGGAAGGAAGATAATATGCTTAGAATTATCACACTCTTGGAGGAAATCAAACCCAATGACACAGCAAAGAAAAGGACACTTCACAAGAAAATTGTGCCATGAAAATATACTGAAAATATGTCATCTATGTATTCCCCCACTTTAAAGCGGTTGCTACACCATAACCATGAGAAATTGCTTTCAAGTAGCTAATGTTTTGCTAATAAGACATGAGATCTTTCCTCAAAAAACCCTATTCCAAGTCATATGTTTCTGAAATAAGTTGTGTCATGAAATAGGAAGGAAGGATTTCCCCCACAAATGCATAAGGGGTCTATGGATTCAAGGTCAGTATCTCTTTGCTACAATGTTTTTATAGAGCATGGAATTGTCATCATTCCCCAAACACTCATAGAATTGGAAGAATGACACATAGAGAGCAAAATAAAATAAAAAATCCTTTTATGTGAATGCAAAAGAGACCTAAATCTCTAGACACCTTGCATCATCCCCAAAAGGAAAACATAATACAATGAAAAAGATAAAGGAAAATATTTTGGGTCAAAATAGAAGAGACCTAAATGTCTTGATGCCTTGCGTCATCCCCAAAAGGGAAACACAAGAAAAATAAAAAAGATAAAGGAAAATTTTTGGGTCAACATGGAAGAGACCTAAATGTCTCAATGCCTTGCATCATCCCCAAAAGGAAAAAACAAGACAAATGAAAAATGTTTATGACATAGAGAAGAATGTAGGTACATATAGAGGAATGCAGAAAAAGAGAGATATATCAAATGAAACATCACGTGGGATCACATTACACACATGCAATCACCTAAGGTAATATGAAAAGACAAAAGGCTAGTAATACACATGTGAATAAACCTAAAGTAGGTCATCCACATCCCAATCTTGGTTGGTATAAAAAAAAGGTTGACAACTAGCCCAAAGAGACAAGAGAAAATGCATTACTAGGACAAGGCTATCAAATTCTTGCCCCCAGTTAGTGCAAGACAAGAATGAGTTGAGGTATGTGATGGGAATAAGCTCCTTGCATAATACAAAATGATTTGCAATAAGTGTAAAACATGTAATAGTGAGAATGTGTAAGATCCTACAACTATTACATGCCAAGGAGCATAATGCATGATTTAAGGGACTATTTCTATGATATCAAGTTGTTTAAATATTTGTTGTAAAGCACAACAATCATTATTACTATGTCCAAGAGTTATATGGTATCAATAATGTGGAACATTTTCATCTTTAGGATATAGTTTTGGCATTTCTCTCATGGCTGGTAATGTTATAAGTCCACGGTGTAGAAGTATTTGTAAATTCCTTTCAATTGTAGTTGGTGGATAAGGAAATTGTAGTTTATTTAATTTATAGACCTTCTATGCTTGCTAGACTCACCAATTTCCTTGGGTGGATATAGGGAAGGAGGACCTAATATGACCTTTTCCTCTTTGTCATTGTCCTTGGGATCCATTGGTTTCTCTTTAGGAAGGAGGAAACTTATGTCATGGGGAGGATCTAAGACAATCCTACCATCATTATGAAGCATTTGTTGTTCTTTAGGGATTAGAGAACTTATGTCAGGAGGATGTGTTGGTTACTTTGTTAACATAGGATGGTTGAATGTTTGTTTGGGTAGAGGAACTAGGCTCAACTTGTATTTTGGTTTCAGGATGGAAAAGGCCAAACTATTCAAGTGTTGGAATTGTAGGGGGTGTTGGTTTTTTAGTGAAGGGTAAAAGGATGCATTAATATCAAGGTTGTTAAGGAAATAATTTATGAATTCATTAATACTAGCATCATCTTCTCCATTGATGTCAACATCATGAGGAGTACATGCATTAGGAGTTGTGTGAGAATGAGTGAGTTCAATTTCATTAGGATCATTTCCAAAAACACAGCTTGAAACATCAACTAAGAAAATAAGGACTTCTGCACATTGCTTAAATAGTAATCCATTTTCAAAATTTCAGATCTAAACAGGGTAATTTGTGGATTACACAATGCAATAAGCTAGAAAATGGTATTTTATGAATGCAATTTTTAATTTTGACAATGCACTAAATGAAAAAATTTAAGCTATAAGCAATGAATTTGATGAAACAGTAAATCAGAAAACTAAAATAGGAAATTAACAACAAACAAAAGCTTGAAATGAGATTTTAATTTCTAGAAAATGTAGATTAGGATCTAATAGGGACTCATTTGCTAGTAAGGGTGAATGGGACCAGGTTAGCTATTTTTGAGATATTCTTATTACTTTTTCAAATGCCAAAGAGTTCAAATTTGACCTGTTCATGGACTCATTCACCAATAAATGTGCATGGATCCTTGATTAGGGTTTTTAAACTATTTTTGAATGATTTGCAAGCTTTTAGTAATGTCTTTCAGTTCCAAGTCTAAAACAACAAGTTTTAGTTTCATATTTTCCAGAAATGCAATGAAATAATGTATGCAAAGACTTATGTTGAGATGCAATTTTATTTTTATTTTCAAATGCAATTTTATGAGATCTAAATTATTTGCACAATGACTTTTTTTTTATATTTTTCAGATTTAGAGAGATGCAAAACAATGCAATTCTAAACCCTAAATGAGATGCAAGTGTTGAATACAAAGAAAGAAACCCTAAATGAGATCTTATTCAATGCAAATGAATGCAAGATCTAACCTAGGATTCAATGAATTACTTCAAAATCAGAAAATTGCAATATTTAATGACTGAAGCTCACCAAAATGTTTAATGAGGAAAATAGGGTTTGCATCAAAATAAATTGATCAAGATGATGAACCACTAATATTTCACTATAAAACATGGAATTATATGTATGATAAGATGCAAATAACAATTATAAAGTAACCCTAACTATTATAACAACTATGAGGGGAGTTTACAAAGTTTAGAATGATGTGTACCTTGCTATAAGAAGCATATGTTTATGGCACAAAGGACTCATTTTCCTTTAATGGTTAATGGGTCCCTGTTAGTGTTTCTAAAACTAAGATCTAGGTTATTTTCCTTGATGTATACACTCTCAGATCCCCAGTTGTCAGCTCTTGAAAAGCTGTGATAAATTATGTAGCCTCCTTTCTTTGTTCTTGCACTATAAATGACAATCTTGTAACTTGACAACTTTGAAAAAATTTCTCTAAAATTCTTCTCCACTTGATCTTCAACTTTTTAACCTACAAACACACACTCAAGAGGAGAAAAAAATGTTGATTTTAAGTGAATAGAGGTTTTCCTTGTTCAAACTTTTTTTTAGGTAATTAAACCAAATGATGAAATAATGAGATTGAAGTAATAAATATGAAATATTGAAATGTAGATACCTTGGATGATGTCTTGGAGTATAAATCTCCAATCTAACATGAAGTGGCCATGAAGAATGTATATATTGATACTTGAATAAGATTTGAAACAATGCTTGCAAGTAGATCTTCAATGCTACATCAACAATCTTAGCTCAACATGTTGCATGAATCCATTATGCCTTAGACACGATGAAATGATTTTGAATTGATGTAATAAAAATTTAATAATCTACCTTGAAATTCCTTCAAAATGCTCTTGGAATGCTCTTGTGAACTCAAACTTTCTATAAGGATGCTCTTCAAAGTTGCTAGGTGAAAAAATGTGAATTAACTCCTTATTTATACTAAATCTAGAGATTAACCCCGAAATTCAAATAATTCAAGCTAACACCAGATCTAGAAATGAATTATTATGATACCACCAAAATTAAATTCAAAAAGGGGGTCGATTATGCCTTGCATAACCATACCATTTTAATTTTGGTCAAAATGGGTCCCCCTTTGTTTCTTTTGTCCTTGGTGTTCTTGTTCGGGTCTTAGGAGTTGTTTCTTTTTCTCCTAGGACTTGGTTTTCCTCTTTTTTGGGGGTTCGGTTTTCAAACTAACACTCACACTTGTTACTTTCTAAGGTTCAAGTTTTTGTTTGTGTTTTGATCCTGACCCTTGCACTTTTCCTTGTGTTTTCTTTGTTTTGTTAGAGTCGGGTTTCAAATCAAAACCGTTACCTTTCACCTCTTAAGTTGTAAGTTCCTATTTTTGTTCTAATCTTTTTGCTTGTGTTAGAATCAGACATCGAACCAAAATTATCACCAAGAACTTTGCTAAGTTCTTGTTCTTACTTCCATCCCAATCTTGACTTCCGACTCTCTTTGTCTTTTTTCGTGATCAGTCTTCAAACCAGAACTTGCACTAAGAACTTTTCAAAAAGTTCTTTTTGCATGTCTGATCCTGATCCCAACTTCTGACTCTCTTTATCTTTTTTCAATATTAGACTTCAGACTGGAACTTGCACTAAGAACTTTTCAAAAATTTCTTGTTGCATGTCTCATCCTGATCTTGATTCCTACTTTGTCTTTCTTTTTTTATCAAGCTTCAGACCTTGGACCTTTTCTTGAACTTTGCACACATTGGAGGTTAGGTGCCATTTTGTGTGCCAATCCCAACCCCCGCTTACCTTCCTTCTTGCAACTTTGCATTAATGACTTATTCCCTGATCCCGAGGCCTAATCAACCCACATTAATGTCTAATAGTTAGCACGCATGAACAAGTTTTTATTTGGATGCTCCTCAGTTTCCATTCATTCTGGCTTGTACAGTTTGACAAATTGAACTAGAGTGACATTAAGAGTTAGGGTTTAAGGAGGTGCTTTGATTTCTCTTTGTGCTATCAGATTCC
Organism: Sequoia sempervirens; assembly: GCA_007258455.2. NCBI lineage: Eukaryota > Viridiplantae > Streptophyta > Pinopsida > Cupressales > Cupressaceae > Sequoia > Sequoia sempervirens. Next base: position 98,546,317 of record VDFB02000003.1, read on the forward strand.
TGGTTACATTTAGAGGTAGGGGTTTTTTCCTTGCATTTTTCTTTGTTCTTGGTTTTCCTATGTTTTCTTTTCTTGTCATTTTGCATTTCTTTTTCGTTTCTTGTATTCATTTTGGTTGGTATTGTTTCATTTTGGGTTTTGTGCATTTGGGTTTTCCCTCACCTTTTTTTTGTTTTCTATTTGCAAGATTTTTTTTGTCCTATTGTACCCTAGTTTTCAATGGTTTTTTTGTACTAACTAGTTGAATGGGTGTTTTAATTGATGAATTTTAAATTTCAACCATTTTAAATAAAAAATATTGATCCCAACCACAATTTGATCTCGAAGGTAGTATCTAAAGATGTTTTTACATTTAATTTTCCTTCATTTGTTGCTAATTATTCAATTCTTGATTCCCGCATTAATATTGGGATTGAGAATCAAAACTACACTTATGTTTTTACCACCATATCAGTATAGCTCTTTCAATTGCTCTGATCTCGAATTTTGATGTTCTATTGAGATCAGGTATCAGATTGTCACCTTGGAATGATAATTTTTTTTGTTAATGAACCACATCATCTCTCAATTCCAGTCCCCACACCATCATCGGGATTAGAAATCGAATTGACACCAAAAATTTGACATACCGTTAAGTACCATGAACTAGTGTTATCCCAATTCTAAATTTTGACACAATGTCAGAATCAAAATTCAAAGCTGACCTATTTCCACTATGCATACTTAAGGTTTAGTCCATGAAGGATTCCTAACCCTAATTCGCAATATCTTATTAGGAAGTTACTTAAACTTGTTCCTCAATACGATTCTAGTTCTAAATCACAACCTGATCCTAACTTTTGATTCATGATCGGGATCAAAATTTAGAGCGAAACCCTCATTGACTGTGTTTACTGTCACTACTTGGTGAAGGCCCGATCTTGATTCCTAAACACATTGCGAGATCAGACCATGGAATGAAACTAAACATTTTCATTACTATAGGTATAGGTGTTGAGTTAGGACCTGATCTCGACTTTTGACATAGTTCAATTTTATGCTTAGAATGGTCAGGTTCTTGGTTATGTCCCATACCCGAAACCTGAAGATGCTCAATTAACTTATTGAATGTGATTTTATATTGAATGAATGGTGATATAATATGAATGCTTGTGTTAAATTTCTCTTCACATGTCTTTTCTTTTCTTGATAATTGTTAGTAGTGCAGGATAATACACAAATTTCTAATTCAGAGGAGGAAGTGCCTACTGAAGGAACACCTAAGGGAACAAAGGCCAAGAGGTTAAATCCAAAACAAGTCCTAGTTACAATGAAGTATAAGTTCCAAGGGACTCTAGTTCCATCTAAGTTTGGGCATGAGGTTATGAATATCACTGACACACTTATGTGGCACATTGATTTGGACCAGTTATGGGGCACATTGATTTGGACTAGTTTTGCAAGGATACCTTTTTAGAGGATGTTTCCCTAAGGGAAAAGAGGATTGTAGAGTTTGGGTTAGCTCATGTAGCTAGTTTTCTCATTGTTGTGAAATTCCTTGAGTTCATCTTAACTGTTGCACAAACATGCAATCCTACTCAAAGGAAATGCATTGATTCATAGCACAATTGAATAATTTATTTAACCCTAGGATTGATCAGACACATTTTTTATCCTCCTCCCTATCCCAATCTCAAGATTATGAGTAAAGTTGAGGCACTTAAACTATCAAAAAAGGATGTAGAAGGGAACAAAAGACTTATTAACAAAAGGTGGCTTAAAACAGAGAAGAAATCACTGAAGAAGATACCACTGAATCCCAAGAGGTATGAATTCTCTGGATACATTAGGGACATGATTACATTGTTGGGAAGAGTGTTTGGAAAGGAGAAATCTCATATCTTTGAACACTAGATGTTTCCATTCATTCAACTGATACTAGAGGGAAATAAATTTTTGGATTAAGGGTAGATTATTTTAGATAACATTTATGACCAACTACTGAAAGTAATAGAAACCAAGACATTGCATATGTATTAATATGTCACATATTGTGCTACAAGGATGGGACAGTTTCCCGAGTTGAATATTGAGGGTCAATGGATGATGGTCTAGATCAGAAAAAAAAGTTTGGAATATTATGACCAATTGAAGCTTAAGAAGGTAGAGAAACAATTTAAAAGATTCAATGATGCATGTATGCTATTATTAATCAATGCATAGGTGATATTGGTTTCAAGTTATCATAGGATGCCATCAAATTCATCCAAGAGTGGGGACATTGGTTTATCCAATACCCCAAGTCCACCTATTTCAGATTTTTTGGTTATGATAGTCACCCTTTTAAATTGTAAGGATGTTGTGGTGACAAATTAGTTTTAATAGAGTTATCTCGTTAGGTCATGGATGTGAATGTTAAGTTTGTTGCACAACATAAGAATTGTTACCATTCTTTCCCAATGCAATTGGTGTTTTATTCTTGTTCCTCTTCAATATTTTCCAAAACAACAATATAAGAATTACAGTCCATGAATTTCCAATAGCATACATCTAGGAAATATTTTGATCTAAAGAGGAAAATGTATGGTTTGTATGCTTCACAGTTTCCCCATCATCAACCACTTCTCAAGGAATTTTGGGCCAACCTGCAAGATCAGTTTGAAGTGAGGAAATAGGGATATGAAAGATTGACAATTCACCAGATGAAATATTTTGAGGTTAAAATGGATAATTGGAAGGCACTACTTATGATAGGATCACTCTTGATCACTGATATGAGATGGATAAAGTGGCTACAAAGGATTTAGAGCTCATAAATTGGATGGAAAAAGAGGAAAAAAATATCTATAAAGTATCACGGGTAGTGGTGGAATTTTTTTTGAAATGGATTGATCTTTGGTTAAAGAAACCAAGGGTTAAGGATTTGAAGAAAAGTGGTTCTATTAGTGCACCTTCTTCCTACAATAATACAAAGCAATATAAGAGATTGAAGAAAGGTGTTGCAGCAACAGAGGTAGCCGTGAAAGAAGTTTTGGCCAAAGAAATAGGGTTTGAGCCTAAAATCCTATGGGGTGGAGATGAAACAAATGAAGTTTTGACCAAAGAAGAGCATAAAGAAATAATGGAAAGTGCTCAAAGATTAGCTGCTAGATAGTTAGCTAAAGAAGAAGAAGAATAGAAAGAGAAATTTGAAGAGCTATCCCTAGAAAAGGAAGTTATTGAGGTACAAAGGAATGTTGAAGAAGAGGTTGTTGAACATGAATTGGAACAACAGAGGAAGGCTAATGAAGATAAGGCAGCAGAGGAAGAACTTCATGTACAAGAGTTAGAACAACAAAGGTTGAGAGATGAAGAGGAGGTTACACAAAAGGAAGAAGAGATGAGAAAGACAAAATAAATTAGAGCTTATAATGAAAGAATGAAGTAGGAAAAGTTGTTGAAAGAACAAGGAGAGAAAAAAAAGATTTATTTTGAGCACCAATAGCTGATAAAGATGACATGGAATTGTAGGTTGAATATTATCAAATAAGCACTGTCAATCTGGGAAAAAGATAAGAAATCAATAGATAAATCTGATTGATATTTTTGCCACCACCACCAAATCATGGTTGATTAAGGATAAGCAAGATAAATATGAGCTTAACGATCATGTTGGGAAAATAAAGTATTTTTTGAAAGAGTTGATTACATCCACTCCTAAGCAGTCAACACCATTGGATATTCATGTTTTGATGAGCCACAAGGAGGTGGATGGGTTGAATGAGATGAAAAGGAAGGCCACCTGGTTTGACAATTGGCTCAGTGTTTTCAACTCTAAAATGGATGAACATCTAGGAGAAGGTTTTAAACACTATCATACAAGCCTTTATTTGGTTGAAATGATAGAAGAATTTATACAAAAATGGTGGGATGAGGAAGAAAAGCTCAGGAAATACTTGGAAAACTTGAAGGTGATAGCTAAAAGTTTCAATGAAGAATTGATTCAATCACAAATTTTGGGTGATGAGGGTCTTGATTATATATGAAAGGATATTAATGTGTCAGTTTTCAAAACAAAAAATATCATTGAACAAATAATAGCTATGTTCAAAGGAATTCATGAGATTTGGGAATTGAATTGTAGATTTTTGGACCTAATGGACTCTCCAACTCTTATAGGGTTTTTCACCCAAAAGGATAGAGATTAGATCCAAAAATGCTTACTGGTTCATTTAAATTAGGATTGTTTGTGATGTGGTATGAGATAAATGGAATGATGTGAATGAAACTAAGCTATGAAACTTCTCAAACATGAATGCAAAATCTAAGAATTATGAATTGTTTGAAAACACATTGTGTATTGCTAAATTGAACTAAATGAATAAGTATGCAAAACAAAAAGAGATGGATGAAATCAGAGTGCACCTGGGAAAAATGTGATGAATCTAAAATGTTTGGAATTTTGATTGATGATGTTCCTTAAGCTTGATAGGACTCATTCAACATCAAGGGTGAATCAATCCCTGTTCTGGTGAAAACTTCCGGAAACAAGTTTTTGTCTGTTGAGAGTTGGATTATGATAAAAATAGTTTTCAGGCCCATAGATGGGACTAATTTTCCATTCTTGGTAAATCAGTCCTCCTTCAGGGATCTAAAAATTTAGAGGAATATTATGTAGCTTTAGATCTATAATTCCACCTTCTATAGGTGTCTACTTTAGAAATTGTTGGAATCGGGTCTGAAAGTTCCCTTTTCTTGATATTTTGACTTGAATAAAGAGAGGGAGACTTGAATGATTTTGAAATAAAATCTTCAATGATTCTCAAGCTTCCAAAGGACTGAAATCTACAAAAGAAATAAAATAAGAAAGAGAAATTGTTGATTGTTAAGGCATGGGGTTTTGCCTTGGTCAAACCCTGTTTAGGTAATTAAACCAAATTGATGAAATATAGGAATGAAACATGAAAAATGGCATAAATTACCTTGCAATGATGATTGATATTAGATGTTTGCAACAAAACATGAAGATTTAGCCCTTGAATGTCTTAGAAAGCCAACTTGAAGACTTCTATTGGAGAAACCCTAAGTTGCTTGACTTGATGGAGAAGATGGATGATAAATGAATGATGATAGATGTAATAATGAACATGATATATAGAAATGAGCGTAAAAATATTTATTTATAGACAACTGTCTTTTAGTACCTGATTATACCTCATCACAGGCCAACATGAAGTGATTTTTAAATAAAAACCCAAAAGGAATTTAAAAATATTTTGAAATTAGAGCCAAGAAGGACTCATTCACCACCCATGGAAAATAGGTCCCACCTTGGACTCAAAAGTGGGTGTCAGTATTTAACTTGCATTTAATATTGTTTGTTGGGTTTACATTAAAAAATACACGTAATTGAGTCATGTGAGGGCATAAAGGGGTCAAATAAGTCATAAGAAAGATGTAATTAAGGAGACTTTCCTAGAAAAGCATGAAAGCTTGTTATAAGACTTTACAACACTTTAAAATAGGCCTTGTTGATAAGTAAAAGTGAATATTTAAATTAATTATAATAAAAAGAGTCTAGAAGAGTGTATAAATGTATTATAACACTTCACAACACCTTCACAAGACATCATTAAATGTATTTTATTTAATTTGCAAGGGTCCGAGACCTAGTGTGGATGCATAAAATAATTCACAACACTAGATTAAGGCCTTGTTTTAGTCAATTTCATCATGAATTAATCTATATCAACCAAAGGGTCCTTTTTTCTATAACACAGGAACATTGAGGAATATTTGAGGATATTGTTGCAAAGCTCATTGATAAGAATTTACCTCCAAATCAAAGACTCGAATCATTGGGAGAAATAAAAGATGCTTGGGAGGTGCAACTTGATAAAATAATAAAAGGAGAAATTTTTGAGTCAACACTTGTAGAAATCTTGCCCAAAAATTCCCTTCGTATCCAATCCTTTATAGGGATGGAATCTTGCAAGTGCATAGACCAGGTACGAAGTCATCGTGAAAGTCTTGGTCTGCAATACATTGGATAATTGTTCATGGAGCATCCTACTAATCAAATCGGCCCAATGATAATCAATCAATTCTTGCTCCATCCTCACAATGGCATGGCACATCCAATTCTCAAATACTCCTGCACTCCTCAATCCAACCACCTTGCTGAGAAGAGTGATGGTGTCATAATATTCCTTCTTGAACTTTATCCTAAAAATATATTTGGGTAGTTTGGAATAGTGAGACTTGGGCTTCTCCGGCCAAGAATTGATGAACTACTAAGATTTAATAGTTTGGTCATTGTAGAATTCCCTGGCAGACCCCATGTTGAATGCCACCTCATGAGATCTGTTAGGCATATCAAAAGTTTGAACAATAGTGATAGGGTTGATATTTTCTATTACTCTCCCCTAAGGGATGATAATCTTCTGAGTGCCTTGGTCATAGTGCCTAGCACATTCTAGGATGAGTTCATAACACTACATTGTTGAAGGGAAACCAGCCACATGTTCCAATCCTGATTCCTTCATCCTTTTGGCCAACAAAGGAAGATCCTTCACTGCCATTCTTTCTTTGAACTCTTCATAATCCCATGATCCAACATTTGTATCAGTTACCTCTGACCAAATTGATGTGATTTTTCTCTCAAGAATCTTTCTCTTAATGTCCATTTTGATCCTCTGCATTAGACATTGAAGATCCAGATGCTGCCTTGTTAGACTTGGCCTGCATTCAACATGAAAATCATGGTAACAAACACCATAAGGAAGCATTATTCCCTCAAAAAAATTTAGAATAAACTTCATGTAATCAAAGTGTCATTAAATCTCATATGAAATGATCATGATAAATTTTGGGTTTCAAGACCAGCCGCAGAATCTGAGCCAGAGAGGAATTTCGAGAAATTCCAGACCAGTCGGATTCCAACGGTATAACCAAGAAACACCTACTTAATCACTAAACTTGATCATGACCAATTGATAACTCACATGGGAGATCCAATATGACATGAAATAATCATTGAGTGCATCATAAATCGTAAACAAGTCCAACTATCTCATGTTCCTTTATATTTCATCATGTTTCAGGAAAATCCATGAGGGACGAATTCCCGTGAAGAATGAGCCAGAAAGAAATTTTGGGAAGTCAGGGAGACACCGAAATTCAGAGAAATATGAGCTTGGAAAAAATCCATGGATAAGGTGAGACTCTAAACCAATTAGTGCAAAAGCATGTCCCTCAGCCAAAAAAATTTATTCATGATGAGATCACACCGAGCGGGGCATGTCTTACTGACAGGTGATGAAGATATGCATGTCAATGAAATATTTTCTCTTTGAGGCGAGCTTACAATGAATGAAATTTTTCTCCTTGACTTTGAGGTCCAAGCAAACACCTCAGCTATATTAAAGCTTTTTGGTAGGAGGTCTCAATGAACTTGGAGAGTCTTGCCAAATGTTGATGTAACAGACATATCGATATGACTAGCGAGTAGTAGGGGTAAAGTCTTGGCGAACGACTCCAGTCTTGCCGATAGAATATAAAAAACCTTTGGTGTGAGAAAGATATTGTCATGGTGACCAAATGTGAGCTAAGGAAGGTTTTTTGTGTAACATCCTACTAACAGGGGGAAGTCTCATTGAAACAAATGCATGTCTCGGCGTTAAGTTTGAGTTCGGCTAGAGGTCTCAACGACTACGTAATGTTTCACCAATATGGAATCCTATCGGTATAACCTCTAGCTGACAACATGTGGTCTCCCTAAAGAAGATTTGGGCTTGCTAATAAAGGAGGGATTCATCATGAAGTCCTGGCGATCATTAGTAGTCTCGCCAAAAGTGAAGGCTTCGGCAGGAGTAGTGAGCTCGCCGAAAGGTCTCACCAAACAGAGTCTTCCCAACTTCGAAGGGAACTTGATGAGAGCAGAATATGTTTGGTGAAAGGTCTTGCTAATGAAGGGAGGTCTCAGCGATAGAAAGGAAAATTGGTAAGATGAAAGGAGCCCACTATGAGCTCTTGGCAACAAGGTTTTGTCTTGCCGACAGAAAGACTTTTCAGCGTAAGAATTACATTGTCCTGACGATCAAATATGAACCTAAGAAGGTTTTCAACGAAACGTAGGACGATCGGTATGACATCTCCCTGACCTCGAAGTGTCACAGCGAAGGAAACCTAGAAGGGAGGATTATCCTGGAAGGACGAAAATCCCGCATTGCAACTCAAAGTCATGACTCAACTCGAACACTGAATCAATCATGAATTTCAAAAATTTAAAATCAAAGAAAGTCAGGGATGGACCTTCAAAATATTTTCTCCACATTCTAAGCCCACTCAAGAGCATACTCAAGACAAATGATGGTACCCTAGGTTAAAATCCCATACATCTACCATTAAAGCATAGGTGAGCTTACGACTACAATAGTTCAAATGCCGACACCATGCTAGGGGAAAAAGGCATTGTGATTCTCAAGTAAGTTCACTAAAATGCAAACAGGCCAACAAACTCAAAAATTACTTGGGGGATCATAAATTAATCAATCGCTACATAACCCTAGTCATGAAGCATCCAAATATTTAGGAATTCAAGTCCCATAAGCTCTCAGAACATCAATGCGCTATCCTAATCATCAATTCAAAGCAAAGCAACCAAACACATACCATTACAAAGTGGAAATCAATCCCAAAATTAGAAAATGTGAAGGGAATGGTGTCCACGAAGAATAGGGGCATGAACGCACAGGAAAACGCCACCAAATCGATCAATTCAAAGCCAAATACCCCCAAAATCCAACCAATCACTTGCAAGAAAGCACTTCTTAGATCAACGATGGCAAATAATAAGTAGGGTAGCATAAAAGATTCTAGAAATCAAGTTTAAATACATCCCTTAGAGCACGTACGGAGCCATTAATGCAATTGACAAGACAACCAGAGAAGAAATTTGGGAATCTGACAACAGGGTAGAACCCGAGAAAATCCAACCCACGCGAAAATCTGTGAATACCAAAAATCCCCAAACAACAGGGTCTAGCTGGAGTCCAAATGGGATCTGGGAAGATCTGACCGGGGCAAAAAATCCCAAATCCAAGTAAAAACCCAAAATTTATCCATAACTTAATATTTTCAATGAAAAACTTGGGGAAACACTTAGGCCATCAAAATATACATTTAGCACCTGCCTAAATAAGGTAAAACCCCAAAAAAGAAAGGGCCGGAACACCAAAACCGAAGTGAAAGAGGGTCCCTTCCTTCAATGGGGCATGTGGGTGAAAATTGCACAATAGTTAGGAACAAATAGGTATATTGTAAGTGATCTCAAAAACCACTGCTAAATTTTTCACATACTAGATAAAAACATTTGTTTTCATAAGGGCCTATTTGTCTTAGGGTGATTGTATTAAAGATTTAGGTGAAAAAATTGAGTCCTAAACACTGTCATGAGGTCTGCTGTAGTTCTCAACTTGAATTTCAAACTACCACATTAGAGTATTGAGAAAAAATAAGAAAATAATTGCTCCAAGTAAATCCCATGCAAAAGAAAAGAAAAGAGAAGCATAAATGATGGAAAACTCAATATGATAAGGGTAATTCAAGTATCTCTATCGGGTCTATGGAAGCCTAGATATAGTAGAGAAATGCTTTGAGACAACTAGAGGTATCTTCATCAGGGCTATAGATGCCTGACTGGAAGTGGAACAATGCCCAGGATATCATTGCATGACAGTTAAAGCGGATCAACTCAAGTAACTTGAATTTTAAAACAATTGTTCAAGGATAGGTGGATTTTTTAGGGAAAATATGCATCATACCTGCACACACTCAGATTTAAAGTTGTTATTTTTTATTTACATTTGAGATTCTAGCTCAACCTTGTTTGTTGTAAATGATCATACATGAGTTAAAACATTCATAAACCAAAGGTTCTAGGTGATTGAATTCTTCAGTATCTTGAAAATGGGTAAAATATTTTCCAAGTCGAGTCGCCATTTTTTATGCCTTGCATAACCACCCCATGTTTTTTTATGTCAAAATGGATCCCCCTTTGTTTCTTTTGTCCTTGGTGTTCTTGTTCGAGTCTTAGGAGTTTTTTCTTTTTCTCCTAAGACCTAGTTTTTCTTTGTTTTTTGGGTTCAAGTTTCAAACTAACACTCACACTTGTTACTTTCTAAGATTCAAGTTCCTATTTATGTTATGATTCCAACTCCTATGCTTTTCCTTGTGTTTTCTTTGTTCTATCAAGGTTAGGTTTTGGATTGAAACCATTATCTTTCACCTCTTAAGGTGTAAGTTCCTATTTTTGTTCCAATCTTGGCTTCCAGTTTTCCCCTTGTGTGTTTTTGCTTGTGTTGGAATCAGACATTCGAGCAGAACCATCACCAAGAACTTTCCTAATTTCTTGTTCTTGTTTCCATCCTGATCCAAACTTTTGACTCTCTTTGTCTTTTTTTGGGATTGGACTTCGAACCAAAACTTGCACTAAGAACTTTTCAAAAAGTTCTTGTTGCATGTTTCATCCCGATCCTAATTCCCACTTTGTCTTTGTTTCTTTGTTAGGTTTCAAACCTTGGACCTTTGCTTGAACTTTGAACACATTGGAAGTTAGGTTTTGTGTCATGTCTTGATCCTGACCCTTGCTTACCTTCTTGCAAGTGCACACTAATGAATCTTCCTCGATCCCTAGGCCCAACCAACCTGCATTAATTTCTAACCATTTACACGCGTGGACGATTTTTTATTTTGCCACTCCTTAATTGGTTTCCATTCATTTTGGCTTGTACAATTTGACGAAGCGAACAAGAGAAATTCTAAGAGTTAGGGTTTGAGGAGGTGCTTCGATTTCTCACTGTGCTATCATATTCTTGGTTGTGCTTAGAGGTAGGGGTTTTTTCCTTGTGTTTTTCTTTGTTCTTGGTTTTCCTATGTTTTCTTTTCTCATCGCTTCACATTTCTTATTCCTTGTTTTCTTTTTGGTTTCCCTTGTTTAATTTTGGGTTTTGTGTGTTTGGGTTTTTCCTCACCTTTTTGTTTTATTTTCTCTTTGTAGATTTTTTTTGGTCCTATTGTGACCTAGTTTTCTAGGGTTTTTCCATACTAACCAGTCAAATGACTGTTTCAATTGATGAATTTTAAATTCCAACCATTTTAAATCAAAAATATTGATCCCAACCACAATCTAATCCTAAAGGTGTAATCTAAAGATATTGTTACATCTATTTTTCCTTCATTTGTTGCTAATTTTTTAATTCCTAATTCCTGCATCTATATATGGATTGGAAATAAGAATTGCACTTATGGTTTCACCATTATATGATTATAGATCTTTCACTTGCTCTGGCCCAATCTTTTGATGTCCTATTAGGATTTGGTATCAAATTGTCACCTTGGAATGATAATTTTTTTTTTTGTTAATGAACTGCATCATATCCCCATTCTGATCCCCACACCATCATTGAGATCAGAAATCAGATCGACATCGAACCTTTGACATACCATTAAGTACCATGACCTAGTGTCATCTTGATTTTGAATTTTGACAAAATGTTAGGATCAGAATTTGGAGCTGACCTCTTTCCACTTGGAACCTCTAAAAATGGGTTCTAAGTGGAAAATGTGTTCTATGTGGGGAAGGTTCAACCCAAGGATAACCCTTGAGATTTCAATACAAAGGAGATTGAAATCTAACAATAAGGTTGAGTTAGGGATTGAATATAACAAAAAGGGGTTCAACACCAAGTGTAAACTTGGAAAAGATAATGTGTTGGAAAACATAATGTGATAAGTAAAATGACCTATAAATGCAAGTAAAATGTAACATAAAACTATAAAACTAGAAATGTGCACCTAGGAAAAATGAAAAATACTATTTGAGGGCACGGTGTGTGATGTATGCTATGTGTTGTGTGTGAATAATGTTCTAATATTTTGAAGGTAGAAGTAAAGTGTGAAGAAGAGTGAGCAAAATAAAGTGTTTATGTGCTTAATTGGAATTGTAATTAGGCATTAGAAGATGCTATTTTCTTAGTTCAAAATCTTTTAGATGTAGTATGAATGTGACTGTAATATAGTGAGTCTTCTTTTGGGTAGTGAGCCTTTTGTATTTGAGCAGTGAGATCTAGGAAGTGTGCTTGAATGCATGTGAATTCCCCATTTATAATAATTTTAATAGGGTATAATCTTATGGATTAACCTCCACCATGGTTTTTCCCCAAACAGGGTTTCCACGTAAAAAATATTGGTGTTATGTGTGTTTTTGATGTGGTGATGGTTTATTCTTTCATGTTTATTCATCATATCTAAGAATAAGTTTAATAAGTATAATTTCTGTGACAACTGATTCACCCCCCTCTTAGTTGTATTCCCTCATGTTTCCAACAAAAGGGTTGAGAGTGTAGGGTTTATGGTTTAAGTATAGGGTTGAGGGATAATGTTGAAGATTTAGGGTATAAGGTTGATGGTATAGGGTATAGGGATGATGGTTGAGGCTATAGGGTTTAGGGTTTAAGGTATACATTTGAGGGTTGAGGGATAGTGTTTATGGTTGAGGGTTTAGGGTTAAGTATGAAGGGTATAGGGATTAGGGTTTAGGATATTTATTATAGGGTTGAGAGTATTGGGTTTAGGGTTGATGGTTTAGGGTACAAGGTTGAATGTAGGGTTTAGGGTTTAAGTATAGGGTTGAGGGTATAAGGTTAAGTGTATAGGGTATAGGTATTAGGGTTTAGGATATCAAGTATAGGGTTCAGGGTGTAGGGTTTAGGGTATAGGGTATAGGGTTAACGGTTGAGAGTGTAGATTTTAGGGTTTAAGTATAGGGTTGAGGGATAATGTTTAGAGTTTAGGGTATAAGGTTGAGTGTATAGGGTATAGGTATGAGGGTTGAGGGTTGAGGGTTTAGGTTTTAAGGTATAGGGTTGTGGGTTGAGGGATAGTGTTCAAGGTTTAGGATATAGGGTTACGTGTATTAGGTATAAGAATTAGGGTTAAGGGTATTGAGTTCAGGATTGAGGGTTTAGGGTTTAGAGTACAACAAGGTTGAATGTAGGGTTTAGGATTTAAGTTTAGGGTTGAGGGATAATGTTCATGGTTTATGTTATAAGGTTGAGGGAATAGGGTATAGTGGTGAGGGTTGAGGGTGTAGAGTTTAGTATTTAAGGTATAGGGTTGAGGATTGAGGGATAGTATTTAGGGTTGAGGGTATAGGATTAAGTTTATAGGTATAAGTTTAAGGGTATATTTTATAGGGATGAGGTTTTAGGGTGTAGGGATTAGTGGTTTAAGGAATAGGTTTGAGGGTTGAGGGATAGTATTCAGGGTTGAGGGTATTGGGTTCAGGGTTGAGGGTTTAGGTTACAAGGTTGAATGTAGGGTTGACGGTATAAGGTTAAGTGTATAGGGTATAAGGATTAAGGTTTAGGATATTGGGTATAGGATTTTGGGTGTAGTGTTTAGGGTATAATGTATAGGGTTAAGAATTGAGAGTGTACAATTTAACGTTTAAGTATAAGGTTAAGGGATAATATTTAGGGTTTAGGGTTTAAGGTATAGGTTTGAGGGTTAAGGGATAGTGTTCAAGGTTGAGGTTATAGGGTTTAACTATATAGGGTCTAGAGATTAGAGTTTAGGATATTAGGTATAGGGTTGAGGGTATTGGGTTTATGGTTGAGGGTTTAGGGTACAAGGTTGAATCTAGTTTTTAGGGTTTAAGTATAGGGTTGAGGTTTGAGGTTTGAGGGTATTAGGCTAATTGTATAGGGTATAGGGATTATGATTTATGATATTGGGTATAAATTTTAGGGTTTAGTGTTTATGGTATAAGTTATAGGGTTAAGGGGTGAGAGTGTAGGGTTTAGGGTTTAAGTATAGGGTTGAGGGATAATGTTCAAGGTTTAGAATATAAGCTTGCGGGTATAGGGTATAGGGACGAGGGTTGAGAGTGTATGGTTTAGGGTTTAATCTATAGGTTTTGTGGTTGAGGGATGGTGTTCAGGGGTGAGGATTTAGTGTTAAGTATGTAGGGTATAGGGTATTGGGTACATGTTTCGGGGTTTAGGGTTTAAAGAACAAGGTTGAATGCATGGGTTAGGGTTTAAGTATAGGGTTAAGGGTTGAGAGTGTAGGGTTAAGGGATAATGTTCAAGGTTTAGGGTATAAAGTTGAGGGTATGGGTTATAGGGATGAGGGTTGAGGGTGTACATTTTAGGGTTTAACGTATAAGTTCTAGGGTTGAGGGATAGTGTTCAGGGTTGAGGGTATAGGGTTAAGTATATAGGGTATAAGGATTAAGGTTTAGGATATTGGGTATAGGGTTGAGGGTTTTAGGTTTAGGGTACAAGGCTGAATGTAGGTATTATGGTTTAAGTATAAGGTTGAGGGTTGAGGTTTGAGGGTATTAGGTTAAGTGTATAGGGTATAGGAATTAGGGTTTATGATATTAGGTATAGGGTTTAGGTTTTATGGTTTAGGGTTTAGGGTATAAGGTATAGGGTTGAGAGTGTAGGGTTTAGGGTTTAAGTATAGGGTCGAGGGATAATGTTTAGGGTTTAGAGTATAAGGTTGAGGTTATAGGGTATAGGAATAAGGGTTTAGGGTGTGGGATTTAGGGTTTAAAGTATAGGTTTGACGGTTGAGGGATAGTGTTAAGGGTTGAGGGTATAGAGTTAAGTATTGTTTAATGCAAAAAATAGGGTTTGCATCAAAATGAATTTATCAAGATGATGAACTAGTAATATTGAACTATAAAAAATGCAACTATGCGTATGATAAGATGTAAATAACAATAAAAAACTAACGCTAACTATTATAGCAACTATGAGGGGAGTTTTTAGCGCTCAGAATGAGATGTACCTTGCTACAAGAAGCCTATTTTTAGGGAACCAAGGACTCATTCGCCTTTAGTGGCGAATGGGTCCCTATTAGGCTTTCTGAAATTGAGATCTAGGTTATTTTCCTTGATGTCTACACTCTCAAATCCTTGGTTGTTAGCTCCTGAAAAACATGTAATAAATTTTGTAGTCTCCTTTCTTTGTTCTTGCACTATAAATGACAATCTTGCAACTTGACAACTTTGACATTTTTTCTCTAAACTTCTTCTGCACTTGATCTTCAACTTATAAACCTACAAAAACACACCCAAGAGGATAAAAAATTATTTATTATTAGTGAATAGGGTTTTTCCTTGGTCAAACCCCTTTTAGGTAATTAAACCAAATGATGAAATAATGAGATTGAATAATGAAACATGAAATATGCAAATGTAGATACCTTGGATGATGTCTTGTAGTATAAATATCTAATCTAACATGAAGTTTCCATGAAGAATTTAGATCTTGATCCTTGAATAAGATGTGAAAGAATGCTTGCAAGTAGATCTTCAATGCTACATCAACTATCTTATCTCAATAACATGCATGAATGCATTATGCCTTAGACATGATGAAATGATCTTGAATTGCTACAATAAAACATTGATAATCTACCTTGAAATTCCTTTGAAATTCTCGTGGAATGATCTTGTGAATTCAAACTTACTATAAGGATGCTCTCTCAAAGTTGCTACGTGAAACAATGTGAATTAACCCCTTATTTATACTAAATCAAGAGATTAACTCCAAAATTCAAATAATTCAAGCTAACACCAAATTTGGAAATGAATATTATTAAAATATTGCTAGAATTAAATTTAAAAAGGGGGTCCTTGTTGAGGGAGGACCCATTTTCCACCTAGGGCGAATGGGTCCTAGTGCAAGTTTCCATGACCTTGCCTTTGAGGGGTGAGATAACATCAAAAAACCATGTCAAATATGTAAAGAGAGGGGGGTCTTATAAAGGGAGGATCCATTCCTAACCTAGGGTGAATGGGTCCTATGATATCCTAATGTCTAACCTATCCTAAGCAAATAAAATGCAATGGAGAAACATAAAGAAACACCTCAAGATTAGCCTAAGAAATTTTTAAATGCAAAGAGAAAGTGTAAAATGATGATAAATAGATATACCTCGATTTTATAGCTGAAAACTCCTTGGTTGGCCCTTATTTTTGATGTGCTTTGTATGCTCCTTGATGGCTCTTGATGTGGCTAAATGAAATATTTTACTATGTGCTTGAATGAAAATGTAAATGGATGAAATTGATGGCTAGATGAGTGCACAAAATGGCAGCATTTAGTTGAAAATGGATAAGTCCCTCTAAATGCCTTAGAGGATGAGATATTTATAGAGAAACATGAATTCTCTAGAGAACTCAATGGTTGGGATTTATCCAACAAGGCCAAGATGAAGGGCTACGGTGAGTTGAGGACTCACAAGACCTCACATTTTAATATGTGGAATGTGAGATGGCTAAGGGTGAGATGATGTGTAGGTGATGTGGAAGAGAGGTACATGATGTGGAGGAAGGACAAGTACCTTGGGGAGTAAGAAGATTCCTTGGAGGAATAAATGTGAATTAAAAATTCACACACTTGAGAGAATCTAGTAGATAAGAGAGGGTCTCCAAAAATGTGGGAGTTTGTCACATGTGACTTGATGCGACAAATCAAAGATTCTAGAAGATGCATAGGAAAAGGAGATTCTAGGAGGAATAAAAGTGAATTAAAAATTATTATGGGGAAGAGAGGAGCCTTGGATGAATAAAAAGGAATTAAAAATTCCTTGGGGGATGAGGAGAGTTGACTAAGGTACTAATTAGTTTTAACTAATTAGTAATTAGAAGATAATTAGGGGTTAATGAGGATTAAAATCCAACTTGCAAAAGTTGGAGGATGTGACACATCATAATCAAGGATTAGGCATGTGCACATTTTTAATGAAGAGATTAGGAGATGGATTAAGATTAGATGAAAATGACGTGAGGAATTAAATAAATGTATTTATTTAATTCATTTGATGAAAAGGGGATTAAGGAGGGTAAGGTATTTAATTATTAATTAAATACCTTAGGAATTTTGCATAATTAAGGATATTAATTAAATGATAGTAATATTACTTAATTAACTTAGATAAGAGGATGTTTAGAAGAAAAGTAACAAATTTGGATAAAATAGGTGTCTAAATTTTGATGTCTACAGGTCCTATCACCAATTTCTTGGACCTCAAAATTTCCAAATTAAATGTTTTACAATTTGAATACTAGGTGTTGGGATGGATCCTTTGGAAGTTGTTATAAACAAGGGTTAAATTTGAATTAAAGGGGTTAATTAACTCTAATTAATCATAATTAATTAATGAGACCCTAGATAAGTGTGAAAGTGTGTTAGAATAGTTTACAAGACCTTAAATAAGGTACATTTTATTTGAAAAGAGGCCCATTAGTTTCAATTAATTAAAGAAACACTAGAAAAGTGTGAAAGTTTGTTACAACACTTTAACAAGGTACAATATAAGTACATTTATTTAAAAAGGGGGCCCTAGATTAATGTGAATGTGTACAACAAATCACAACATTACTCCAAGAAACATTTAAGTCAATTATTAAGTTAATTATATGTCAATTATTCCCAAATTAAGTGAAGAAAAGGGGTACTTTTTTTGTCACTACATTTTTCCCCCACCTTAGTGAGAGGATGAACCCATGTCAGAATCACACTAAAGTAGACATTCAAGACACTTAAGTATGCAATGATAACAAAGATACATAAACATACCCCATCAAAGGCCAAGGAAAATAAAGAAAAACAAAGGATCAAGCACAACCATTAAAATGCGATGTGGAATGGGGTTGTTTGTCTGTAACATGCATTGCTCACTCTAGGATTGTGGAACCTCAGTCTATCCACTAGGTGAGTTATCCAAAAATATATTTATGCTCACTCTAGGGTAATGGAGCTTCAGTCTATCCACTAGGTGAGTTATCCAAAAATATGTGTATGCTCACTCTGGGGTAGTGGAACCTTAGTCTATCGACTAGGTTAGTTATCCCAAAAATGGGTATGCTCACTCTAGGCTAGTGGAACCTCGGTTTGTCCACTAGGTGAGTTATCCCAATGACATGGTTTAGTGAGAAAGGTATTCCAATGTGTTGGCATCTCACCGTACAATGAGAAAGTCATGCTAGTGTGTTGGCTTCTCATTATAAAACCATACCAAAGCTATCCTCTTGATAACTTCAATAAGGAACCATGATGTAATGCTTTTGTAAATGCTTTTGAATGTCATATAAAATTTTGTTAAAAGGGATTTTGCTCTGTTTGTGTAAGGTATTATTCTTAGGTAACATTGTGTCTAATGTCTCCAAGAGAGGAAAATTCAAGGATATTAGATCTCCTTTTATGGGATGCCTCACTCACATCATGCCACAAAAGGAGATCATATTCTTCAAATCACACTCTTGGAGGAAATCAAACCCAATGACACCACAAAGAAAATGACACTTCACAAGAAAATAGTTCCATGAAAATATACCTAAAAAGATGTCATCTATATATGCCCCCACTTTAAAGTGATTGCTACACCATCACCATGAGAAATTACTTTTAAGTAGCCAATGCTTTTCTCCTAAGACATGACATCTTTACTTGGAAAACCCTATTCCAAGTCATATGTTTCCAAAATAAGTTGTTTCATGAAATAGGAAGGAATAATTGCCCCCACAAATACATAAGAGATCTATGGATTTGAGGTCAGTATGTCTTTGCTACAATGTTTTTATAGAGCATGGAATTGTCATCATTCACCAAATACTCATAGAACTGGAAGAATGACACATAAAGAGTGAGAAAAAATAAAAATCCTTTTAGGTCAACATGGAAGAGACCTAAATTTTTTAACACCTTGCATCATCCCCAAAAGGAAAACACAATACAAATGAAAAAAATAAAGGAAAAGCTTTTGGGTCAACATGGAAGAGACCTAAATGTCTTGATGCCTTGTGTCATCCCCAAAAGGAAAACACAAGATAAATGAAAAAGATAAAGGAAAATATTTTGGGTCAACATGGAAGAGACCTAAATGTCTCAATTCCTTGCATCATCCCCAAAAGGAAAAAAAAAAGACAAATGAAAAATGTTTATGACATAGAGAAGAATGTAGGTACATATTGAGGAATGCACAAAAAGAGAGAGATACATCAAACAAAACATCATGTGGGATCACATTAGGCACATGCAATCACATAAAGTAATATGAAAAGACAAAAGACTAGTAACACACATGTGAATAAACTTAAAGTAGGTCGTCCACATCCCAATCTCGGTCGGTATAAATGGAAGGTGGAGAACTAGCCCAAAGACAAGATAAAATGCATTACTAGGACAAGGCTATCAAATTCTTGCCCCCAGTTAGTGCAAGACAAGAATGAGTTGAGGTAGGTGATGGGAATAAGCTCCTTGCATAAGAGAAAATGATTTCCAATAAGTGTAAAACATGTAATAGTGAGAATGTGTAAGATCCTACAACTATTACATGCCAAGGATCATAATGCATACTTTAAGGGACTATTTCTATGATATCGAGTTATTTAAATATTTATTGTAAAGCATGACAATCATCAGTACTATATCCAATAGTTCTATGGTATCCACAATGTGGAACATTTCCATCTTTAGGATATAGTTTTGGTGTTTCTCTCATGGGTGGTAATGTTATAAGTCCATGGTGTAGAAGTATTTGTAAATTCCTTTCAATTGTATTTGGTGGATAAGGAAATTGTAGTTTCTTTAATTTGTAGACCTTCTATGCTTGTTAGATTCACCAATTTTGCTAGGTGGATATAGGGAAGGAGGAACTAAGATGGCCTTGTCTTATTTATCATTGTACTTAGGAGACACTGGTTTCTTTTTAGGAAGTACACTTATGTCAGGGGGAGGATCTAAGACAATCCTACCATTGTTATGAAGCATTTGTTGTTCTTTAGGGATTAGAGCACTTATGTTGGGAGGAGGATCTTGATATCCTGACCCTTTTGTATCTTTAGTTGGTATTTGATCTAGGAGTTGATGAATTTCATGTTCACTTGTTATATCACATCCTTGTTTGCTTAAGATCATGAATCCTTTGTCGTATGTCTCTTATAGGTTGATTGATGTGTTGGTTAATTTGTTAATATACGATGGTTGAATGTTTTCTTGGGTAGAGGAACTAGGCTCAACTTATATTTTGGTTTTAGGATGCAAAAGGCCAGACTATTCAAGTGATGGAATGGTAGGGGGTACTAGTTGTTTTAGTGAAGGGTAAAAGGATGTATTAATCTCAAGGTTATTAAGGAAACCCTTTATGAATTCATTCATATTGGAATCATCTTATCCATTGATGTCAACATCATGAGGAGGACATCCATTAGGAGTTGTGTGAGAATGAGTGAGTTCATTTTCATTAGGGCCATTTCCAAAAACACAGCTTGAAACATCAACCAAAGAAAACAAGGACTTCTACACATTGCTTAAATAATTATCCATTCTCAAAATTTCAGATCTAAACATAGCAATTTTTGGATTACACAATGCAATAAAATAAAAATGGTGTTTTATGAATGCATTTTTTAATTTTGAAAATGCTCTAAATGAAGAAATTTAAGCTATATGCAATGAATTTAATGAAATAGTAAAACAAAAAACGGAAATAGGAAATTAAAAACAACAAACAAAAGCTTGAAACTGAGATTTTAATTTCTAGAAAATGCAGATTAGGATCTAACAGGGACTCATTTTCTCGTAAGTGTGAATGGGCCCTGGTTAGATATTTTTGAGATGTTTTTATTACTTTTTCAAGTGCCAAAGAGTTCAGGTTTGACCTGATCATGGACTCATTCACCAATAAATGTGAATGGGTCCTTGATTAGGATTTTGAAACTATTTTTGAATTGTTTGCAAGCTTTCAATAATGTCTTTTAGTTCAAGGTCTGAGACAATAAGTTTCAGTTTCAAATTTTCTAGAAATGCAATGAAATAATATATGCAAAGTCCTATGTTGAGATGCAATTTTATTTTGATTTTCAAATTCAATTTTATGAGATCTAAATTATATGCACAATGACTTATTTGTTTTTGTATTTTTTAGATTTAGAGATGCAAAACAATGCAATTCTAAACCCTAAATGATATCTTATTAAATGCAAATGAGATGCAAATGAATGAAATATCTAACCTAGGATGCAATTAATTACTTCAAAATCATAAAATTGCAATATTTAATGAGTCAAGCTCACCAAAATGTTTAATGAGGAAAATAGGGTCTGCATCAAAATTAATTGATCAAGATGATGAACCACTAATACTTCACTATAAAACATGCAATTATTTGTATGATAAGATGCAAATAAAAGTTATAAACTAACACTAACTATTATAACATTTATGAGGGGAGTTTATAGTGCTCAAAATGATGTGTACCTTGCTCTAAGAAGCCTATTTTTATGGCACAAAAGACTCATTCGCCTTTAGTGGTGAATGGGTCCCTGTTAGGGTTTCTAAAACTAAGATATGGGTTATTTTCATTGATGTATACACTCTCATATCCCTGGTTGCTAGCTCCCAAAAACCTATGATAAATTATGTAGCCTTCTTTCTTTGTTCTTGCACTATAAATGACAATCTTGCAACTTGACAACTTTGACAATTTTGCTCTAAACTTCTTCTCCACTTGATCTTCAACCTATAAACCTGCAAATGCACACTCAAGCAAAGAAAAAATTGTTTATTTTTAGTTAATAGGGGTTTTCATTGGTGAAATCCCTCTTAGGTAATTAAACCAAATGATGAAATAATTATATTGAAGCATGAAATACGAAATATGCAAATGTAGATACCTTGGATGATGTCTTGGAGTATAAATCTCCAATATAACATGAAGTGGCCATGAAGAATATAGATATTGATACTTGAATAAGATTTGAAACAATACTTGTAATTAGATCTTCAATGCTACATCAACTATCTTAGCTCAACAACAAGCATGAATGCATTATGCCTTAGACACGATGAAATTATTTTGAATTGATGTAAT
This sequence comes from Sequoia sempervirens, assembly GCA_007258455.2. Lineage (NCBI taxonomy): Eukaryota > Viridiplantae > Streptophyta > Pinopsida > Cupressales > Cupressaceae > Sequoia > Sequoia sempervirens. The sequence goes on from VDFB02000003.1 coordinate 98,568,226, forward strand.
AAAAATTTGATAATATACCTTGAAATGCCTTTGAAATGCTCTTGGAATGCTCTTGTGAACTCACACTTGCTATAAGGATGCTCTCTCAAAGTTTCTAGGTGAAACAATGTGAATTAACCCCTTATTTATACCAAATCTATTGATTAATCCTAAAATTCAAATAATTCAAGTTGACACCAGATCTAGAAATGAATATTATTAAAATAACACCATAATTAAATTCAAAAAGGGGGTCTATTATTCCTTACATAACCATGCCATTTTGTATTTGGTCCCCCTTTGTTTCTTTTTTCCTTGGTGTTCTTGTTTGGGTCTTACAAGTTGTTCCCTTTTCTCCTAGGACCTGGTTTTCCTTGTTTTTTCAAGTTTGGTTTTTAGACTAACACTCACACTTATTAATTTATAAGGTTAAATTTTTTGTTTGTGTTCCAATCTCAACCACCACGCTTTTCCTTGTGTTTTCTTTGTTCTGTCAGATTTTGATTTTGAATTGGAACCATTACCTTTCACCTCTTAAGGTGTAATTTCATGTTTTTATTCTAATCTCAGCTTCTGCTTTTCTCCCTTGTGAGTTTTTGCTTGTGTTAGAATTAGAAATCAAAATGGAACCATCACCAAGAACTTTGCTAAGTTCTTGTTCCCGTTTCCATCCCAATCCTGACTTCCAACTCTCTTTGTCTTTTTTCGCAATCGGACATTAGACCAAAACTTGCACTAAGAACTTTTCAAAAAGTTCTTTTTGTGTGTCTTGTCCCGATCCTAACTTTCAACTCTCTATCTTTTTTTTAGGATCAAACTTCATACTAGAATTTGCACTAAGAAATTTTTAAAATTTCTCTTTGCATGTCTCATCGCAATCTTGATTCCCACTTTGTCTTTTTTTGTTTGTCGGGTTTCGGATCTTAGACCTTCACTTGAACTTTGTACACATTAAAAGTTAGGTGTTGTGTCATGTAATGATCCTGACCGCACTTACCTTCCTTCTTATAAATATGCATTAATGACTTCCACCTTGATCTTGAGGCCCAACCAACTCACATTAATGTCTAACCATTTGCATGCATGAAATTTTTATTATTATGCTTCTCCTCAGCTTCCATCGATTCTGGCTTGTACAATTTGACAAAGTGAACTAGAATGACATAGAGAGTTAGGGTTTGAGGAGGTGCTTCGATTTCTCACCATGCTATCAAATTCTTGGTTGTGTTTGGAGGTAGGGGTTTTTTCCTGCATTTTTCTTTGTTCTTGGTTTACTTTTGTATGCTTTGCTCATCGTTTCACATTTCTTTTTCCTTTCTTGTTTTCTTTTTGGTTGGCCTGTTTTCATTTTGGGTTTTGTGCATTTGGGTTTTTCCTTACCTTTTTTTTTGTTTCTTATTCGCGAGATTTTTTTGTCCTGTTGTGCCCTAGTTTTCTAGGGTTTTGTGGGACTGACTAGTCCAATGGATGTTTTAATTGATGAATTTTAAATTTTAACCATTTTAAATAAAAAATATTGATCCCAACCACAATCTAAACCTGAAGGACTAATCTAAAGATATTGTTACATCTATTTTTCCTTCATTTTTTGTTGATTATTCGATTCCTGATTCCCGCATCTATATCGGGATCAAGAATAAAAACTACACTTATGTTTTTACCACCATCTTAGTATAACTCTTTCAATTTCTTTGATCCTGAATTTTGATGTTCTATCAAGATTTGGTATCAGATCGTCACCTTGGAATGATAACAAAAATTTGTTAATGAGCCACATCATGTCTCAATTTTGATCCCCACACCATCATCGAGATCAAAAATTTGATTGACACCAAACCTTTGACATACCATTAAGTACCATGATCTAGTGTCATCCCAATTCTAAATTCTAACATAATGTTAGGATCAAAATTCAAAGCTAACCTATTTCCACTATGCATACTTAACGTCTAGTCCATGACAAAGTCCTAACATTGATTCCCGATATCTTATCGGGAAGTTACTTAAACTTGTTCATAAATAGGAGTCCAGTTCCAAATCATAACCTGATCCTGACTTTTGATTCATGATTGGGATTGAAACCCAGAGAGAAACCTTCATTGACTATGTTTACTAAGTGTCACTACTTGGTGAAGGCCTACTCCTGATTCCAAAACACATTGCAAGATTAGGCCATGGAATGACACTAAACTTGTTCATCACTATAGGTATAGGTGCCAAGTCAAGACTTGATCTTGACTTTCGATAGAGTTCAATTTTATGCTTAGAATGGTCAGGTTCTTGGTTATGTTCCATACTTGAAACCCAAAGATACTCAATTAACTTGTTGAATGGGAGTTTATATCGAATGAATGGTGATATAATATGAATGCTTGTGTTAAATTTCTCTTCACATGTATTTTATTTTCCTAATAATTGTCAGTAGTGTAGAATAATAAACAAATTTCTAATTCAAAGGAGGAAGTGCCTACTGAAGGAACATCTAAGGGAATAATGGCCAAGAGGTTAAATCCAAAACAAGTCCTAGTTACAATGAAGTATAAGTTCCAAGGGACTCCAGTTTCATCTAAGTTTGGGTTTGAGGTTATGAATATCACTGACACACTTATGTGGCACATTGATTTGGACAAATTATGGGGCACATTGATTTGTACTAGTTTCATGAGGATACCTTTTCAAAGGATGCTCCCCTAAGGGAAAAGAGGATTGTAGAGTTTGGGTTAGCTCATGTAACTAGTTTTCCCATTATTATGTAATGTCCCAAGTTTATCTTAACTGCTACACAAACATACAATCCTACTCAAAGGAAATGCATTGATTCGTAGGGAAATGTAATAATTTATTTAACCCTAGCAATTATTAGACACACTTTTTATCCTCCTCCCAATCCCAATCTCAAGATTATGATTAAATTTGAGGCACTTAAACTCTAGGAAAAGGATGTAGAAGGGAATAAAAGACTTATTAACAAAAGGTGGCTTAAGACAAAGAAGAAATAACTGAAGAATATAAAACTAAATCCCAAGATGTTTGACTTCTCTGAAGACATCGGGGACATGATCACATTGTTGGGAAGAGTGTTTGGAAAGGAGAAATCTCATATCTTTGAACACTAGTGCTTCCATGCATTCAACTGATTCTAGAGGGAAACAAATTTTTGGATTAGGGGCAAATTATTTTAGATAACATTCATGACCAAATATTGAAAGTAATAGAAACCAAGACATTATATACATCTTAATATGTCATATATTGTGCTACAAGGATGGGATAGTTTCCCAGGTTGAATACTGAGGGTCAATGGATGATGGTCCAGATCAGAAAAAGGTTTGAGAATATTATGACCAATTGGAGCTTAAGAAGGCAGAGAAATAATTTAAAAGATTCAATGATGCATTTTTGTATTCTATTATTAATCAGCTCATAGGTGATATTGGTTTCAGGTTATCACAGGATGCCATCAAATTCATCTAAGAGTGAGGATATTGTTTTATCCAATACCAAAAGTCCACCTATTTTAGATTGTTTGGTTATGATGGCCACCCTTTTAAATTGCAAGGATGTTGTAGTAATAGATGGGTTTTAATAGAGTTCTCTCATCAGGTCATGGATGTGAATGTTGATTTTTCTACACAATATAAGACTTGTTGCCATTCTTTCCCAATGCAATTGGGGCTTTATTCTTGTTCCTCTTCGATAGTTTCCAAAACAACAATAGAATAATTTCAGTCCATAAATATCTAGTAGCATACATCCTGGAAATATTTTGATCCAAAGAGGAAAATGTATGGTTTGTATGCTTCACAGTTTCCCATCATCGGCCACTTCTCAAGGAATTTTGGACCAACCTACAAGATCAATTTGAAGTGAGGAAAGAGGGATATGAAATATTGAAAATTCCCCAGATGAAATATTTTGAGGTTAAAATGGATAACTGGAAGTCACTATTGATGATGGATCACTCTTGATCACTAATGTAAGATGGATAAAGAGGATACAAAGGATTTAGAGCCTATCAATTGGATGGAAAAGGAGGAAAAAAATATTTGTTAAGTATCATGAGTAGTGGTGGAAATTTTTTTGAAATTTATTGATCTTCGATTAAAGCAACCAAGGGTTAAGGATTCAAAGAAAAGAGGTTCTATCAGTGCACTTGCTTCTTGCAGTGATACAAAATAATATAAAATATTTAAGAAAGGTGTTGCAACAACAAAGGTATCCATAAAAGAGTTTTCCCCAATAGAAGAAATGTCAATGCAATAGATTGATGAAGCTTTGCAAAAAGCTAAAGGTACTTACATAGTAGCTACTGCTAGGGTTATTGCAGTTCTTGGTGCCACACCTTTAGCTACTGTATATCTTGGGGAAGAAGTTATTGAAGGTCCTTTTTTTGTTCCTTAAAAAACTGAGGATACTACTCCTATTGTATCATCAACTTTAGGAACAATAATTGTTGAAGAGGAGAGGCCTCCTGTGATCAATGTAACAGATTCACCTATCTCATCAAACTCTAAGAGAACTCTGTCTTAGGAAGGAGAAAGACTAAAATGGGAACAATATTTGGAGAAGGTTGAGAAAGAACCTAGAGAAGAAGAAATTGGGTTTGAGCCTATAATCCTATGGGGTGGAGATGAAAAGAATGAATTTTTGATAGAAGAAGAGAAAAAAGAAATAATGGAAAGTGCTCAAAGATTAGCTACTGAACAGTTAGTTGAAGAAGAAGAAAAAAGAAAGAAAGTTGAAGAGATAGCACTAGAAAAGGAAGCTATTGAGCTACAAAGGAAAGCTAAAGAAGATGCTCTTGAACATGAATTGGAAAAACAAAGGAAGGTTGAGCAAGATAAGGTAGCAAAGGAAGAACTTTATGTACAAGAGTTAGAACAATAGAGGTTGAGAGATGAAGAGAAGGTTGCAAAAAAGGAAGAAGAGATGAGAAATATAGAAGAAATTAAAGCTTATAATGAAAGAATGGAGCAATAAAAGTTGTACAAAGAACAAGAAGAGTAACAAAAGATTCCTTTCGAGCAAACTGTAGGGTTAATTTCTTCTACACCTCTTTCATTGACACCTCTTGATACTCAATAGGTAACTACTTAGTCAGTTGCTTCCACTTGGCTAAAGCTAAATTTAGAAAAGAGACAATAGATTCAAGCTCAACTGGTATCATGGGATGGAATAGTAGAGGAAATAGAAAAGGTGAAACCATTAAAGAATACATCTTGTGTTGTTCATTCTACTAAGTTGACTGATGATGGAGATTTGATAGCAAAAATTGCTACACCAATAGTTGATAAAGATTACATGGAATTGTATGTTGAATATTATCAAATAAGCACTATCAATCTGGGAAAAAAGATAAGAAATCAACAGATAAATTTGATTGATATTTTTCCACCTCCACCAAATTGTGGTTGATTAAGGATAAGCAAGCTAAAGATGAGCTTAAGGATCATGTTGGGAAAATGAAGGATTTTTGGAAAGATTTTATTACATCCACTCTTGAGTAGCCAACACCATCGAATATCCATTTTTCGATGAGCCGCAAGGAGGTGGATGGGTTGAATGAGATGAAAAAGAAGGCCACCTAGTTTGACAATTGGTTCAATGTTTTTAGGTCTAACATGGATGAACATCTGGGAGAAGGTTTTAAACACTATCATGTAGGCCTTGCTTTGGTTGAAATAATAGAAGAATTTATATGAAAATGGTGGGATGGGGAAGAAAAGCTCAGGCAATACTTGGGAAAGTTGAAGGTGATAGCTAAAAGTTCTAGTGAAGAATTGATTCAATCACAAATCTTGAGTGATGAGGTTCCTAAGTATATTTGAAAGGCTATTAATGTGTCGATTTTCAAATCCCAAAATATCATTGAACAAAGAATAACTATGCTTAAATGCATTCATGAGATATGGGAACATTCAAGAATATTTGAGGATATTGTTGCAAAGCTCATCGATAAGACTTTACCTCTAGATCAAAGACTCAAACCATTAGGAGAAATAAAAGATGCTTGGGAGCTACAACTTGATAAAATAATAAAGGAGAAATTGTTGAGTCAACACTTGTAGATAGGCTGCTAGACATTAGGTGTGATATGTGAAGGGAAATCATAGACATTGTCCAGCTGAGGGAAATTGTTGCTACAATGGAAAAGAAGTTTGAAGATTCAAATTTTAAATTCAACTAGGTCAATGGACTTGATGATGATGCACTGAAGCAGAAATTCTACAATTATGATGAGTATCATGGGATTCCTCATGAAGATGACAAGTAAAGGATTTTTTTTTTTTGAAAAGGATGGAGTCAAATGTTTTAACTAGTTTCAGGCATCCTTTGGATAGCAACACTTCCATGTCATTTTTGAGACAAATAGACAGCTCTAGATCCATTTTGATGAGCCTGAGATTGGGTGTGATGATCAACGAAAAAGGTCACACTTCCAATTAGATTTTGGACTGAATAGACACAAGGTGTACCTTTTAGCTCTTGCAATTCCAACAAAGACAACAATCAAACTTAACTTGGCATCCCTATAATTGTGGATCTTGATTTTTGATAGGAGAGATTGATGTTATTTCTATCTATAACATAGAATTCTAGCCTCATTATAAAGGTCAACTAATTGAAGTCAGATTGGCTATCTAGAGACTAGATATAGTTTTTAGTTTTCCAATTTTATGCAAGATACTTGGACAAGTTTTACAATTTTAATGCAAGTAGTTTTATTTCATAAGTTGTTAAGTTTAATGATAATGTTGATTAAAAATGGTTATTTATATGCTAATGCATTTTGATGTGCATGAATGTTTCTTATTTGATGAAAATCAATAGAAGATTTCAAATTTAAAACCATTGATTACATTATATGTGAATGATGAATGGTTGTATGCTTTAAATCTCCACTGTGAATGGATGAAATTGTATGGATTGTTTCATAAATTATGTTGTTCTACAGTTTTAGTTGATTAGAAAAAGTGCTCATTATAAAGATTACATGTCTGAATTAAAAGATATATGTGTTCATGTTTTGTTATCCTGAGCCTTGATTGATATTTTTTTGTAAATTTAAACCCCCCAAATGTTAAATTACTTTGTAATATTTAGTTTGTACTTGTTTACCAGAAGGCTCCCTTGAATATTATGGTTGCATGGACCACTAAATGATAACAAAACAATTGAGAACCAACTACAAAGACCTTGGAAGATAGGTGGTTTTAGGTCATTTTTCTTTTTAGGAGAAATAGAGTAGAGATATTTTGTTTTAATGTTGTGTCACTTTTGACCATCAACAGAACTAGCGCTAGAAGGAGGGCCCATAAGAACAAACTAGAGTGAATTGGGTCCTTTTCACTAGATAGGTTTGATAGAGTTCTTAGATCTGCTACTAACCTAGATCCATTAGTTAAACTCTGAACCCCTATTAGACCCAAGGCTCATAGGGTTTTGATCCCACCACCATTAACACCACCACTCAGTCCACTTGGATTTCTGTTAATCCCACAACTAGCATAGCCAAATCCACTAATACCCATAGCACTCTTTGTAAATAATCCTTCGCCACTAGGAACTATTCCTTGTGGCATACATAAAATGCCAAAGAATCTAGAGAATCTTTTCCCAAGTATGCCCACAAAGATTCATGAAATGTTGAGGATCACATACATGCATTCAAAGATGCCTTTACTTAGGATCAAATAGCTCATCATGATGTTGAATGTAGACTATTCCACTATTCACTGGGAGACATGGCCTAATATTAGTACCTAAACTTGCATATTGGATCCATCTTGAGTTGTAAAAATTTAGAAGATTCTTTTATTAACCAATTTTGGATTTATGTCGACCCTACCATCTTATACCACCAATTTTCCACAATTAGGAAGGAACCACATGAACCATTACATATGTTTAACACATGATTCCAAAGGATGTACAAATGATTACAAGAACTGTACTTGGTGGCTGAGAATATTTCCATCTAGGAATACCTAAAGGCCATAGACCCATTGATTGTCTTATTTCTTCAAAGAACCTACCTTATGCTAGACATTGATTACCTATCTAAGGTATATCAACTGGCCATCAAACAATAGTAGCAGATAATTTCACAATCACATGGTTAAGGAGGGATCGTCCCTCCCCTAGGATATCCCTAGATGCCTAATTCAACCCCTCTACTTAATACAGTCCCAGGGATTCCGTAGTCTACCTATGGACTATTGCTTGTGTTACAACCTCCATCCATGTTACCGTGGGTCAATGGTGGGACTTTAGATTCCTCCCAGTAGAAAATCTAAAGAAAAATTTATCCCAGTGACCAACAAGATGGAAAAATTCAAGCTTAACCCTCCTTAAAACTAAAATCAAAATCAGAACTACCAAAATTGGGGTGGGTATTCCAACCAAAATAACTATCCCAACCAGAATACCAACCAAAATCAAAGGAATTTTCAGAATCAAAACTTCCCCAATCAAAAACTATCAAAGCCAGAATAGGGGATAACACCAGAGACCTAATAAAAATAGGCAATGGAACACAAGATCAAACAATGGGGGAGTTCCTCACAACTATCAAGCCAATGAAGATAAACCACACACTGCAAACATTACAGATTTGAACTTCATGACTATTTGGTGTAGGTTGCGTGACACTACTGCACATTCTGAAGTTAACTGCCCAGAGATGGAAAAAATGGTCAAAATGGCACAAGTTGACTCCCAACCACCACAAGGTAATCTGAACAAAGGTAGTGGGTCAATTTTCACAACCATGGATTTTGAAACCTATGATGAACAATATTAGTTTCCCATGCAAGAAGAAAATGAACTAGAAGTAGATACATACAACGCTTAGGCTTTTCAAACCAAAGGAGGCCATTTTTTGAGAATTCAAAAAAAGGGACTGTTTACCACATCTACCCCTCCCAACACTATGGTTCCCCCTAACCAGAATGCTGACTACAATCCACCTCCACCAAAAGGTCTACCTGAGTTTCTAAACAAAGTTAACTCTACTTTTGTTCCTAAATATTAGATGAATGATAACATGGAATTTGATTTCATTTCAGAAATGTAGAAACAAAATACCTCTTTTTCATTCTTTGACATTCTAAAGTGGTGCTTTTCCCAACATGGAATTCTATTGAAATCCTTGGAAGAGGAAGATCAGTTGAAAGGAAAGACTAAGGCCACTCCAACTATTGATATGAATGTAGCCTTGTACAGAGGTAAGACAGGGACACCCCCATTCCTTTTGAGTCCTAGAATTTTTGGGTAGAATCTACATAATTTAATTTTGGATTCTAGAGCCTTAGGTAATGTTATGCCTTTCTCTATTTGCAAAAGGTTAGGCTTAACCTTAGTTCAAACTCATAAGAAAGTTATACAGTGCACCATAGAAAAAATTACCCTTTGCTTGACATGGGAATATTTCATGATAAATTGACTTAATGAGGTCTTAATCCAGTGTTGTGAGGCATTTTATGCATCCACACTAGGTCTTGGACCCTTCCAAATGCATTTATCGATGTCTTGTAAAGGTATTGTAAAGTCTTGTAAAAGACTTTCATGCTTTTATAGACTTACTAAACCTATTTATCCCTAATTCAAAATTATAAAATGTATTTAAATATATCCTCACATCAATCTAGAAGGCTTATAACTTAAACTTAATGTCAAACTAGTCTTGTAATGTTTCTTGCACATTCACATTGGTTTTTGTGCTTTCCTAGGCTATATGGACCTCATTTTAGTATTGTAAAGTGTATTTAATCACACTTTCACATTGAATTATGTGTCCCAAGCCTCAATTACTCTTTACATCACCATTAATAGACTCCTATTAACCCATATTATGCATCTTGAGGCTTAAATTGATCACATACCCTAAAAATTTGCAATCTAAACCTTATTTCCTTATCCCCTGGCATCCTAGTTGTCAAATTAGCCCTTGTGGGACCCATTCTCCATGCATGGTGAATGAATACCATCTAGGTGGGACCCATTCGCCATGTGTGGTGAATGTGTCCCATTTGGCTCAATTTTGACCTTTGAGTGGGAAAAAAGTGATATTTGATTTTAATATTATTTCATATCAGCCTATGATGAGGTATTAACAGGTGAAATAGGTGAAATTCCTATAAATATAAGTTTTTTAACCCTAATTCACATCTCTTATCATTCATTCATCATCTATCTTCTCTCTCAAGTGAAGCAAGTTAGGGTTTTTACATTCTAAGTCATCAAGAAAGCTTCTAAAGACATTCAAGGGTTGAATCTTCCTCCATTTCTATAGAATTTCAAGATAAAACATCATGGCAAGGCAATCAACTTCATTATTTCATGTTTCATTACATTGTTTCATCATTTTGGTTTAATTACCTAAAAGGGGTTTGACTAAGGCAAACCCCCATGACCTAACATTCAACATCTCTCTCTTGTTTTCCTTGTTTGTAGATTTAGGTATCTTGGGAGCTTGGAAATCATTAAGGATCAAGTTGCAAGGTTCTTCAAGTCTTCTCTTCATCATCCAAGTCAAAATATCAACAAAAAGTGACTTTTAGACTTGAATCTGATAGTTTTAGAAGTGGAACCAAAGTGTAGATCGGAAGCTCCAAAATACACTCTGGAATATTCAAAAATTCAAAAGTAGACTCATTTTCCATGATTGGTGAATGAGTCCCACTTCCAGGTCAATTTTGGGTTTTCTGTAGTCAGAAGCAAGTTCTAGCTAAATTTTGTAGAACTAGGACTGATTCACCCAGAATGGCAAATGAGTCCCACCAAGCCTAAAAATTAGCATCAATAGAATTTCCAATATAAGTTACAACCTTCATCAAGATTCCAGGTGCACACTTTTAGTTTGATTCATTTTTGTTAAGTTTTGCATTCATTTCTAGTTCATTTCTACATAACACAATGTGTTTTCAAAAAAATCTTATTTCCTAGATTTGGCATACTTAATCAATAAATTTCATTAGTTTATTGCACTTAGTTCATTCCATTTAGCCTAAATAACACCATACACATCCTAATTTGAATGAACTAGCTAGATCTTTTGGCCCTTATTTCTCCTTTTAGGTGAAAAATCCTAGAAGAGTAAGAGAGCCTTGTGGGTCCCAAAAATATATGGTTCATAGAGTTAGATAAAATTGAGGTTAATGTCATTGGGGAATTAAGAACTATGCATGTGAAGATTGGATTAAACCCACAGATCCATAACTATATGGATATTCAGGTTGTTGATATCCCTGAAATGTACATCATGTTGTTACACTGAGACTTGATGAAGAGTATTGGAGGTTATCTCTCCCTAGATTTCTCACACATGTGGCTACCATGGAAAGGGGTAGAAAATTAGATTAGGATAGAAATAAAACCTCATTTAAAACATATGATCACAAAGTATGACCACCCCAACAAGGTAGCTTATTTCAAAACCGAGATAGGAGTGTATAGGAGGGAAGAAAGTTTGACCTTTTCGATGTTTAATCCTAATTGCTCACAAAATTTAGAGCACAATGACCTTATGACCCTCGTCAACTAGCAATTTTTAATCCTGAAAGTGCAACAAGATAAGCTAGTTTTGGGAGAGGAGGTTTATTTATGGACTTTTTTACTCCCAAATTGGTGTAGATTCCATTACTAGAACCATTCTGAGTTGATGTGTCAGCCCCGTATAGACATTTTGAACCATGTCTATTAGATAGGAGAGACTTGTAAGCACCATCCCAAAATATCTCCAAATCAATTTTCCTTTGAAGCTAAGGATGCAACTATTTTGTAAAGGACCAATGGTACCCAGGGAGAAGTCTCACCCCTAATTGGACAAACTCACATCCTATTTTTTGATGTATGAAATTAGATTGGGGAACCTCATAAATTGTCTAATACACCTACCCCTACTAACATTCCAATTCCTAGGGAATTTCTCTAAAATAAATTGAGTTGTAAAACTATTGATCACAATGAGGTGTAGGAAATAGTCTCCACACATGTTTTAAACCTTGATGAAGTATATGATAGTCATCATTTACAATAGTCTCTCGATCTTGATATCTTGAATCAGTCTAAGCCACCACCTACTTCTCATAAACAATCACCCGTAGCTGACCTAAAGAAAGAAACCCTAGCCCAAGATCAACTATGGATCCTCAAATTTCAAGGTTCCAAATCTAAAACAGGGAGTGGAGTTGGAATCGAATTAACAAACCCAAAAGGGAAAACTTACTTTGCCTCTCATAGGTTGTAGTTTAGCTATACTAACAATGTTGCAGAGTACAAAGTTCTTGCTAGGGGACTAATGTTTGTGCATCAAAATAAAGTTACAACTCTGAAAAATCATGGGAGATTTTGAGGTAATTGTTAAACAGGTTTGTAGCCAATACACTTTCCATAACAAAATTTTGGTTGCATACAATAAAAGGGTATGGAATTTGATAGAGAATTTCAATGCATTTAGAATCAAGTTGATTCCAAAGAAAACAACAAGATTGCAAATGTGCTTGATTTTGCTACTAGTACTTTGGAACCCATGCAAGATTCCAAGTTAAAAATACTCTTCATGGAATTAGTGTTGATCCTAGCCATCCCAGAATATCTCCAAAAGTTCCAAGTTTTTGATGATGATTAACATATACTTTCCTTCTTGGCGAGATCAAATGTATTTGAAGGATAAATCATAAATGAATTTGATATAGATCAGGGAGACTAGAACCTAGAAGGTTGTGACACAGAGGGAATAATTAATTTAAAAACCAATAGCATTCTTAAGGGAATGGTTGCATTAGAAAGGATCTTTGATTCCAATCCTTGAGCCTGTGAAAGATTTCCTACAGATAGTGATGGAGGGAAGTGCAAATCATACAATCTAGCATATTTAGGCCCATAGAAAAAAATATTCATTGGTAAAACTTTCCCAAAGGACATCCAAGAAAAAATCTTGAAATTTTTGAAAGTAGATATTGCAACAATTGCTTGGGGATATGAAGATCTGAAAACTTTTGATATGTCAGTGATAATGCACACTAGCCCCTTGAAACTTGAAGAAAAGCCCTTCCATCAAAAGGAGCACCCAATGAATGCCTTGATTGAATCTCTTAATTTTAAAGAGGTATAGAAGCTATTGTCAATGAGAATAATTTTTCTAGTAAGGCATTCAACTTAGGTTGCAAATCTCCTCTCTGATCGCAAAAAGAATGAGGAAATTAGGCTGTGTCTCAATTTCATAAACCTCAATAAATATTCAAAAAAGGATAACTACCAGCTTCCTTCTCTTGATGAGGTGTTGTAGATAGTTAGTAGCTCACAAATGATGTCATTCTTAGATGGCTATTTAGGATATAATCAAGTGTTGGTTAATTATGAAGACTTCCTTCACTACCAAGTGGGGGACATTTTTCCATCAAAGGATGTCATTTGGTCTTATTAACGCTAGGGCCATCGTTCAAAGTGCAATGAATGTTGCATTTAAGGACCTGGTAGGTAAATGAATTATCATTTCAATGGATGATCTAACTATATTTTCCAAGAATAGGGAAGACCATGTTGCATATTTGTCAAAAGTCCTTAGAAAATGTATAAGCTATGGTGTATCCATCAACCTTAAAGAAATTTGTGTTCAGGATCTCAGAAGGGAAATTATTGGGTCACATAATATCAAAAAGGGGGATCTCAATCAACCCAGATAGAGTGGATTCCATTCTAAAATTAACCATTCCTAGAAGAGAAAAGGAAATGAGGTCTTTCTTTAGGAAGATAAACTTCATAAAGAATTTCATCACCGGGTTTGCAGAGGTCATGAAACCCCTTAATGATATGATGAAGAAGGATGCAAAGGTTGAATGGAGTAATGGGGCTAAGGATTCCTTCTCATAAATCAAATAGTCTATTTTACAGGAACTGATTCTAACCAGTCTAAATTATTGAAGGCCTTTTTACATTTATTCCTTCACATCTGATCATTCGTGTGTTGTTGTTTTGACATAGTGGAAAGGCGAAGGGGATAAAAGGCCAATAGCTTTTATGATTTCTCCATTCAAGAATGTTTAGATTAGATGTCCATTCTTGGTGAAGTAGGTCTTCACACTTGTATGAGTTGTTAAGAAGTTCCAACATTACATTCTTCATAGTCAGATTACAACCATAGTTCTTGACCCTAGAGTGAAGTCCCTTCTAATGCAAAGTGAGCTGGGAGAAAGAAGGGGAAAATGGATGGCAATTTTGTAAGAGTTCAACCTTGAAATTCACCCAATGAAGTTGGTTTGAGGATAAGGATTCTCTAAGGCCATGGATGATGTTGACACTAAGATTACTTGCCAATAGTACACTATACAATCATTAACAGGTGATCCTTGGTACATAGATATGATTTTCTTGCTCCTAAACAACAAATGTCTTGATGGAATGAGTAACACTCAGATAAGAGAATTGAGACTAAAGAGTTCCCATATATTCTCAAAGGAGGAGCCTTATACAAGAGAAAATATGAAGGTGTCTATTTCTGCTACCTAGCTTAGCAATAGGTGAAATAGGTCATAGTTGAGTTTCATGGAAAGCATGGTACTAGACAGGGTTTAGTTGATTCTATGGCACATCAAATTTTCAAATCAGGTTATTATTTTCCCCATGTGTTCTGGGATGCTCATCAACATGTTAGGACATGTCATACATGTCAAACTTTGGAATCTAAAGAAAGTAATTTGGTGATTCCATTACAACAAGTATACAAGGTAAGACTGTTTTCCCACTTGGCATTAGATTTTGTCAGGGTAATTAATCTGAATTCATTTGTAGGTCATAGGTTTATTTTGAAGGCAATGGATTATTGCACACATTGGACTAAAGCTCAACCTTGCAAGAACAACACCACTAATTTTGTTATCAAGTTCCTTAACAAGTATGTTGTTACTAGGTTTGGAGTACCGTTTGCTCAAGTATGTGATAGTGACCTATCTTGTTTTCTGTAGAATTCATTAGTTGGGGGTATGAACATAAAATTGTTTTGAAGTACTCTTCTAATTAATATCCATAGGGAGATGGAGTAGCAAAGTATTCTAATAAAAAATTACTATAGGTAATTAAGAAGTTACTAGAAAGTAATCCTAGGGATTGGCACACATAGGTGAGATTTTCCTTATCGGTAGATAGGACTAGAATCAAATCTTCCTTAGGAAAATTGCTATTTAAGTTAGTCTATGGCCTAGACCTAATCTTCCCTATTCATCTACAGATACCCATTCTCTGATTTATGCAAGAGTAATACTCTAATGATGATAGGATAGAGGTCCAACTAACTAGTTTGCTCAATCTGGAAGAACAAAGAGATGTTGCTCTCCAGCAGTTTTCCAAGCATCAGGTTGTTGTCAAACATTGGTTTGACAAAAGGGAAAAAATTAAAGCCTTCAAAATATTAGACTGTGTTGCTTTGGGACAAAACCAGAGAGAGAAAATATGGTCACCAAATTTAGTTGGGTCCATATAAGATCTTTGAAATCCTGGGTGAGAATGCCTTTCAATTAAGCACCTTAACAGGATAACATGTCCCATTGCTTGTAGATGGATAGTTTCTCAAACATTATTTTGGCCCATGAAGGTCTGATCACCCATTTGATTATATAAATGTACTTAGTTTCTTTTTCATTTTTGGTTTGTTTGTTTGTTTTTTTGTGTTTCCTTTATTTTTTGTTTTCATTGTTGTTTGTTTTTCCTTTCCTCATTTTCTTTTGTTTATAGGGACCTTGAATTTCTCCATTTCAGAGTGAGGGGGTAGTTATTGAAAGTATACTAAGGGTACTATGATAGATAAATTGACTTATGTATTTTCAAGTATGTCTATCAACCTCTTTTGTTTCAAGACTTATGTTTTAGGTCCATTTTAATAACAATTTGAAAGGTTAGGAACAAATAGGTATATCATAAATGATCTCATAAACCACTGCTAAATCTATCACATAATAGATAGAAACATTTATTTTCATAAGGGCCTATTTGTCTTAGAGTGATTGTATTCATGATTTAGGTGACAATTATGAATCCTAAACACTATCATGAGGTCCACTGTAGTTCTCAACTCAAATTTCAGATTACCACATTTGAGTATTGAGAAAAGATAAGAAAATAATTTCTACAAGTAAATACCATGCAAAAGAAAAGAAAAGAGAAGCATAAATGATGGAAAACTCAATATGATAAGGGTAATTCAAGTATATCTACCAGGGCTATGGATGCCTAGCTGCAATAGAGAAATGCTTTGAGAGAGCTAGAGGTATCTTTGTCAAGGCTATAGATGCTTGACTAGAAGTGGAGCAATGCCCGAGATATCATTGCATGACAGTTAAAATGGATCAACTAAGGTAGCTTGAATCTTAATATAGTTGTTCAAGGATAGGTGGATTTTTTAGGGAAAAGATGCACCATACATGCACACACTCAAATTCAAAGTTGTTATTTCTAATTTACATTTGAGATTCTAGCTTATCCTTGTTTATTGTAACTAATTGTACATGAGTTAAAACATTCATAAACTCAAGGTTCTAGGTCATTGATTTCTTTATATCTTGAAAATGGGTAAACTATTTTCTAAGTCAATTCACCAAGTTTTTATGCCTTGCATAACAACCCCATGTTTTTGGTTAAAATGGGCCCCCCTTTGTTTCTTTTTTCCTTGGTGTTCTTGTTTAGGTCTTAGGAGTTTTTTCTTTTTCTCCTAAGACCTATTTTTTTCTTTGTTTTTTGGGTTTGGGTTGTAGACTAACACCCACACTTGTTACTTTCTAAGGTTCAAGTTCTTGTTTATGTTATGATCTTGACCCTTGCACTTTGCCTTGTGTTTTCTTTGTTATGTTAGAGTCAGGTTTTGGATCAAAATTGTTACCTTTCACCTCTTAAGGTGTAAGTTCCTATTTTTGCTTTGATCTTGGCTTCCGCTTTTCTTGCTTATGCATTTTTTCTTGTGTTGGAATTAGACATCTAACTAAAACCATCACCAAGAGCTTTCCTAAGTTCTTTTTCTTGTTTCCATCCGAATCTTGACTTCTGACTCTTTGTCTTTTTTTAGGATTGAACTTCAGATTGTAACTTGCACTAAGAAATTTTGAAAAATTTCTTGTTGTGCGTCTCATCCCGATCCCAATTCCCACTTTGTATTTGTTTCTTTGTCAGGTTTTAGACCTCAAACCTTTGCTTGAACTTTTCACACATTGGAATTTAGGTGTTGTGTCATGTCCTGATCCTGATCCCCACTTACCTTCCTTCTTGCGACTACACATTAATGACTTCTGCCCTGATCTCAAGGCTCGACCAACCCTCATTAATTTCTAACCATTTGTACGTGTGAACAATTTTTTATTTTTTCTCTCCTTAATTGGTTTCCATATATTTTGGCTTGTATAGTTTGATGAAGTGAACTAGATCAATGTTGAGAGTTAGGGATTGAGGAGGTGCTTTGATTTCTCACTGTATTGTTAGATTCTTGGTTGCGTTTGGAGGTAGGGGTTTTTTCCTTGTGTTTTTCTTTGTTCTTAGTTTTCCTGTGTTTTCTTTTCTCATTGCTTCCCATTTATTTTTCCTTTGTTGTTTCTTTTGGTTTCCTTTGTTTCATTTTTGGTTTTGTGTGTTTGGGTTTTCCCTCATCTTTTTGTTTTTTTTTTTGTTTATGGGATTTTTTTTCATCCTGTCGTGACCTAGTTTTCTAGGGTTTTTCCATACTAACTAGTCAAATGAGTGTTTCAATTATTGAATTTTAAATTCTAACTATTTTAAATAAAAAATATTGATCCAAACCACAATTTGATCCTGAGGGTGTAATCTAAAGATATTGTTACATCTATTTTGCCTTCGTTTGTTGTTGATTTTTCAATTCCTAATTCCCTCATCTATATTAGGTTGGGAATCAGAACTGCACTTATGTTTTCACCATTGTTTGAGTGTAGCTCTTTCACTTGCTCTAATCCTAACTTCCAATGTTCTATTAGGATTGTGTATCAAATTGTCACCTTGGAATGATAATTTTTTTGTTAATGAATTGCATCATATCTCGATTCTAATCCCCACACCATCATCAAGATCAAAAATCAGATCGACACCAAGCCTTTGACATACCATTAAGTACCATGATCTATTGTCATCTTGATTCTAAATTATGACACAATGTCAAGATCAAAATTTGGAGCTGACCTATTTCCACTTGGAACCTCTAAAAATGGGTTCTAAGTGGAAAACGTGGTCTATGTGGGGAAGGTTCGACCCAAGCATAACCCTTGCAATTTCAATACAAAGGAGATTAAAATCTAACAATAAGGTTGACTTAGGGACTTAATATAACAAAAAGGAGTTCACCACCAAGTGTAAACTTGGAAAAGACAATGTGCTGGAAAACACAATGTGATATGAAAAATGGCCTAGAAATGCAAGTAAAACATAATAGAAAACTATAAAACTGGAATTGTGCACCTAGGAAATTGAAGAAGGTAGAATGGAGGTCTAGAATCTAGAAAAATCCACTATCGATTCCAATTGGGACTCATACACCAAGCTGGGTGAATCAATCTAGTTTCGGGTAAACTGTGCCAGAATAGGTTTCAGACAAATGGGTACTCAAATCTACAAAAATCCTTGACACACAGTTATAATAGGAATCATTTGCAAATAGTGGTGAATCAGTACACTTATGGATTTCTAGAAATTCAAAACTAGATTCTCTAGCTCTCAATCTACTTTTATGTTCCTGATTCAGATTTGGGTCAAAAACTACAAAATTAAGCTTGTAGACCTTTAAGCTTCTCCAAGGCTTGTTTACAACTTTTACAATTTTGAATTGATTTGGAAACTTGATGTCAACTTTTCCAATCTTTCTCCTTGATAAATTTTTAACCTAGACCTGCAAATCACATGCAAGGAGAGGGAAAAATGTAGTGGGGTTAGTGAGTAAGGGTTTGGCTTGGTCAAAACCCTTACTAGTAATTAAACCCTTGAAAAGAAATGAAATAGAATAGAGAATGATGAATGAAAAAATAATGATGTTGCAACTCACCAAACCCTTGTAATAAAGTGTTGCAAACATCTAAATAATGGCTCCAATGGATGAGGACTTGAAATCTTGCTTGATGTTGATGCAATGCTTGCTTGAATCACACAATCCTACACCACAATTGTTAGCTTTAAAACAACATGATGCAAACATTCTTTGACATGATGATTGACACTTGGAGAATAATCTTAAATGCTTAATAATCTGCCCTTGAAATTCCTTGAATGCTCTTATGAATGATCAAATGCTCTTGTGAACTATATGTGTGAATACTTGAATGCTTCAGGATGAAAATGAGAAATAATCTTGTATTTATACTCAATTATGCAATAATTCTTGAAATTACAACACTATAGGCTGACCTTAGATCTTGGAGAATAAAAACTGCCAAAAATTTAAATAAATTTGAATTTTGAGTTAAAGTGGACTCATTCGCCACCTTGGGTGAATGGGTCCCGCCTAAGGGGATTCATTCTCCCATAATGACGAATGTGTCCCACCTTAGGAGTTTAAGGTGGGTTTCAGGACTTTGATGTTTTAAATGATATTTTTCAAGATTATTCTCAAAAATACACATAAATAAGGCATGTGGATGCAAAATGGGACCAATTAAAGCATAAGAAAACCCAATTATTAATGAAAAACCTAGGAAAGTGTGAAAGTGTGTTACAACACTTTACAACACTTTGAAATAAGGCTTGATAAATGATGAAAATAGGTTATTTTATTAACAAGACCTTAGAAAAGTGTGAAAGTATGTTACAACACTTTACAACACTTAAGTAAGGTACCATTTGAATCCTTTTAGTTCACAAGGGCCCAAGGCCTAATGTGATTGTGTTATTAACATTGCAACATTAAATCAAGGCCATATTAAGCAAAAATCACAAGGAGGGCCTGATCAAGTCTAAAAAAGTAGAAGGGTTACTTTTTTGGTGACTCCACCACTACACATACTTAAGGTCTAGTCCATGATGAAGTTACGACCTCAATTCCTGATATCTTATTTGGATTGGAGCCCAAGAATTTATAGATTTGTTCATTTATTATGAAATAACTTGCACAATAGAAGAATATGTTATGAAATATGCTACAAATACTTGATAATAACTGAGAATAACAAGCCACTTCAAGGGGGTAAACCTCCAAATATCTCTAATGAGAACACACTTCACAACTTGATGATAAAACAAGACTCAAAACCTCCTATATATACCTATTTATGCCTAGGATATCACCTAGGCTGACTTAGACACACCTATATAAGTCTTAGGCTGACCTAAACAACTAAATAACAATATACTAATGATAATATGACTTAATAGAGAGTTAATATAGCCACAATATGACTATTCATAACTCGATGTACACTAATATTAATGGTGTAACATCATCACTATGAGTTTGGTTCCAAATCACAACTCGATCCTGACTTTTGAATCATGATTAGGATCAAAACCTAGAGAGAAACCTTCGTTGACTACATTTGCTAAGTGTCACTACTTGGTGAAGGCCTGATCCTGATTCTCAAACACATTGTGGGATTAGGCCACATAATGACACTAAACTTGTTCATCACTGTAGGTATAGGTGTCGAGTCAGGAACATATCTTGACTTTTGACAGAGTTCAATTTTATGCTTAGAATGGTCAGGGTCTTGGTTTTGTCCCAAACCTGAAACCCGAAGATGCTCAATTAACCTATTGAATGGGAGTTTATCTTGAATGAATGGTGATATAATATGAATGCTTGTGTTAAATTGTACTTCACATGTCTTTTCTTTTCCTGATAATTGTAAGTAGTGCAAGGTAATTAACAAATGTTTGATTCAGAGGAGGAAATTCCTATTAAAAGAACATCTAAGGGAACAAAGGCCAAGAGGTTAAAGCCTGAACAAGTCCCAATTACAATGAAGTATAAGTTCCAATGGACCCTAGTAGCATCTAAGTTTGGGTCTGAGGTTATGAATATCACTGACACACTTATGGGGCACATTGATTTGGACCATTTTCACAAGGATACCTTTTCAGAGGATACTACCCTAAAGGAAAAGAGGATTGTAGAGTTTGGGTTAGCTCATGTAGCTAGTCTTCCCATTGCTATGCAATGTCCTAAGTTTATCTTAACTGCTGCACAAACATACAATCCTACTCAAAGGAAATGCATTGATTTAACCCCAACAATGATCATAAATGTTTTTTATCCTCCTTCTTATCCCAATCTCAAGATTATGACTGAAGTTGAGGCAATTAAACTCTAGGAAAAGGTTAAAGAATGGAACACAAGACTTACTAACAAAAGGTGGCTTAAGATAGAGAATAAATCACTGAAGAAGATACCACTAAATCCCAAATGGTATGACTTCTCTGAAGACATTGGGGACATGATTAAATTTTTGGAAAGAGTGTTTGGAAAGGAGAATTCTCGTATCTTTGAAAAATGGGTGTTTCCATTCATTTAACTGATTCAAGAGGGAGAAAAAAAAATTGGATTGTGGGAAGATTATTTCAGATAACATTCATGAACAACTACTGAAAGTAACAAAAACCAAGACATTCTATATGTCTTCATATGTCATATATTGTGTTGCAAGGATGGGACAGTTTCCTGGATTGAATACTAAAGGGTCAATGGATCATGGCCCAAATCATAAAAAGGCTTGTGAATATTATGACCAACTAGAGCTTAAGAAGGTGGAGAAACATTTTAAAAGAGTCAATGATACATTTTTGTATGCTATTATTAATCATCTCATAGGTGATATTAGTTTTAGGTTATCATGAGATGCCATGGAATTCATCCAAGAGTGGGGATATTACTTTATCCAATACCCCATGTCCACCTATTTCAAATTGTTTGGTTATGACAGCCACCCTTTTAAATTTCCAATATGTTGCGGTGATAGATGGGTTTTAATGGAGTTTGTTTGTTAGGCCATGGATGTGAATGTTAAGTTTTCTACACAACATAAGACTTGTTGCCACAATGCAATTGGGGTTTCATTGTCGTTCCTCTTTGATAGTTGCCAAAATGGCAATAGAAGAATTTCAGTCCATGAATTTCCAACAACATACATCTAGGAAATATTTTCATCCAAAGAGAAAAATGTATGGTTTGTATGCTTCACAGTTTCCCCATCATCAACCACTTCTTGAGGACTTTTGGGCCAACGTGCAAGATTAGTTTGAAGTGAGGAAATAGGGATACGAAAGATTGACAATTCCCAAGATGAAATATTTTGAGGTTAAAATGGATATATCAGAAGGCACTACTGATGATGGGATCACTCTTGATCCCTAATATGAGATGGATAAAGTGGATACGAATGGTTTAGATTCCATCAATTGGATGAAAAAGAGGAAAAAAATATCCATAAAGTATCACAGGTAGTGGTGGAAAAAAGTTTGAAATGGAATTGATCTTTGATTAAAGCAACCAAGGGTTAAGGATTCAATGAAGAGAGGTTCTAGAAATGAACTTGATTCCTCCAATGAGGCAAAACAATATAAGATATTGAAGAAAGGTGTTGCAGCAACAGAGGCAGCCACACAAGATTCTACCCTAGCAGAAGATGTTTCAATGCAACAGATTAATGAAGCTTTGCAAAAAGATAAAGGTACTTATGCAGTAGCTGGTACTGGGGTTATTGTAGGTCTTGGTGCCACAACTTTAGCTAATATCCATCCCAAGGGAGAAGTTACTAAAGAAGAACCTTTTGTTGTCCCTCCACAAACTGAGGATACCACTCCTACTATGACATCAACTTCAAGAACAACAATTATTGAAGAGGAGAGGTCCCATGTGATCAATATAGTAGATTCACCTATCTCCTTATACTTTGATAAAACTCCATCTCAGGAAGGAGAAAAACCAAAACGGGAACAATATCTAGAGAAGGTTGAGGAAGAACCTAGAGAATAAGAAATTGGGTTTGAGCCTGGAAGCTTATAGGTTGGAGATGAAATGAATAAAGTTTTGACTGAAGAAGAGAAAAAAGAAATAATGTAAAGTGTTCAAAGATTAGTTGTTGAAAAGTTATCTCAAGAAGAAGAACACATAAAGAAAGTTGAAGAGCTAGCCTGAGAAAAGGAAGTTATTGAGGCACAAAGGAAATTTGAAGAAGAGGCTCTTGAACATGAATTGGAACAATAGAGGAAGGTTGAGCAAGATAAGGAAATAGAGGAATAAGTTTGTGTACAAGAGTTAGAATAGTAGAGGGGTAAAAGTACAAAGTTGTGTCAAACTTTCAGCCAACTTATCAACATAAGTGAATTTTAGTATTTATAACTAAAAATCAATTTTGGTCAAACATATGATCTAGTAAGATTAATTCTAGATAAGTTAAATATGTCAACAACTTTTCCAACTAATTTTTTTGGGTAAACACATATGTAGCACCACTTTGAGGCCAATTTACTAAAAACATGAAATTATTTGAAAAATTTAATGTTTCAACAACTCCTACTCATATAAATAACAATTTTCTAAAAATGTAAAAAAAGACTTTTGTAGATCCATAAGTGTAGTTTTCATATATATATTTATTTTAATAGTTCAATTTTATTTATATTTTTACTAAATGTAGGTTAACAACACAAAAATATTAGGTCGATTACCATGTCAAGAAAAATACTTAAACTTATTAAAAAAAATAAAAAAAAATATGTTGCCTTAGATAAAAGAATCTAGATTAAGATAGATAATTTGTTTTCTATTTTAGATAATTATTTAATATAAAATTTGACGTCGAGTGGAAACAACCGTGTTTTAATACACACACATTTAAATATTTATTTAAAAATATATATTTATTAAAATTACAAAAAATAATATCCATGCCCTAAAGTTTCATGTTATAAATATACACAAAAAGTATGAAGGAAACAAAAAAGATAATTTACTATATAAAGCTTGACGTCTCATTTAACATCATTTTTTAGCATTATATTAGCAACTAAATTATAGTGTTAATTTATTAAAAACTCTATTCAAATAATTTTTTAATTTTTTCAAAAAAATACAAACATTAAATATACTAAAAAATACACATTTGATTAGTTTACACCATTTCAAAATTCAAAACACATATGCCACTTTCTAGCGATTCAAGTTTAAAAGTTAGACCAGTGTTGGCTGCTTCCTTTATAGAATGTGACACAACTTTGTACTTTTACTCAGAGGTTGAAAGATGAAGAGGAGGTTGCATGAAAGGAAGAAGAGATGAGAAAGAAGAAATTAGAGCTTGTAATGAAAGAATGGAGTAGGAAAAGTTGTAGAAAGAACAAGAAGAGAAACAAAATATTTCTTCTGAGTAGATTGCATGGTTAATTTCTCATGTTGTTCATTCTACAAAGTTTACTGATGATGGAGATTTGATAGTAGAAATTGCTACACCAGTATCTAACAAAGATGACAGGGAATTGTAGGCTAAAGATTATCAAATAAGCACTATCAATCTAGGAAAATAAATAAGAAATCAACATATAAACTTGAATGATATTGTTTCCACCACCACCAAATCATGGCTGATTAAGGATAAGCAAGCTAAAGATGAGCTTAAGGCTTAGGTTGGGAAAATGGAGGATTTTTTTAAAGAGTTGATTACATCCACTCCTGAGTAGCCAACACCATTGGAAATCCTTATTTTGATGAGTCGCAAGGAGGTGGATGGGTTGAATCAGATGAAAAAGGCCACTTGGTTTGACAATTGGTTCAGTGTTTTTAGGTTTGACATGGATAAAAATTTGAGAGAAGATTTTAAACACTATCATGCAAGCCTTGCTTTGGTTGAAATGATAGAAGAATTTATACAAAAATTGTGGGATGAGGAAGAAAAGCTAAGGAAATACTTGGGGAAGTTGAAGGTGATAGCTAAAAGTTCTAATGTCGAATTGATTCAATCACAAATTTTGGGTGATGAAGGTCCTAAGTATATTTCAAAGGCTATTAATGTGTCGGCTTTCAAAATCCAAAACCTCATTGAAAAAAGAATAACTATTCTCAAAGGAATTCATGAGATATGGGAACATGCATACATATTTGAGGATATTGTTGCAAAGCTCATTGATAAGACTTTACCTTCATATCAAATACTTGAATCATTAGGAGAAATAAAAGATGCTTGGGAGGTGCGACTTGATAAAATAATAAAATAAGGAGACACTACTGAGTCAAAACTCATAGATAGGCTACTAGACATTAGGTGTGACATGTGAAGGGAAATCATAAACATCATCCAATTGAGGGAAATTGTTGCTGCAGTGGAAAAGAAGTTTGAACATTCAAAGTTTAAAGCTGGCTGGGTCAATGGACCTAATGATGATGCACTGAAGAAAATCTTCTAGAATTATGATGAGTATAATGGGATTCCTCATGAAGATGACAATGATTTTTTTTTTTGAAAGGATGGAGTCAAATGTGTTAACTAGTTTCAGGCACCCTTTGGACAACAACACTTCCATGTCATTTTTGAGACAAACAAGTAGCTCCAGATCTATTTTGATGAGCTAGAGATTAGCTGTGATGATCAACAATGGACAAAGCTTGAACTCCCAATCATATTTTGGACTAAATAGACACAAGCCATACCTTTCAGCTCCTACATTTCTAGTAAAGACAACACTCAAACTTAACTGGGTGTCCCTATAATTGTGGATATGGGCCCCAAATTGTGGATCTTGATTTTTGATAGGAGAGATTGATGTGAATTTTGTCTATAACTTAGAATTCTCTCATCATTGTAAAGGTTGGATAATTGAAGTTAGATTAGCTACCTAGTGAATCATATATTTTTAGGTCACTATGGACAACTCTAGTTGTTCTAGGGTCTTTCACCTAAAAGGAGAGAGATGGGTGATGCCACAATAATGGGTTACAATTTTTGGTCAAACTTGACATTAAAATCAAGATTTTTCACCAGATATTCACTTTCTTACACCTATAGCAGCTAAACCATTAATAAATTGAAGATGAATCAAACTAGTTATTTGTTAGATCTTTTGTATAGATTCTAATTATATTTAAAATAAAATAAAATTGTGAATCATTTTATATAATTTTTAATAACTTATTTTTTCTACTAATCAACATATTTAAAAAGTAATGTTTACTTCAGACCACATAACTTTTTTTATAGATAGGATTCAATTTTAATTTTTAAAATAATTTTTTTTTCACACCAATATATAGTGCATGGATATTTTTTCATAATTTTGTTACAATTTTTTTTAATTAATTTTCCAAGTCGGAGTAATTATAATTTGGACAAAGGTGTACTTCACCCTACATAATTTTTTTTGTATTCATTTTAATTAACTTATTCTATTTTTTTTGGAATAAGGACATCAATACCTAGTGAACATGTATTTTTTATACTTTTTTTCTCTATTTTTCTATTTTTTTGTGTGTGAAACAAAGAACTTGATTTTCATTGAAAATCCAACATTCAAAAGAAATAAAAAAATAAATATAATAATCAAATTAAACATATTTAAAATTATACTTTTTGGGAAGCTTATAATAAGGGCTACATTCTTAGAAAACATAAATTTTAAATGAATTCATTTGATCATCCAAAAAGTAAATTAAAAGTGGTTTTTTATTAGCATTTTGATAGGTGTAGAGGAGACTCGATTATAGGTATGGTTTAAATCTAACAAGGTTCTATCCATGGGGGTTTGATCAATCCCTCTTTAATTAAAATCATTCAAATGGAACCTTTAAAGTCTAAAATCATTGTATTTTCTAAAAATAAGTGATTTTAGGCAAAAAATAGGATGTCCCAAAAAGTGTAACCCATTATTGTGGCAGCACCCAGATAGGGCCCAAAAATGCATGGGGTTCATTCAATTAATGTTATGTGTGATGCTATTATGCCTAAATGAAGTAAAATAAATGCAATTGATTAATCTAAATGAATTAAAATGAATGCAAAAGTGCAATTTAAGCTATGTTTGAAAACACATTATATAATGCAATAATGAACTAAATGAATGAAATATGCAAAACATAAAAAGAAGGGATGAATTTGAGTGCACCTAGATGAAATGTGATGATTTTGGAGTTTTTTGGATGTTGAAGAAAATTACTATTTTTTTTTACAATGGGACTCATTTTCCCAGGGTGGCAAATTAGTCCTCCTCCTCATAAAGTAGTGTCGGGATCTGGTTTTTGATAATCAGGATCCAGAATTTGATAAAACTCATATTTTTAGTCCTAAGGTGGGACTCATTTGCCACTGATGGTGAATCAGTCCTCTCCCAAAATTCTAGAAAATCAAAAGACAACTTTTCAACACCAGATCTAGAAATGTCTACTTATTGGGTTGTTGAAGTCAGTTCTACAGGAAATAGATAGAAAACCCTTTTCAAGCTTGAAATATACTTAAGTTGAATTTTCTTTCCACTTTTCAACACATAAATGCTTGATAAATCTACATACCTAAGTCTACAAACACACATGCAAGAGGGAAAAATGGTTGAGGGTTAGCAAATATGGGTTTGTCTTGGTCAAAACCCACTTGAATTAATCAAATCCTTAATAGAATAATGAAATGTAAAGGAAAGATAAACTAATAACATGCAAATTCTATTAACTCACCAAACCCTTAATAATGCAATTTTGAAGTAATGTCAATTGATGCTTCAAATTTCTTGAATAGTGCTTGAATTGATGTTGTAAGATTCTTGAATGCTTGTATGAGAATGCTTGAATGAATGAGATTGTGGGAGATGTAAAATGAGATGAAAAATGCCTATTTATATAATCTTGTGTCATAGTTTCCCATTCATACCTCATCATAGGCTGACATCAAGTATTTTTAATAAAATCCTGAAAAGAAATTTAAAATATTTTGAATTTGGGGCCAAGGGGGACTCATTCGCCACCCATGGCAAATGGGTCCCACCTAGGACCTAAAAACAAGTGTCAAGAATTAAGTTTCATTTAATGTTGTTTGTCGAGATAATATCCAAAAATACACTTAATTAAAGCATATGATGGCATAAAGGGGTCAATTAAGTTATAAGAAGAGATAAATAGTGAATTTATGCCTAGGAAAGTGTGAAATATTGTTACAAGACTTTACAACACTTTAAAATAGGACTTGATGATGTGTAAAATGGTGATTTTTAGGTGAATTGTAATGAATAGAGTGTATAAGAATGTAGAAATGTCTTACAACTCTTCACAACACCTTCACAAGACATCATTATTTGATTTTTAGTACCTAAATATGCATGTTCAAGCCATGTTGCAACATAAAATCAAAGAAAAATATATCAGATACTATGAAACAAGACCTAAAAGGCCATGAAAATGACAAGGGGCCATTTTTCTATGACACACCTAGAGACTAGATACAATTTTCAGTTTTACAATTCTATGCAAGATACTTGGACAAGTTTTATAGTTTTAATGCAAGTAGTTTTATTTCAGAAATTGTTAAGTTTAACGTTAATTTTGATAAACAATGTTTATTAGTATTCCAATGCATTTTTTTGTGCATAAATGTTTCTTATTTGATGAAAATAAATAGAAGATTCTAAATTTAAAACCATTTATTGCATTATCTATGAATGATGTTTCTTGATCTTTGTTGATCTATTAATTATGGTAATGAGCTTATGGTATTTAGTTATTGAAAAGTATTTAAAAAAAAAGTGATGATGAATGGTTGTATGCTTTAAATCTGCACTATGAATGGATGCAATTGTATGGACTATTTTATAAATTGTGTTGTTCTATAGTTTTAGTTGATTAGAAAAAGTGCTCATTATAAGGATTACATGTTTGAATTAAAGGGAATATGTGTTTATGATTTTTTTTCCTAAACCTTGATAGATCTTTTGATGTTTATTTAAACCCCCAAAATGTTAAATTACTTTGTACTATCTAGTTTGTACTTGTTTACCAACATTCCCCCTTGAATATTATGGTTGCATGGACCACTAAATGATAACAACACGGTTGAGAACCAACTACAGAGACCTTGGAAGATAGGTGGTTTTAGATCATTTTTCTTTTTTAGGAGAAATAGAGTAAAGATATTATGTTTTAACATTGTGTTTTTTTTACCATCAATAGGGTCTTTATTAAGGGAGGACCCATTCACCACCTAAGGTGAATGGGTCCTAACACAAGTTTCTGGAACCATTCCTTTGAGGGGTGAAATAACATAAAAAACCCCATGTCAAATATGTAAAGAAAGGGGGTTCCTATAGATGGAGCACCCATTCTCCACCCAGGGTGAATGGGTCCTAGCACCAATTTCTTGGATCTAAAATTTTCCAAATTTTTTTTTTTACAATTTAAATATTGGGTGTTGGGATGGATCCTTCGAAAGGTGTCATAAATAAGCCTTAAATTTGAATTAAAGGGGAAAATTATCTCTAATTAACCAAAATTAATTAATAAGACCCTAGATAAGTATGAAAGTGTGTTACAACACTTTACAACACCTTAAATATGGTACATTTTATTTGAAAAACAACTCATTAGGCTCAATTAATTAAAAAAACCCTAGAAAAGTGTGAAAGTGTGTTACAACACTTTAACATGGTACAATTCAAGTACACTTAGTTAAAAAGGGGGCCCTAGATTAATTTGATTGTGTACAACACATCACAATGTTAATCCAATACACAATTAAGTCAATTACTAGGTTAATTATATGCTAATTATTCCCAAATAAAGTGAGGTAAAGGGATACTTTTTTTTTCAATACAAGTATATAGGGTATAGGGATTAGGGTTTAGGATATTGGGTATATGGTTTAGGGTGTAGGGTTTATGGTATAAGGTATATGGTTAATGGTTGAGAGTGTAGGGTTTAACTATAGGGTGGAGGGATAATTTTTAGGGTATAGGGTGTAATGTTGAGGGTATAGGGTATAGGGTATAGGGTTGAGGGTTGAGGGTGTAGGATTAGGGTTTAAGGTATAGATTTGAGGATTAAGTGATAGTGTTCATGGTTGAGGGTATAGGGTTAAGTATGTAGGGTACATAGGGTTGAGAGTTTAGGGAACAAGGTTGAATTTAGGGTTTAGTTTTTAAGTATAGGGTTCAGGGTTGTGGGTTTATGGTTGAGGGTCAAGGTTAAGTATATAGGGTATAAGGATTAGGTTTTAGGATATTGGGTATAGGGTATAGGATATAGGGTTGAGGGTATATGGTATGGGGTTAAGGGTTGAGAGTGTAGAGTTTATGGTTTAAGTATAGGGTTGAGGGTATAGATTTTAGGGATAATGTTTAGGGTTTAGGGTATAATGCTGAGGGTATAGTTTATAGGGTATAGGGATGAGGGTTGAGGGTGTAGGGTTTACGGTTTAATGTATAGGGTTGAGTGTACAGGGTTAAAAGTATAGGGTATAGGGATGAGGGATGAGGGTGTAGGGTATAGAGATTAGGATTTATGATATTCGGTATAGGGTTTGGGAGATTGAGAGAGGGTGAGAGAGAGAGAGAGAGGGAGAAGTAGAGAGGGAAGGAGAGAGATGTGATAGAGAAAGAAGTAGAGAGCAAAGGAGAAAGGTAGAGATATTGAGGAGATAGAGGGAGGGAGAGAGAGGTAGAGAGGGATTGGTTAGATATGGACAAGTAGAGAGTGAAGGTGGGTGGGAGGAAGGAAGAGAGAGAAAGGGGTAGATAGAGAATATTAGAGAGGGAAGGAGGGAAGGAGGGAGAGAGGTGAGATAGAGACAGAGGAGGGAGGGAGGGAGAGAAAATAGTGCATGATAGAGAGTAGTGAGGGAAAGAGAGAGTGAGAGAGAAAGATGTGAGAGAGAGAGACCTGAGGAAAGTTGGGAAATTGGGAGAGAGGGAGAGAGAGGGAATGAGGGAATGAGAGGTAGAGATGGAGAGAGGGAGATAGAGAGAAGTAAATAGGTAAGGAGAGATAGAGAGGGAGAAGTAGAGAGAGAATGGCGAGATAGATAGTAGAGAGGAAATGAGAAAGATAAAGAAAGGATGTTGAGATAGAGGAGGAAGGTTAGAGATTAAGAGAGAGGGGGAGAGGAGAGATTGGGAGAGAGGGGGAGAGAGAGAGGGAAGGAGTGAGGGAGATGTAGAGAGAGAGTGATGAAGGGAGAGGTAGATAGAGAGAGGGAGAGGGGAGATAAAGATAATTAGAGAGGGAAGAAGAGGTAGAGAGATAGAGAGAAGTAGAGGGGGAATGAGGGAGGGAGGGAGAGAGAGAGAAGTGAGATAGAAGGTGTAGAGAGAGTTGTAGGGAGTGATTGATGGAGAGGTAGGTAGAGAGGAAAGGAGATGGAGAGGTAGGGATGGAGAAAATGGGAGGTGAGAGAGAGAGGTGAGATAGAGAGAAATAGAGAGTGGTAGGAAGTGATGGATGGAGAGGTAGGTGTAGGGTCAAAAAATGTTGTCAGAACATTTTCAAACTTGTTTGGGCCCTCCTTGTGAGTTTAGGCTTAATGTTGCCTTGATTTAGTGTTGTAATGTGGTTGAAACATTAACATTAGGTGTTGCACCTGTTATCACCTGGATTTGCACCCTGTAGAATGTAAAATTCGACAATCTAGTGTAACATGGGAAGACCTCCAAAGCTGTGGGTCACTTGTAAGCAGAGGTCAACCTCCGGAGAAGGTCGGATTCCTTTGGGTATCACCTAGACTAGTGATATTTTCAAGGTAAAGGGAGAAGGAATACATAAATGAAAGCTAAATTCTAAGGTGATGCACCAAAATGACAGGAACAATAAGATACTTGATTTACGCTTGAATACTGGTGACAACCATGGGACTGTACAACAAGATCCTATAGATCACACATACAAATAGGTTTGACATGCACATGCCTTCAGGGAGGAAAGGAAGATTTTCACAAACTAGAAGCTCATGTGTAGGATTGAATAAATATAGTTGTAACCTACATGATACTACTTCTACAAAGAAAGGCACAACATGAAACAAAAGCTATAAGGAAAGAGAAATTTTCACTAAGTAGCTTACTGAATCAAAAAGAATGCATAATACTTCACAAGAATTAGAAGGAAAAAAGATGGGCCATCAATGGTAATCAAGGTAGATTTCATATATTATGCTCCAAGTTGAGTTACAGAAGCCTGCTAGTCTGAGAGAGGACTACAAAAGGGTCATAGACTTCAGAAGAGCATACATCAAAACTCCTTTACAAGAAGGCAAGAATGCATTATATACAAAAAAGATCATGGCCCCTTAGGGCTTACAAAAAATATCAGGCCCAAAAAGATCTATCCACAGATCTTTTGGGTGAATCAATGCAGGACCTTGCGTGTCCATGACGGTGAAGAGTCATCTCTATAGATGCCTTTTGATATTTCACAGCTACCACATTCATTCTAATTTTGGCATCATGTCCTATTTGAACCACCTCGGTTGAACGCCTTGAATGCCCTAAGCTCACCACTAATTTGCGTGGCATTCATCCCATGTTGAC
Source organism: Sequoia sempervirens (assembly GCA_007258455.2). Classification (NCBI taxonomy): domain Eukaryota; kingdom Viridiplantae; phylum Streptophyta; class Pinopsida; order Cupressales; family Cupressaceae; genus Sequoia; species Sequoia sempervirens. Next base: position 98,600,662 of record VDFB02000003.1, read on the forward strand.
ATTCTACATTATGGTCAGACTAGCAATGGATCGCCTCAGCTCTTCCTAGTTGGTCGAGTGTATTCCATGCAGACTTTGAGGGCGGTCAAAATTCTTTTGAAAAGAATTGCATCTTGGCGAGACACTGAAAGTGTTTCGCCGATGCAATTATATCATTCTGCAACTTATCAGCATAACTCACATCATCGGCAAGAGTCATAGCAGCTTCATTAGTTAGGCCGAAAAGTTATTCATATCCATTGCTGAGATCACCTTCATTCAGGAAGACATCTTATAGAATTTATTTTGCTTCGGCGAACTCTTCTATCTCTGGAAGACTCTTGGCGAGCACCCTTTGTTTTGGTGAGTCTTTCCGAATTGATGTTGTCTTGGCGATGACCCATTCTCCTGCGCTTAATGGTTGGGGAGACCTATCGGGTAGGAAAGACTCATCCCGAACTCCCAATGTTACACAGATGGAAATCTCTATCGGTAGGACATCCCGTACTCGGCCAGACTTATGCTGAACAACCCCATTCTCCCCAATGGAACACTTTGTCAGTGTGACACTACTTAGTCACTGAGACATTTCGCCGCATATATCCACTCTCACCAAAGGCACCACCTATTAGTGAGACACTATGGGTCGATGAGACCCTCTAGCGATGAAAACTTGTTTTCACTTCGGTCGGGGAGAGATTTTGATCTTGACAAGACCATATGTTGAGCCCTCTTTATTTCCTTCGACAAGACTGTAGTAAGTCGGGAAGACATCCTAGCGTAACCCATCAGTCATATCGATTCCTGTTATGTCGCTGAGACTTCCTTGATTCACCAAGACATCTTCCAAACTGTGCCTTGCCTCATGTGTTATACCAAATATCTTTTCCTGTTCACCAAGGAACCACTTCGTCGGCTAGACCTCACATCGATATGACTTCATTGGCGGGACCGATGGCTTTCTTTGGTGTGACCCTCATCCTTCGGCAAGACATTCTGTTGAATGCAATAACTTATGCTGAGCTCTTTGTTGTCGCCAAAGCACCTCCAGGTCACTGAGACATAATGTATCTCCCACTGATGAGTCTATCTGTCCCAAGTATGTCACTGTAGCTTCCATCCATCGGGGAGACCTCACATAGACTGCATTTTCTACATCGAAAGGCCTCATACATTCAATATCGCCGAGACAAGGAAATTGTTACATCGACAAGAACCCTTCATTATTTTCCATCAGCAAGACCGAAAGTCACTCACCGAGACTTTACGGTGATCGCCCCAACCTATACCGATGAGCACATCCTTCCGCCACCGATCGATGAGACAAACGTGAACTCATGCCAAACTGAAAACAATTTTGCACACTGTCGGTAAAACCAAGAGAACTCGCTATGACCATATACTGATGTTGCAACTCATGCCAAAGGGAACTTGTGTAAAGTTGGTAAGACATATGGAGATCACCATGACATCCCCACGAAAACATTAACTCATGCCGATATGATTCACTCTGTTCCCCTAGTTGGCAAGACAAGAAAACCTTGTTGAGACATAATGCTAATATCACCTAGCTACGCCGATGAACCACCATATACATAGTTGGGGAGACATGTTGAGATCGGTAAGACGCAACCCTGATAGCTAATACATATGCCGATAGCAACCTCCACGGTCACCAAAACAATAGAAACATCCTGCCATATGAAGAATGCAAAAGACCTGTGATCACCGTGACATCGGATGAGTCTTGTTGATAGGAAATACATAATCATGCAAGTGGAAAATGTAACATGAGTCGGGGAAACAGTCATAGACCTACGCTGATAGGAACCAAAATACAAAAAATGCAAGACCCAAGGGAACATATGATACAACATGGTAAAATAAGGGCAGAAAGTGTTCAAGAGGGAACTTATTTGGAAAATTATGATTGAAAACATATGTAAAAACATCATATTTTTATAGTTCCAACAAGATACATGAAATAATCCTCAATGGAGAAATCCCATCTGGCCCTTATGAACACCTGCGACATAGATGTCTTGCTTGATTGAGCCTGAGGGTGAAAAATTAGGTAACAACACCCTTGTGAACTAATGGATTTAAATTGTACCTTGGTAAAGTGTTGTGAAGTGTTGTAACTCACTTTCATACTTTTCTAAGGTCTTATTAATTAATTACATGTAATGAAAGTCTTTTTAATCTTAGCCTTTCCTTATTTTAAGTTTTGTAAAGTGTTGTAACACACTTTCACACTTCTATAGGCTTGTCATTAATAATTGGGATTTATTATACTTTAATTGGCCTTATTTTGCACCCACAAGCCTCATTTATTGCATATTTTCAAGGATATTCCCAACACCAATCAATACCCAATCATAATTCAGATGTTTTTGGCTTGTGTGGTTCAAATTTAGTGATTTGGGACTAATTCACCACTTTGGGAGAATAAGCACCACCTATATTTTTGGGTTTTGAACATGTTTTTACACCTTTCTAAGAACTTTTGATTTTTGATGCCATACATTATGCCAAATGGGACTCATTCACCATCTTAGGTGAATGAGTTTCGTGTTGCCCTAAATTAAAATTAATTCAAATTTCTGGTGGGATTTTATTCTCCTCAATCTAATGTTGACTTGTAGTGTTGTAATTTCAATAATTCTTGCATAATTGAGTGTAAATACAAGGTTATTTCACTCATATTAACACCTAGCAATTTTACAAGCAACCAAGTTTTCACAAGAGTATTCAAGAGCATTCAAGTGTCTTCAAGAGCATATTTTCAAGAATTTTAGAGTAGCATTCAAGCATTAATCATCATGTCAAATATTTCATATGTCATGTTTGTTATTGTGCTAACAATTGTGGTGTAGGATTTTGTGATTCAAGCAAGTGTGACATTCAAGATCAACATCATTCAAGAAAGAGTCAAAGTCTACATCCATTGTAGCCATTTCAAGCATAATTGCATCACCTTATTGCTAGGGTTTGGTTAGTTGCAACATTTTTATTTTTTCATTCATCATTCTCCATTCTTATTTGATTTGATTTCAAGGATTGGTTTCCAAAATAGGGTTTGACCAAGGAAAATCCCTATCCACTAACCCAACAACAATTTTACCTCTCCTTTTTATTTGATTTGTAGGGCTATGTTGTAGATTTCCTAAGGAGAAAGATTGGAGATAAATTGCAAATCCTTCAAAGTTTTTAAAGTTGTCATCAAGCCTTGGAGAACCTTGGAGAGAACCTATAGGTTGCAATTCAGAGATTCAGATTGAGAAACCAATCAAGAAGGACAAAGCAGATAGAGAAGAGCAAGAACAACCTTTGAAACTTTAGAAAATCCCAATTGGACTAATTCAACACTTCTAGCAAATGAGTCCCAGTTCTAATTAGTTTTCAAGACTTTGTAGATTTGGATACCCTTTTGAAAAAAACTTGTTCCTCCATATTTTTCTAGAGATTGGATCGATTTTCCCAACTCAGAAAATGAGTCACAATTAGTGTCAAAAGAAAAATTTCTAGTGATTTAAACCTCTATTCAGCCATCTCTAGTTTCCTAGGTGCACACCTTCCTATATTCATTTTTTTGTTTTATTTCATTTACTTTTCTAGGTCATTTAGTGTCACTTTGCAATCAATTAGGGTTTTATATTTCATCTTTAATTTCATTATCTTTTCCAAGTTTAAACTTGGTGGTGAACCCCTCATTAGATCATATTCAGTCCCCAGAACAATCCTCTTGCAAGATCTCTTTCTCCTTTGCATTGATATCTCAAGGGTTTGTTCTTGAGTGAAAGTGAAAATTTCTGCTTTTAGGTACCTAAACCCTAAAGGTGGGAGAGAAAATAATTTTCCACCTTTCATTTTGGTGAACCTACATATAGAGCATCATAACTGATTGGGATTGTATTTTCATCCTAGATTTGATTGCATTAACATTGCATTAGGATTTGCATTGGTTAATTTGCATTCTAGGGTTACTAATTTTGCATTAGTGAAAGCTCATGTTGATTAAATTTTTGCATCTCATTTTATTGAAAATATTTCACAATCTACATTTTCATCTCAAACACATATCATAAAGCACAAAAAGCATAAAATTCAATTAAAATTTTCTAAATTTTTTGAAAAGAATCATCACTGGGACTCATTCACCACCTTGGGTGAATTAGTCCCTTTTCATATTCTGTACTGCACTTTTTGGCATTCAAATTTTAGTTTCTGAGTTTTTGTTTGGTGTTATTTCCTTTCTATTTAAGTTTATAGATTTTATGTTTCATCCAATTGATTGCATCTAGTTCAAGTAACTTCATCTTGTGCAATTCTTAAATTCAAAATTGCATCTAGAACATTTCATTTCACATTTTTACATAGTTTAGAATCTTAAATTTGCATCGTGGATATGTGCTTTAGTAAGCTTTGGATGTCTTTAAAGTCTTTAGTGGATGTGTCACGTTGTGCTTTTAGAAATGACCCTAATAACTACTAAATTTGACACAATTTTCCAACGGTCATTCGTTGGCAGTTTGACACATGTTTGTTAGAATAGTGACGCAATAGCGAAAATATTTTTGTAGTTGTTTTTTCGTCAAAAGAATGACAACAAATTAAATGTCAAAATAACGGAAAAGAATCATCGGTTTACTGTTTCGTTAAATGTTCCAGGATTTCATCAGAATATTGACGAAAACTCCATGTATACACTGACGAATTACACTAGAAGTTTGTTGCCAGTTTGACGTGATGGGCAAGTAGTAGCATCAAAACAACAGCAGATCTTCATCACCATTGCGACGAAATAGGCAAGGAGTAGCATCGAAACAACACAAAAATTTTGTCGAATGTGCGACGAAATAGGAAAGTAGTAACGTCGAAAGAACACCAAAAGTTCATTGTAATTGCAATGAAATTGGCGAGGAGTGCGTTGGTGGCTACACCGAAAGTTCATCGCATTTGCAACGAAATCGTCATCATAGATATAGCAACTTCTTCAAGCATTTCTGTTGATTCGTTGGTTTGTTTCATCGAAATTGTGACGAATCATCATTTAAAAAAAAAAAAATATTCATGGAAATGTGCCATTGCGAAGATTGACGACTGGTCATACATACAGATTGCATATTGGTTTGATGCTTCAAATGATGCATTTCTTATATTGAGAAGTGCATTACCTTATTAAGCTTCTCTTTGTTTCAAGAATAGTTTAATATTCTCTACTTAATAGGGCCAACCACATGATGGTGGAAGCTCATTTGGTCCCTCCCCCCCTTCACATCACTCTCAATTCCCCAAACCCAATCATATAACATTAATCATTGATTCATCCATTAATAACATATAACATTCATTCCTTCATCCATTAATAACATATAACATTCATTCATCCATTAATAACATATAACATTCATTCATTAACATATAACATTCATTAATTAACATATTCACATTCATTCATTAACATATAATATTCATTCTTTCAGTTTTTACATATTATAAAAAATATGGTTGTCATGATATGATTACAATCACTTTTTTGGTTTCTTTTTGAAAGCTACATAAAGGTGAAGTGGAGTATCATTTTCTAAATCAATATATGTCCCCCCTTTAGTTGTTCTGCCCTCTGCTTGTGATCTTAATGTACACATAGTCGTCTACTCATGACGTGGACACCGCTTCAAGGGGGATCTGTTGCAATAAGAAAGAAATGTTAAGCTGATATGTTTTATTATTATTGTTACAAGTATTTCATAAATTAAAAGAACATTAGAGTGGTTCTCTTTATTTGATGGGTCCACATCATGTTCTGAACTTTTGTTATAGACTCATGCTCAACATGTTGAACACCCTCTAAATCTTGATCTATAGTTGAAACATGAAAGGTTACATTAATTAATACACCAATTGAAATTAAATATATTTAAGAGAACATGAGGGTGGTCCTCTTTACCTGATGGGGCCACATCATGTTCCTGATCTTTTAGCCTAATCATGTTCAACATGTTGATCACACTCTACATGCTCTAAAGTTGAAACACAAAAGGTTACATTAATTAATACACCAATTGCAATTAAATATGTTTAAAAGAACTTTAGAGTGGTCCTCTTTACCTGATGGGGCCACATCATATTCTTGATCTTTTCTAGCTTGATCATGCTCAACATGTTGATCACGCTCTACATGCTCTAAAGTACAGGGATGCACACCATGACCTTCATCTACACATTCTACTCCACCCTCACTAGCTGCATTCCAATGTCATGTGTAGTATTATCATTGCTTGAATGTTTAGAACAAATAGGCATGTAATTACTTTATGGTGGAAATTAATATTGAATAGATTGCACAAGTATTCAATTTTAAATAAACTTTATTGAGTTTATTTACCTGCATGTCGGATGCAATGGAAGATTGTGTTTTCCCAGTCAATTCTTAGGCATTTAGCTACGGCTCCATAGCCTTGCTAAGGAAATTCAGGTCCTCTCTCTGTGGGAACTCTTGTTAAATTCAAGCCCTACATTTTTGTAGAAGATCATGAATTTTTCTTACTGTGGTGTGATAAAACCAAAATTTTTCCAATTTATTATAATTTGGATGCAATATTTCATTTATTGATACTTACAATTCGTGCGGCTAATTTCATATAACCACTAGAGCCAAGTTTGTGTTGCCTATGCTTTTCTAGTCTTGCCTTTGTTTCCTTCGATGTGTCAGCCAACCTATGAAAAATTTGAAATACGTTAGATTATGTAAAAATAAAGAGTAATCGTATATAATTACATTGATAGTATCACACATAGCATACTACTTTTTAAAAAAATTAATGGCATTTCCATAGCATACAAACATTGAGCATATAAAATTGATGCAGGAGCATCTAGTGGTGTAAGGGCAATCTTGCATCACCCAAAAATAGTTAAATTTCAAGTTTCTCAGTTTTTAGATGTTTTTACATTTTTGGATACCCTTTTCACCATAATAAAATTCTCAACTTATGGTTTTTATTTTATATTCCTGGATTGAAAGATATTGCAGTTTTAGTTTCCCAGATTTGCACCTGAAAATCTTCCGAGTTAGATTTGAGGCACTTAGAGTTCCTGGATTGCCCTGAAACTTGCGAAATCAGCGTAGCGAATTTTTAGCACATTATTGACTTGAGACCTTTCCAATGGTTCAAACAGTTCGTGAATCAAAGTCTCAGATCAAAAAGTTATGGCCTCGGGAAGTTGGCGCACTTTCTAGAAGATACAATTGCAAATGTTCTTTTGAATTTGAACTTCAAGTTGTAATTTTGGCACCAAACTGCCTTAACTCAAATTTGAATGTTGTTTTGGATCCAAACTAATGAGGAGCTCTATTTATGGGTGGGTTTTCTAATTTTTGGGTATCTTTTTGGGGACAAGCTCGCATATTGCGAAAGGGTTATTCTATAGCTTTCTGTAACTTGCATGTGTTGTAGAACTTGGGGATTTGAGATCCTTTGTATGTAAGAAGCTCCATTTTCTGAATAATAAAATTATTCTCTTGTATGTGGGTTATTTTCTATGTCTAAGGCTGTGCCCTCATCAAGTGGTATCAGAGCAAGGTTTTCTTGAGCGTGTGGAAGATCACCAATTGTGAGGCAGTTCACCAGGACCGTGGTTGTGGGTCGAGGTTAAGAAAGATGCCTCCAAGAGTGATGCCTGGTAGGCGTGGTGGTGCCAGAGGTGGTCGGGCGTAGAAATGCTAGTGGAAGAGATACACTAATAGCCCTCCAGAGACAGATTGATGCGTTACAAGAGCAGTTGAGAAGAAGGTTAAACTCGAGGGAGGAAAGTGAGGATGAAGGAGAGGAAGAAGGTTCAAATGTAGAAGAGGAAGAAGAAGCAATTGATCAAGACCAAATGTGGCTAATAAGGGCCATTTTGAAGATTGGGAAAAGACCCAAAGTAGAAGTCCCCAGTTATTCTGGAAGTCTGAACCCGAAAGAGTTGATCGACTGGATCAACGAGCTAGAAGAATATTTTGAGTATGAGGAAATAGAGGACCCAGATCGGGTTAAGTTTGTGAAAATGAAGCTGAAGGGCCATGCCAGTATTTGGTGGAAAGAGGTCTAGTTGGAAAGAAATCAAAGAGGAAAAGGAAAGATCACCAGATGGGATCACATGGAAGAGAAACTGAAGAAGCAGTTCATACCAATGGACTACGAGTTAGATCTATTGAATAAATTGCAAGGGTTGAAGAAAAGAAGCAGATTTGTGAAAGAATATATTGAATATTTTCACAAGATAATCATTAGAACGGGCCACACAGAGGCCAATAAGGAGAAGGTAGCTCAATATCTTAATGGGTTACGACCGAGCATTTAGGAGTTAAGCCTAGTCAGAATGACCACCATTGAGGATGTGTATCAGTTTGCTGTAAAGGTGGAAGAGAAGCTGAACAAAAGATTTGATGGAAAGCAAAAAGGACAAGGAGGTCAAAGCGGAAGGGGCAATGGAATACCTTTAGGAAGCCGAAATGATGATGAAAAGAAAAGTGAAGATGTGGGTACCAGCCGAAGCCAAAGGAATGACAACTTCTATCGCCCTCATGATGAAAATAGTGGTGATCAAAGAGGTAGAGGATGAGGGAGATATGGACAAGGATCAGGAAGAGGTGGTTTCAAAGGAACATGTTTCTAGTGTGGTGAAGAAGGGCATCGAGCCTATGAATCTCCACAACACCAAGGAAAGGTAGACAAAAGGCCAGAAGGTCATGGAAGGGTTGCGCATACAGATGAGGAGGCCCAATCTAAACATTCAGATGATGCTGAAAGGGGAGAAGCACTAGTGATTAGGAGAGTCCTGGTGACTAAGGAAAAGGAACCAAAATAGAGGGAGAATCTATTTTGCACAAGGTGCAAGTGTGAAGGAAAATGTTGTGATGTCATTATTGATGGTGGGAGCATCGATAATCTGGTGTCAGAGGAGATGGTCACAAAGTTGAAGCTAAAGAGGGAAAGGCACCCGCATCTGTATCGGATTTCCTGGTTGCAGAAAGACCACAAAGTTTTGGTCAATGAGCAGTGCCTAGTAAAGTTCAAGATCAAGAGCTACCATGATGAGGTAATCTATGATATCATCACCATGGATGCATGTAACATGTTGTTGGGGAGGCCATGGTAGTTCGATAGGTGAGCTATACATGATGGCCATGCAAACACTTATTCCTTGATAAAGGATGGGGTTCATCACAAGTTGAAACCCCTGAATGAGATTGAAGAAAAGGTATGCAGTAGTGCTAGAATTTGTTATGTAGATGAAAATTTTTTTTTAGAAGGTATGAAGCATGATCGTGTGTGTTATGCATTGATTCCTAGAGTGAGTAAGGAGGATAGTGAGAAGGTTACAAAAGAATTTTTTGGGATGTTGGATGAGTTTCAGGATATTGTTTCTAATAATTTACCTGAGGGTTTACCACCAATAAGGAAGATCAACCATCAGATTGACTTGATTCCTAGAGCCAGTTTTCCAAATAAGGCAGCTCATAGAATGAATCCAGCAGAAAATGAGGAGTTGAATAGACAAGTTCAAGAGTTGTTGAGAAAGGGTTTGATATGGGAGAGTTTGAGTCCATGTGCAGTACCTGCAGTACTAGCACCAAAGAAGGATGGGGAGTGGAGGATGTGTATAGATTTTCGAGCCATAAACAAGATAACAATCAAGTACATATTTCCCCTACCAAGGATGGATGACTTGATGGACTATTTGAGTGGAGCTTAGTACTTCACAATATTGATCTGAAGATTGGATATCACCATATCCGGATTCGAGAGGGAGATGAATGGAAGACTGCCTTCAAGACCAAAGAAGGCCTGTATGAGTGGTTAGTCATGCCTTTTGGGCTAACTAATGCACCGAGCACATTCATGCGGCTCATGAACGAGGTACTAAGAGAATTTTTGGGAAGTTTTGTTATTTTGTATTTAGACGATATTTTGATTTTCAGTAAGATGTTGGATGAGCATCTAATGCATATTCGGAGAGCCTTTGAGAAGTTAAGAGAAGAGAAACTGTTGATTAATCTGAAGAAGTACAGTTTTGCGAAGAGGGAGTTAGTGTACTTGGGGTTTGTTGTCTCAGCAGAAGGTCTCAAGATGGACCCAGAGAAGGTGAAGGCTCTTATGGAATGGCCTACCCCAAGAACTGCTACCGAGGTGAGATCTTTCCATGGTTTGGCTAGTTTTTATAGAAAGTTCATTAGAAACTTCAGTAGTATTTGTGGACCCCTAATTAAAACAATGAAAGGGGATAGAAAAGAATTCAAGTGGAGCAGTAGAGCGGAAAAAAATTTTGAACTGTTGAAGCAGAAGGTGACATAGCAACTTGTTCTAGCCCTCTCAGATTTCAACAAGGTGTTTCAGGTGGATTGTGATGCCAGTGGTTGTGCCATTGGAGCAATGTTGAGCCAAGAAGGTAAGCCCATTTCCTATTTCAGTGAAAAGTTAAATGATGCCAAGAGAAAGTATTATGTATATGATCAAAAAATTTATGCAATAGTTCAAGCATTAAAGAAATGGAGACATTATTTGTTGCCGAAGGAATTTGTTCTATATACTGATCATCAGGCCTTGCAATACCTAAATAGTCAGGGGAAATTAAATTAGAAGCATATGAAATGGGTAGAGTTTTTGTAGAGTTATACCTTTGTTTTGAAACATAGGAGTGGGAAGTCAAATAGGGTTGTAGATGCCTTAAGTAGGAGGCATACATTGATGAAAAAGTTGCAGATTGAAGTGGTTGGGTTCAATGAACTCAAGACACTATATGTAGAAGATCCTGATTTTGCATAGGCTTGAAAAGCTTGCAAGGAACCTGTTACAGTGGACAAGACAAGGTGGCTAGATTCCATAATCCAAGATGGCATGTTATTTAAGGGAAGTCAATTGTGTATCCTAAGGAGTTCCATGAAGGAGAACTTGATAAAGGAGAATCATAGTGGAGGAATGGTAGGACATTTTGGTCAGGATAAGACCATTTCCATTATCAGTGATCATTATTATTGGCCTCAGTTGTCACAGGATGTGAAGAAATTTGTACAAAGCTGCAGGGTATGTTAGATGGCTAAAGGAGTGAGCCAGAATACAGGCTTATATCAGCCCTTACCTGTACCAGAGAGGCCATGGGAGGATATAATTATGTACTTTGTTCTTGGTTTGCCAAGGACACAATGAAGGAATGATTCAGTCTTTGTGGTGGTTGATAGATTTTTGAAGATGACACATTTCATTCCATGTCAGAAGACCCATGATGCAGTCCACATTGCTGACTTGTTCTTCAAAGAGGTGGTGAGGCTACATGGTCTACCAAAGAGTATTGTTTCAGATCGTGACACTAAATTTGTGGGGTACTTTTGGAGGACCTTGTGGAAGAAGCTGAAGACAGAGTTGAAGTTCAGTTCTACACACCATCCACAAATAGATGGGCAGATAGAGGTTGTTAACAGGAGTCTGGGTAACCTACTGAGATGTTTGGTAGGAGATAAACCCAAGGGATGGGACTTGATCTTACCCAGAATTTTCTTACAACAATTTTGTCAACAGAAGCACTGGTAGATCACCGTTCTAGATTGTGTATGGAGGTAGGCCCAAAACAGCTCCAAAATTGAGGACGATGGACCAAAAGAAGAAAATAAGTGTTAAAGCCAAAGATTTTGCAGAGCACATCAAGAATATACATGAGAAGGTAAGAGAACACATTAATAAGATGAATATGCAATATAAGGCTAAGGTAGATTAGAAAAGGAGGAATAAGGAGTTTCAGATTGGTGATGAAGTAATGGTCCACTTGAGGAAAGAAAGGTTTCCATGTGGGAACCTATAAAAAATTGAAGATGAAGAAATTCAGTCCCTGTAAGATTTTGAAGAAGCATGTTTCATGGAATGCATATGAGGTAGAGTTGCCTGATGGAATCAACATTTCCGTATTCAACATTTCAGATTTGACAGAGTATCATGAAGGTGGAACGGAGGAAGCACCAGCAATAGGGCAGTATGGCATTCCAGCACCTACTTCAGAAAGGGAGGAGATTGAAGCAATCTTGGATAGTCGTGTGGGAAGGAGTACCGGGAACAGGTAGTATGAAGAATATCTCCGTGAAATGGAGAGGAAGGCCTATGGAAGATTCATCCTGGCTATCTAAGGCAGGGTTGACCTCGCTTGGTTTTCTCTAACCATCTAAGACGATGGGGTCACTTCTCAAATTACCTTGGGTGTCCTGATGTGAGCATCCAGTGGTGTAAGGGCAATCTTGCATCACCCAAAAATAGTTAAATTTCAAGTTTCTTATTTTTTAGATATTTTTACATTTTTGGATACCCTTTTCATCATAATGAAATTCCCAATTTACACTTTTTATTTTATATTTCTGGGTTGAAAGATATTGCAGTTTTAGTTTCTCAGATTTGTACCTAAAAATATTTTGAGTTAGGTTTGAGGCACTTAGAGTTCCCGGATTGCCCTAAAACTTGCTGAAATCAGTGTAGTGGATATCTAGCGTGTTATTGACTTCGAGACCTTTCCAATGGTTCAAACGGTTCACGAATCAAAGTCCCAGATCAAAAGTTATGGCCCCGAGAAGTTGGTGCACTTTCTAGAAGATACAATTGCAAATGTTCTTTTGAAATTTGAACTTAAAGTTGTAATTTTCAGCGCCAAACTGCCTAAACTCAAATTTGAATGTTGTTTTGGCTCCAAACTAATGAGGAGTTCTATTTATGGGTGGGTTTCTAATTTTTGGGTAGCTTTTTGGGGACAAGCTCGCATATTTTGAAAGGGTTATTCTGTAGCTTTTTGTAACATGCATGTGTTGTAGAACTTGAGGATTTGAGATCCTCTACATGTAAGAAGCTCCATTTTCTGAATAATAAAATTATTCTCTTGTTTGTGGGTTATTTTCTATGTCTCGGGCTGCGCCCTTATCAAAAATACAGAGTTCAATCCATGAATCATAGAAAATAGATTTTTGTTGGTTATATTCATATCGTTGATTACAACTACATAAATATCAGATGGTGACAGTTGTCTATGCTACCACATTTTTCATACATGTCTACCAAAGCATTTTATCAAACAGTTCACTGCCTTACTGCTATGGCTAAAAGCCTAAAATAGGTGCTTTTCAAACAAGCTATGGATGCTTGGAAAAAATCTATCAAAGCATAATAGTAAGCAATAGCATAGACAAGACAGTGAACTATTTCAAAAAATGCCTCAAAGAAATGTGGTCTCATGGTGATGGAATGCCATGACAATCCAATATAGCAATTTGCTTCTCATGGCATTCGTTATGGCATTCTATCATCATGAGACCACATTTTTTCGAAGCATTTTTTCAAATAGTTCACTACCTTTTCTATGCTACCACATTTTTCATACATGTCTACCAAAGCATTTTATCAAATAGTTCAACACCTTAATGCTATGGGTAAAAATTAAAAACCTCAAATAGGTGCTTTCAAACAAGCTATGGATGCTTGGAAAAAATCTACCAAAGCATAATAGTAAGCAATAACATAGACAAGCAAGTGAATTGTTTGAAAAAATGCCTAAAAGAAATGCAGTCTCATGGTGATGGAATGCCATGACAATCCATAGCAACTTGCTTGTCATGGCATTCATCATGGCATTCCATCACCATGAGACTACATTTCTTTGAGACATTTTTTTCAAGCAGTTCACTACCTTATCTATGCTATTGCATTTTTCATACATGTCTACCAAAGAATTTAATCAAACAGTTCATTGCCTTGCTGCTATGGCTAAAAGCCTAAAACAGGTGCTTTCAAACAAGCTATGGATGCTTGGAAAAAATATATCAAAGCATAATAGTAAGCAACAAGCCATGCTCTCATGGTTTTTTTTTGTTTGAAAATCAGCTCAATTTTATTCACGTTTTTTTGGCGATTTTGAAGTTTGAAACGGAAAAAAATCATTGCCCAAAAATTCAATGATTTTTTTAAAAAATCAGGGAAAAAATCATCCAGCCTGCAGTTTTTTTTAAAAATCACAATTAATTGGGATTTTTTGCAGATTTATGCTTCTATATCACATACCTTCCTTGGCCTAGTGGTGTCTTTCCTTTTTTCTTTTCAGCCTTCTCCTTTCCATCGAACACCAGGTCCTTCTTAAGGACATTGGTTTGGTTGAATGTTTTATCACCGAACAACACAACTAAACGGTTAGTGAGCTCATTTTTTAAATCTTCATTTTGGGCATTCCACCGTGTATGTATGGTGGGCCTGAAGAGATCCAATGTAATATCACTTAGATGTTTATAAAAAACATCATTTCCTACAAAATGATCATGGGATCAATAGTCTAAAAAGAGTGATCAATAAATAAATTTCAATTGGATTATATAGAATAATAATTAAAACATTTTAATGTACCTGTGACCTCTATCTATATGGGAACGAAATCCTCGGTCACCACAAGTGTAAGCGGCAATGTTCCCGTACTAGTAATACGGGAAGATCCAGGAAATGCTACTAAAATATCACTAGTACTAGTGGCCTCTGCATCCCTAGGTACATGTCCTAACGCATGTTCTAGTGTGTGTTCATTGCCATCTTTTCTAGCATTAATGGATGCCTGCATGGTATGTGTTGCCAACATTTCAAACGACAACATAGGCACGGATGATGGGGCTAGAGAATGTGATGTATGCGTAGAAGATAAGGATGGACACTTGTATCAACCCTTACTCCTTGAGAAGCACTTGCAATACCCTAATCATGGCTAGGAGCATCATGAGGAGGAAAATAACCCTATAAAAACAACACATATTTTAGTTCATGACATAAAAAAGTACAAAATATAAAACCATGAATAAACTTATGTTATAATTAAAGACCTCATGACAGCTTACTTGCAAGTTTTGTAATCTCTCTGTCAATACTTTAACCCTCTCTCTTATCTCATTTTTTTGAGGCATTTTGAACATCAAATGAGTCATTTCTTCATTGCATTTTTTCATGAGCTTCTTTATCGTATTGAAAGGGTTTTTTGAATAAACCATATCATCATCAGAAAATATTGACTACACCTCACTATGGATGCTCTCCTCTATTGTTGGTGCCTTTCCTCGATCATTCGACTACAACAAGAATATTAAAAACATTATCGAAATTAACCCAAAACACTTATGAAAAAAATATAATAATAAAACATTTTGCTTGTATTTAATTTGTACAATTACAATGAGGTAAACCTGTCAAGAAGAAGCACCTGAAGATACATCGCGATCTATGCTCTGGGCCAGAGCCTTCCCCGTATGATCAATGTCCCCCTGTGACAAAAATTAAATATAAAAAAACATTACCAAAATGAAACCAATAGACTTATGAAAAAAAATATAAGAATAAAATGGTATATTGGAGTCATTAATTGGAGGTTGGGTAAAATGGTACATATTGCGTACCACCCCCATAGTAACTGTGTTTGTAACTAAGCGATTCAAATTGTAATCGATTAGCAACTCTTCCCTTGCAGTTATTGATTTTATCGCACATACGAATACGTGGTTTCCCTCACGCGCCTTGAATATGCAATTGGGTTGCTTATTTGTTGACCCAGGTCATGTATTGTTTATAAACCTTGTAATATTCCTCGATGCTTTTGGCCTTCCGTCAATGTACATAGCCACTCCTTTATTTTGATCCTTATCTTTTAGTTGTATATAATTTGCTGATAGTGCATACCTACGCATACTTAATATATATCAAACCAGTTGCATCCAATGTTTGTAACTGTAATAGGGTCCAACATACTTCTTCAATTCAGTAACTTTGTCATAACAGACCTTTATGCCATCCATGAAAAATAGGCCCAAACTATGTAATGACGATTGTGCTATGCGATATATCCTCTTGTTGACACAAAATCAGTGTTTATTGGAGGAAGTTCCTTAGGTACCCATTGTTTCCGTAGATGTTTGTACCTCAAGGGCACCTCGACGTCGCCTATGCTCTCATCATCATAAGATCATGACCCCCCTTCAACAAGAAAAAATTTCATGCGTTTACAGAATTTTCTTCTAATCTTTTGACCTCTAGTTGATCTCCCTCTTTTAGACATACTACATGTCTTGCTTTCCTCTTCTCTTCCTGAATTTTCCTCACTCGAGGAAGACAGATCTGACAAATACCTATTTGGTGGTACTTGCACTTGTAAGGATGTTGAATGTTGTTCTTTCATGGTGATGTGATCCCAAGGTGACATTATGATTAATCTATCATTTCATCGCTAGAATTTCACAGGTTATAAGGTAATCAAGTCTTGATAGATTGCAAGCTATTATTACTACCGTCCAAATGTGTCCATCACAAATCAAATCTACTTAACATTTTAACTCCCAAACTTTGTAACAAGTGTTAAATGTGACTATGGTCCACCAGTTACACAACCATGGCCTCAAATATATTCTCTAATTGTAATCAAAAGAATTTTTCTCTTCATTCAAGTAAATAAACTTGAAGGAAAACACCACCAAGTGGTTTATTGGACACCTACATGACTAAAAATAGAAGCAAATTAACATTTAATTTCCATATGTCTAAGTGGTTAATGGGGAGGGAGTGTGTACTAGGCCTGGTTAAGTCATCATAAGTTTATGCTTTGGCAATAATTTTTTTTTAAGTCATCAAATCTTCCTACATCTAATTGCTAGGAGATTTTTGGTATGTATTAAGGTAGGATGATTGATGAAAGAGCCCAAATACTAGCCTTTCTCCATGGTATCCAAGTACACATAGCAGCAGTCTTCTCTTATACGGTTGGACATGATTTAAAGAACTTAGCTAGGAATTATTCATTTAACCTAAGGTTTTCTCATAATGCCATCATTGGAAAAGTATGATCAAATTCTTCTATTATGAAGAATTGGTCTATGTGCCTCTAGTAATCACTATAAATGTTTGTAAGGATAAAATGACTAATTGCATCAGGTAGGAGAGAATCAACTTTGAGTTCTTCAAAGATTATATTCCTCTATTCATAATTTTTAAGGGTTGTGTGTGGAGGAGGTTATCAATACCAAGAAGGGAGGAGACCTTTCCTTGTATTCTTTTATAATTTTCATTATTCTTATTTATTTTACACCTACATTTACAAATACACATACATATGCATTTACTATTTTCATTTATTTCTCATGTAGTTTAATAGTTTGATTTGATGGAGCCTCAAATTTAAGTCCTTGGTTTCCTTTTGTTACTAGTTTTTATTGATTATTCGGAAGGTACCTGGGCTAGAATTTTGCTTTGCTTCCATGAAACCTTGGTGTTCTATCTTTGGGTTGGGTCTTTTCTGTCGTTACCTTTAGAAGAGGGGTTCTAAAAACAACTTATGCCCATTGAATCATCTAGGCCAAGCCCCTTTTTAATAAAAATGCTAAATATTTCACCTGCCCCTTTTATTTATTAAATTTTGGGTTGGTCCATACCTCACGCTTTTAAAACAACATTGAGTCATTGACTGCCATTGCCCTAGGTGGTGTCCCTTTCCCCTTATTTTCTTCTAAGTATTTTTAATGTTTTGCAGGGGTTATTTTGATGACCATCAATTTCCCTATGGTTGGTTTTGACCGTTCCTCACGATCTCACGATGACACCACTACTGGCTATTTGGTTATCGTGATATTGTGGGCGGGCACCATGTGTCCCAGTTTGTCGATGCTGAAAAGAGTAAAAAAAAAAGTGTTTAATATGCGTATCAGACTTTAGTGTGTTATGGAGCAGGTTACTAAACCACATGTGAGATGCACATGCTCATGATCAACAGTGATGTTTTAACATTGGTGAAAAAAGCTGCTCGACGGATAGGTATTGATGTTGCTCCCTGTTATGTATGATTGTGATCACCAATGAAGGGAATCAATGGTTGCCCGCTATCACGTGATCCTAAACTGAAGGGAGTTTAATGATCATGATATCACAGGAGGGTGCCACATGTATTCTTTTGGCACTATGTATTATGGTGGGTCCTTGATAATGACATGGAGATGTTGTCAGCTTCTTTGAAGGTGACCGATAATCTAACAGAAACAAGAGATCAATGAGGAAGATTTAAATTTGCGTCAAATACAATTGAAGCTATTGGCACATTGTGCAAGTAAGCTTTAATGGCAGATGAGACATCTTCTTGCCATTTCTCATAAATTCTAAGTATTTAATTTCAGGCTATCTTCACCACAAGGGCATTCAAGTGTTTTCGAAGTAGTCCAGAGCCAAAGATAGAGTTTTTTTAAAGCAATTACAGCAGGGTTTGATTTTCTACAGGGCGTGAAATCTCGTGAGTTACTTTCTTTATCACTGTTTCTATTTGAATGTGATTCTTGTGGAGGGTTGTTTTGTGTTGGTTAGCAGTTTTTTGGATTAAGGTTCTAGGGTTGTTGGTTCTTTTGAATTGTGGGAAATTGCAAAATTCTACTGTAACTTCGTTTTGGGTAGCCCTAGTTTGTTCAAAAATTTGGTCTTAGGAGAAGCCTTGGTTGTTTGAAATGGCACCACTAAAGCAACATTCTGGCCTTATTGATTATTTGCAAAGGAATCTATACAACAATTTCCTTGACCAATTCCCTTTGTTAACAAATAACAAGAAGAGGGGTTTGATCTTATTAAATGGGACAGCCTTAGGTGAGGGATTAAGATATAAAACCTATAACATTGCGGATGCTAGGGTACAAATGACGGCCTTGGAAATGTTTAGGAGATGGTATGGGCAATGAAATATGTCTCATCCTTTTTCAAATGGTTGGAGATATGATATGGGAAAACTTGTGGTGCCGAATGTATTTCTTGATGTTCACCTACTTAGAGCAGTGGCTGCATGATATGATCCCGTCACAAGGATTATCAGGGATAATGATGGTGGGGTTTTACTGAATATAAATGTAGATGAGATTCGGAAAGTTTTTTATTTAAGTGAATACAACTCATTCTTGGTCCCGATAGACCTTGATGAAATGAAGCAGGAATATGCTAGGGTACAACCTCTTTTCAGATTAAAGTTGCTTCCTCCTCATCTAGCTAGGGTAGGTAGTTCAACAGTTCACATCAGCCCAACTGATTGGGAACCTTTCAGGTTGAGTTGTTTTGTTGATCATTTCTTGGAAAATTTTTATTCACTTTGCCAAATTTTAGGTTTCAGCGCTAATACCGTGATGTCCATTTCTTATATGTTTATGGGGGCTCAAATTCACAATCCTAACTTTTCTATAGTGTACGACTATGCTTCCTTCCTTGTTGAAAGGATACATGAGGGTTTGTTGAACTTGTATGTGGGGGACACTGGTACTCCTTTATTTTGGTACTCTTTATTAATGAATATGTTGTACAAGAATGCTAATTTTTTTCAGAGAAAATAGAGTTGAGGTAGGAGATGAATGGAGAAAAATTACCAGTGCAGGCTTGGAGTGTAGACTTGTCTTACAACAAGGGAGATGTCAGTTTTGTGCAATTTAATAACTGCTTTGCTTCTAGGCTCAGAGCTAGACTAATGGTGAATGTGCCAAGGATTTATGAAGATTTGCATGACTTGCTTTGACCCAAAGTGAGGAAGTCTGATTTGAAGGTGTGTCATAATTGGGGTGACATCATTCTATACCCTATAAGCATTGTCCTAAGGGTTTATGGTTTCCAAGGAGCTCCTCATATTCTCCCATATAATGTACCATGAAGAATGGTATTTGTAGAGGTCATGTGGCAACTAGGTTGTATTCATGAAGATAATTTGATAGGAAAAGGAAAAGGGACTTTGTTCCCTGATTATACTGTTGTTTCAGACTTTGTTTTTTCCAAGGGAGGATGGGTTCACTTTGACAGATATTTTGATGACTACCATTTGAAGAGTGGATCTAGGAGGCATCATGACCCTAAGGGATTCTTTGCCCTATTTAGGCAAAGAATTAAGGGTGGCAAGTTTTCTCATGTTTTTAATTTTCCTAAGGATTTAATTATAAATGAGTTTGATTTGAGCTAGTAGGAATTAAATAAAGAGAAGTGGATTGCATATGAGAAAATACTGGTGATGGTGCATAAACTGGATCCAAAATATGATCCACTGATGGAGTTCACTCCATTTTATAAAAAATTTGATTTCTTGATGAATAATTTCAAAGAAATCATGAGTATCTTGAGAACCAAGAAAATAAACTTGGAACTAGAGTGGAGAATTTAGGGATTAGAGGTGAGGCCTAAAGAAACAAGGCCGACCTATCAACCACCAGTGGATAGGCCTCTATACAAGAGGGAGAGAGATGATAGCAATGTTGAAGAAGGAGATAAAAAATGGAAACAAATAATGAAAACATCATCACAACCGGGTCATAGGATTAGGAAACCTGGGGGGATAAATATTATGGATTTGGATTGACCACCTAGAAATGACCTTGTAGAGCTGCCATTAGAGCCAAGCCTTAAGAGGCAAAGAGTTGAGGAGTCACAAGAGGCTCTGGTGGATGAAATAATCGTAACTGACCAGGACATGTAGGTTGGTATCCCCTCCCCTCCTAGATCAACACAATTGGTGCTAACTGATATGGATATAAAGGGGTAGTGTGTATAGGATGCCAAGATGGTGGCTTGCAAGGAATTATTGGATGATAATGCCTTCGTGAAAACTCTTGTGTTCTTGCAGTTGATCTGGAGGATGAAACTTGAAGAATATCAAGATAAATGCAAGACCAGGAGGGAATCAAGACCTGATAGGTCTAACCAGGAGAATGATGATGAAGTCAAAGCTAAATTAATGGAGAAATTCAAAAGCATCACTCCTAATGAAGGAAGGAAACTTGTATCTCAAGCTGGTGTCTTACTCCTCCCTGAATGGGACATAGCTGATGTTGTAGCATTCAATGCTATTATGTAGTCTAAGCATCCTATGCAAAATAATGAAGAAGAAGTCAAGGTAGCTCTACAAGACTCTGCTTTTAGTGAGGAATATGAAACTTTAGCCATATGGGCACTAGCACCTTAAGGTAGAAAACCGAATGTGGCTGATATTAGCCCAAGTCTAAGGGGCGAGCTCATTATCAAGAGAGCTTCTGAAACCTCAACAACAGAAGCCACAAGCCTGATAGTGAATGTGGCCAAATTGGCCTAGAAGACAACTGAAAGAGATGAAGCTGAAAAAAAAAGCTTGATTGAAAAGTACAATGCAATAATTGGGGAGTATAGTAGAGTGCAATAGAAAAATGTTGAGCTGCAGTGTGAAGTAGATAGATTGAGATATGGGCAGGTAGGAGAATCCTCCAGTTCCTTTGCTGTCAGAGCATTACCTACTACTTCGGAGTCATTGCCCCCTATTATCCCAATAATTTCTACTCCTGGATCCCCAATTCAGACACCTGCTAATAGCCCTGCACCAGGGCTAGTCGAAGAGGAAGATGAGTATTCTAAATATCCTACCAAAAAGTAGATGAATAAAATCACATAATTATAGGCTGCCCTAAGGGCAAGTGAGGATGGTGCTATGGCTAAACACAATGAGGTGGTTGACACCATTTTGAGGCATTTAAATGAGAAGGTTGATTCTAGATTACCAACTATACATTCTTTATATTCTTTATTCTTGGGTGGAATACAAAACATTAACAGAGACCGGGAAGTGGTTCTACCTCTGGTTGAGAAGTGGATCCCTTGGACTACTGATTTAGATATTATGTTTAAGGCTTCCAGATTTGATGTAAATAATAGGCCCCAGTCATTAAAGCCTACTCAAATCTTTTTGAAATCATTGAAGGGATTCTAGGCCTTGCCTGATGATTTGAGTAGGAAAATTAGAGAACTAGTAAAGAGTTTTGATGATTGGAATGACACTTTTCTGCTAGATGTAATAGATGCACAAGGAAATATTAAGACACTACAGCAGTGGCAAGATAGAGCATAAGAGGTTATTAATGCACAAATCAAATTGATTTGTGATGACTCAGACCATGACTTGTTGGTAAGCAACATGGATAAAATAATTAATACCAACATGTTCTTAGAGTCATTTGAGAGGGAGGCCAACCAGGTTGTGGTGAAATTCACACCTTACAATACCAAGGTGAGAGAGGTGGTGAATTTTAGTTGGCCAACAAATGAGAAATATCAGAATTGGGTGGAAAAGTACTTAACTAAAGAGGAGTGAAATAGTGTCTATTATTGGCAACTGATAGCTCAGCGGTTATATTATAACTGATTATGGTTTTGTTTCCATGGCGGCTTTGGGCACAGGTTTTGAGGTGTAACAAATGTTGCAGCTATTATGTGATGAGTAGAAATCAATGAAAAGATGCTCTGGGACTTGGTGGTTTTGATCATAGTTTTGAATTGGCACATAGCAGTCCAATTGACTGGTGACATGTATAATTTCTGGCCCAATGCTTGTTGCTCCTTTGTTTTCTATAAGGATTTCAAGGCTAGAAATAAGGGTTGGCAAGTCAGATATTTTGAAGGTCGAGTCTAGGTATAGTTGCAGAGTAGATTGTAAGAACCTTTTTGAATGTTAAAGAAATTTCATATTATATGTGTTGAAGACTTTAGAATTTCAATTACATTAATTTATGGATATGTTGTATCTATAACACTACAAAACCATATGCTCTTTTCAATTACAATTGCATTTAGAAATACACATTTATATACATAGATATAGATTTCTTTAATGATATGTTGCATTTATTGTTCTAGGAGAGCATCTAGTAATTGCATTTACATTTAAATTTAAAAATACATATATATATGTGTGTGTGTGTGTGTGTATCATTTATATTCAGTGTTCAGAAACAACCCATTAGGTCTGCACATGGATAAAAATTCATAAAATCAAATCTTCCATACATGTTTTGTTGAAACCTACGCTCTATTCATGCATCCTACAATTACAACAGTATCCACGAGGCCTCTTACACAAGCTATAGTAATCAAAAAAAGTGTAAGAGCCACTTTATATCATGTTTGGACTACAAAACCCTAAAAAATAGGGTAACTCAGATTATGATTTGTTGGTGAGCTGTATGGACAAAATCATTAGCACTAGCTCATTCTTGGAGTCTTTTAAAAGAGAAGCGAATCAGGTGGTAGTTAAGTACAAACCTTATAGTGTCAAGGTGAATGAGGTAATCAATTTTGATTGGCCAACTGATGGAGAGTACAAGGTAGTCCAATTGACTGGTGACACATGTGCTTTCTGGCTCGATGCTTGTTTTCTCCTCCTTTTTCTATAAGAAGGATTTCAAGGCCAGAAGTACAGGTTAGCAAGTTGGATATTTTTGGTCAAGTATAGATGAAGTTGCAGAGAAAATTGTAAAGTCTGATGGTTTTAGGGAAAATGCAATTTAGGTTTTGAATTCATGGGGATTTGATGTTTTATGATAGTACTGGAATTTGAATTGATATGATTAATTTAAACTCATGTCTCTCCAATGTACAAGCATATCTAAATTTTGAATAAAATGATCAAGGTTTGTTTTGTTCATCTCACTGTTGTGGTGTGTATGATTCTAGTTTTAGGTTTAATTCAAGGAATTAATTAAAATGCTTGAATGGGATTGTAGGTGGATATGTTCTGTATAAGCTATTTTATTTTTTTTGTCTTATCTTATACCATTTTATGAGAATGGGGGTGCCAATGTATGAGAAGATCTTTGGAAACTAGG
>VDFB02000003.1:98626676-98783414 GCA_007258455.2 Sequoia sempervirens
TTAATGGTTTAGGGTTTAGGGTTATAGGTAGTGATGGAACTTCAAAGTTTTGTTCTATGTGTTCTATTTTATAAAAACAACACATATGGACTAATAGTTGAGTACAAAAAATCTATTTGTTGTTATAAAGACAACACATAATGATTTAAAATACAACTTATATTGAACAAAAATGGACCAATAGTTGAACACTATAACTTTTTGAAAATCCTTCACATTTAATGGGAAAATATATGTTATTTATTGTGCTCACCTTTTATATTTGTGATAGGACAAACCACTAATATAAAATTATCTAATGCTTGTACTGATGGAGCTTCAAATTTTGTTCCTAATGTTTCACTCATGCCCTGCCTTCTGTCACTGGTCTTTCATGGTGTTGGAAAATTTCTTAGGGCTGGGGTTTTAGCTTTGTCTTCATCTTAAACCCTTGTGTTTACCTAATGCCTTGGTCGGGATCTATTTCGCCGTTACCTTTTTTTGAAGGGTTTTAAAAACATCTTATGCTCCATCATTCCATCTAGGCTTGGTCCCTTTGGTCTTAATATTTTATTTCCTCCGCATGTTTTATTTTCCTGGTTGGCCCTGTGCTGAACGGTTTTAAAAAAAACGTATATCATTTTCCATCCGCCTAGTAATGTCCCCTTGCCTCTAATGAATGTTTTATTTTTCAGAAGGATGAAATTTGTGCTATTGTCGATCAAAATTCCTTCAAGATCAATGGTTGCCCACCATGCCATGATCAAGAATTGTAGGATGGCGATATCGCGGGCGAGCGACACGTGTCCCATCTGGGGATCAAATTTGTGTGACTGTTCATCAACTATCCTTTGATATGAGTCGTTCCCTGCCATCCTGCGATGGTACTTTGGTTGATTGCGAAATCACGGGTGGCTGCCACATAGACTGTACAAGGTGGGGCCTGAGAAAATTTTTGTGCGATATATCTTAAACCCTTGTGTTTACCTAATGCCTTGGTCGAGATCTATTTCACCGTTACCTTTTTTGAAGGGTTTTAAAAACATCTTATGCCCCATCGTTTTGTCTAGGCCTAATCCCATTGGTCTTAATATTTTATTTCCTCCGCGGATTTTATTTTCCTAAGTCCTAGTTGGCCCTGTGCTAAACAGTTTTAAAAAAACTTATGTCGTTGTTTTCCATCCGCCTAGTAATGTCCCTTTTCCCTTTAATGAATGTTTTATTTTTCAGAAGGATGAAATTCATGCTGCCGTCGATCAAAATGCCTTCAAGATCAACGGTTGCCTGCCATCTCGTGATTAGGAATTGTAGGATGGCAATATCACGAGTAGGAGACACGTGTCCCATTTGGGGATCAAATTTGTGCAACTATTGATCAACTTTCCTTTGATCTGAGTTGTTCCCCACCATCCTGCGATGGTGCTTTGGTTGATTGTGATATCACGAGCGGCTACCACGTGGACTGTACAAGGTGGGGCCCGAGGAAATTTTTGTGCGATATATTTTAAATGTTTTATTGCTTCCAAAGCAAAACATTTAAAATGAAATATTTGACAAGGCCCGGGGGAAATTCATTAAAAATGAGCAAAAGCGGAGAAATTAGGGCAACTAGTGATTTTAATGGTTTATTAAAAAAAATCATAATTTGACAGTTGAATACATTCAGAATATTTCTAATATATTTTTAATTTAAAATATATATAGTTTAATTTTTTAAATATATATTTTTTTTTCAAAAATATATTTTTATTTTTAAAAAAATATATTATACATACAAAATTACATAATCAATAATAGATAATAGATTTTGGTGAATATATCTAGGTATGTTAATATATGCTTGAAAAACTAATTTTAATTAAAAACTTACTAACATCATTAAAAGGTAAGTTTATAATTACAAAAATTTAACATTAGAATTATTTAACATTTGAAATAGAAAATTTAAATATTATATTATAATAGTTTATAATTTACTTATATAGTATTTTGGATAATAGAAACAATTTTGATTAATTTAATATTTTCTAAGTTCATTATTGAATTTAAATCTTATAAATATAATTATATATCTTTAATCAATATTACAATTTAAAAATAATAATGAATATTGAACATCTTAGATTTTAGTATAACTTAAATATTAAAAAATTTAATGTATAAGTTTATTAAATATAATATATATTTTTTTAAATAAAGATTTAAAGATTATTATAAATGTATATTTAAAGATCCATAGAATTATCTTTTTAACTATGAAATTAATATGATTAATTTCATTTATAATTTTATCTTATCTTTTTAACAATTTTTTGGTATCCTACATAATTTTTTTCTATAAGTATCATGTTGTATACTCTTTATATGGAAGGTAGTGTTTTTTCATGGAGCTTAATAAGTTTTAATAATTTTTAGTCATTTTAAAGATTTTAATTTTTTTCTAAGGATAGGTATATTTAGACTTTTGATGGCTTATGTACAATTATGCATATTCTTTTATTTATTATATTTTTTGCAATATAATGTTATTATTGATTAATCACATTATTTGATTGTCATTTTTATTTGTTTTGTTGAAAAATATTTTATCTTTACTTTACATCTATGATAATTTCAAAATTATCAAATTTAAAAATTATAAATAAAAACTTATTTTTATTAATCTCTTGAAGTTCGTAGGCCCTAATCTTCTGTAGATTAATAACTATCTAAATAGCTATTTCTTTCCTTTATTTGTGTAAATGTGTCTCATGTCTATATTGAAATTTATGAGATGTGTATGTAATTCTTAGCACACCACTCTTAGAGATTAGGATTTATTTTCACATTTGTCTATTTTCTTATTGTCCCTAATAGTGGCTCCCAATATTGTTCTCCTTGCATGATACATTTATAAAATGCACTTGGTAATGTAGTATGTGGTTGAAATATTAGAGTAACAACAAATAGTTCTTTTCATTTTTGGCACATGATTGGCCATTTTTACTATGTTAAATTTTTATTTTCACTTTTATTTTCATGGTTTTCATGTTGTCAAATTTTCATACATTTCCTAGTCTTTAAAAAATAAAAAATGAAGGTTCTATTAGTGTCCCCAATCTTGCTAAAAATCATGTATAGAGAGTACAATATATAAACTATTAATTATAGAGTATAACAACAAAATGAATTTAAAAACTACTACATAGAAACAAGGTTTAGAATAATTCAAAATAGAGATACCATTCTCCTACAAATACTATGTATAGAAACCCTATGTAGCCACACTTTCACTCTCTCGGGCACTCTCCCACACTCTCTCCCACTCTCTCCCACTCTCTCCCACTCTCTCTGCACCCTCTCCCACTCTCTCCTACTCTCTCCCTCCCTATCTCCCACTCTCCCACTCTCTCTCATTCTCTCGTACCCTCTCCCACTCTCTCCCACCTTCTTCCTACCTCACTTCCACTCTCTCCCACTTTCTTCCTCCCTCCCTCCATCTCTCTCCCACGTCTCTCTCCCACCTTCTCCCACACTCTGCCACCCTCTCTCCCACCCTATTGAAACACTAATAAAAATGATCAGTGGTATTGTGGAAGATGTGATAAAACTTTCCCTGAATGTGATTATAAATATATACTTCAATGCAAAGTTTAAGACCATACTTCATTCACTTGGATTACAACTTTTGAAGAAGTGGTAGAAGAAATTATGGGTGTAACAATAAAAGAATTGAACATTTTGAAGCATGAAAAGCAAGATGATGTTAAGTTTTCACACATTATACAAAAGGTCCTTTTCAACAGATACATATTTAAACTTCAAGTGAAAAAGAGACTTATATACTTGAACAAAGGATTAAATGCACAGTCATAAAAAATAACAAAGTTTGATTATTCATATGAGAGCAAAGCTTTATTAGACTTAATTGCAAAGCTATAGGTTTCATAACATTCAAATTCTTGAATGTATATAAAGTTAACAATGTATTCAAACATTTGAAAAAAAAATAGTGGATACATCTAAATTAGTTAATGCCATTTTGTCATGATATACTTCTTTGATGCTATCAATACTAAATCTAATGATTGTTGAACATTTCTGCTTTTAAATTTATTGTTCTTGGTTGATTGTTGTTATAGAAAAGTTGGTATGATTTCAAATTTCAATGTGTACCCTTATATATGGGAATTTAGACAAGCAATGACACAAACAAGAATGAAATCAAATTGATTGCTTTCCAAATTCATATTCATGAAAATGTAAGCATTTTTTCAAGTCAATAGGCATCTTGATAAAGATAACTCTTGACGTGTTTTACATATATTATTAATTAATATAGGTATGCTAGTTAATTAAATTATTAACTATATTTTATTTGTATTATATATTGAATTGTTAAAAGAAGTAAAAATCTTAATACTAAATATATAGGAAAATGGTTAAAAAATTACATATTTTTCAAAAAATAAAATATAGTGTGTAATTTAAAATACAAATTACATAATTCTTATAATATTTATATTATTATTTATTGAATATTTTAAGAATTTAAACTAAAAAATTAGCCTCCCCCTCTCGATCTCCCTCTCTCCCCCTCTCTACATATATCTCCCTCTTCCCCATCTTCTATCTCTCCCTCCTCTACATATCTCTCTCCCTTTCTCCCTCCCTCTCTCTATCTCTCCCCATCTCTCCTTGATCTCTTTCTCTCTCCCTATACCCCTATCTATCTTCATATCTCAACCTATTTGTCCCTTTATCTTCCCATATATCTCTGTCTATGTCTTTCTCTTCCCATTTATCTATCTCTCCCTCTCTCTTTCTCTCTATCTATCTCCCCCTATTTCTATCTCCCTCTCCATCTCTATTTGTCTTTCTCTACTTATCTCTCTCTCTATATATATATATATCTCCCTATCTTTATATATTTATTTCTCCCTCTATCTCTCTCTATATCTCTATCTATTTTTATCCCTTTTCCTCTCTCATTCTATATTCATCTCTACCTCTATCTATAGGGATAGATACAAAGGTGAAGCATTGGACCTTCCCAAAGATCCACCAATCTCAACACTACTCCCAACTATTTTGAGCATTTAAGTACATATTGTATGGTAGATTAGGAGGCATGTGTCAAAGCTCATATTTATTGATGCAAAATAGGTCCAAAGTCACAAATTTGATGTAGAGTTTTTTATAGTTCTTTACAAAATTTCAAGTGCCACATAGAGCAAAGATATTCCACTTTTTTATATCATGTCATCAAATTTGGCACTTCATCAACATTAACAAAAGCAAAGGTATGTACTTGAATCCCTTGCATTTAATTTTTTCTATATATATAAATATTTTAATATTTTCCCTAAAATCCATAATATATATATTAGTGTGTATTTATTTAATGCAATAAAGAATTAACCTAAGTAACACATTAAGAATTCTAAGGATTTGTGCTTGGAAAAAATGCATAACAAATTTATTTGTTGGATGTCGTGTTGTATAGTTTAGAAAAGCTCAAAATATGAATAGGATTTTAAGGCCATATATTATGGTAGCTTACAATGCAAAAGAATGAAGGAAATCTATTATCAATTTTAATCTACAATTTAATACCATATGAAAAACCACATGTAGTATTATCTAAAATTAATTCTTGACATATTAATTTTATAAAATACACTTACCATTCAATAAACTTCTCCCAAGAAAGAAACCCTAAGTGAACATTAATTGAACCCTAATTGTAGATTCATAACTCTAATCATAACCCTAAGCGAACACTAATCCTAATCAAACCCTAACCCTAGCCTTAAAGTTATCATATAATCTAATTATCTCTCTAATCTAAATTTGGGTTGAATTATTTTTCATTTATTTTTAATTGCATATATTTTTGGTTTATTAGATCTTATTTTATGAATATATGTAAATATAATTTTACTTCTACATTCATTTTATGCCCATTTTGTAACGCCCCATCGTGAAAACCCCAAAGGACAATTAAACAATAATTAATACACAATTTTTTTAAAAAAAATTAAACATAACATACATGTAATACACATTAAGTCATGACATGAATTTCATTTAAGTAGATTCACTAACACATACATCCCTTGGGGTACACGAGGAGTCATTGCGAGACTTAGATCCACACAACGACAATAAAGAATAAAATCCAAAGATATAATCCATAACAAAATAAACATTAACAAATATAGTTCACATACATGATAATCATTGATAAAAAAACCATCTGTATACATAAATACAACATATGCATGATTAACTTAACACATTGAATAATAACTACCATGGCCATTATCCACACTGAGTTTAACATTACATAACAATACAATGTTCTAGAGGTACAATGATACAAAAGTGTTTCCAAACATAAATGGAAACCATACAAAATATAACATGAAACAAATAAACAGATGAATACAAAGTATCATAACTGGCTCCAAGACAAATAAAACTCTGGAGTCGCCGCAACAACACCAATCTGCACCTCTTGATCCTCGACTGGGGACCCAATGGGGTTCTTAGCACGTTCCACCTGACCATGTGGGTCGGAAGACCCACCCCCCATGAGAAGGATCTAACAAGAAGAGTCCTCAACCAAGAACATCCAAACAGGGAACCACAAGACTCAACAACATACAAAAGTATCATAAAACTCAAGGACTACAATGACATAATCAACAACACCCAAGAGTCATCAAAATAACTTAAAATCATAAATCTCATCACATAAATCAAAGCAATGACCAGTAAACAAGTAACCAGAGGATGATCATGAAACACTTCCAAATCAAACTGAATTAATAACATAATACAATTCCAAATTGCAATTTAACAATACAATAACATCATATCACAGTACCAAAAGAGTACAAGGTCATAAGTCAAATATCAATGAGATCATACAAGATCACAAAGTACACCAAGGATGTATAAAGGAAATATTCCATAAATCAATATAAGTCCATTCAACCACAATCTAAACCAACTCCCATAACATACTTCTAGAGGAACACAATAAAATAAAACACATGGGCAACTAGGGGAGAGTGTCATCGCATAGTCCTACATGGGCTATCTTGTGCTCTTCCTCCCAACTGGAGGCGCCGATCTCATCTATGGCTATCCTGTGCCCTTCCTCCCAACTAGAGGCGTTGGTCCATAGGGTGACTCATGCGGAGCCGTAAACCTCTCGTGGAGACGAGGTCACGACCTTGCCAACCACAACCTTCTCAGCCTTCCATTAGTCTGTGAAAGCACTAATGAAGATGAGGCATCCATTTTTAAATCTTCTAATGATATTACTACCCAAACATCCTAAGTTAATTATTAGGTTTTCATTTGATTACTAACTCACTCGTGGGTTATCCTGTGCCCTTCCCCTTAAACGGGGCGTTGGCCCCCAAGAGGAGCCACTCTCCCTAGAGACCCAACAAAATTAACCCACAAAACCAAGGGTTGTATAACATAACAAGACATTAGATCACAATAGAGAAGCATGCGAGGCATTACCCATCCCGCTATAAACACATAATCAAAGTCTCAACAATTCTCGTACAACCCTTCCAAAATCCTGATACCAAAACACTTGCCACTTCAAGGCACATAAAAAAAACAAGCCTCTGGAAGACTCTCAAAAAGTTTACACAAGGGTTTCCCCATCAAATAACTGACAACAATAATTGCAAGGCCACAAGAACTATTTTCAATTCAAATATAATGAGTGAATACATAACATAAGATCAACAACCCCATCCAGACTACATAATAAACTTTGATACAAAATAAATCGGAAATCCAAGAAGATCAACTACCACGAGTTCCCAATTACATTGCAACACAAATTAAAGGACAAAGGATTCCTTGAATCAAAATTATCCTCCAAAGGCATTCATACCAACATGGAAACATCCAAAAACATTCCTTCAACAACAGAGGTAAAAGCATGCAACCAGGCATCCAAGGGAGACCTCAATTTCCTCCTCACAAGATACCCGTATAGTTGGTAAACAAATGACCTTTGACAAAAATCAACAAACATGACAACAATATAATTTAATGTTTCACCAAAATAATAAAAGTGGGAAGACTGCATTCAATAAGAAGCATAAACTTATCACAACCAAGCATTGCATTAGTAACCAAAATACTCCACCACAAAATCAATTAATAAGACCCCCACAACTCAAAACAAACCAAGAATTCACCACATAAGGTTTAAACGAATAGCAACACAATTTAACTTAAAGAAGATCCCCAACTCACATCAACTCAAGAAAAGTCACAATGAAAGGATATGTCAAATCACTCAAAAAAGAACATGAACCCAAAGGAATAAAAATCACTTATTATACCAAGAAATCCAAAGAGACACTCATCAAAATGGAACATCACATTAACTCTCACACGTACATAGAAATATATACCCAAAGCACAATCACTAAAGAGCAGTAAACACTCAAACACCATATATCCATTTATCCATTTGTTCAATAAGAAGTAATTTAAAACAACTAAGGGAGTTATTTGAACATATTTCCTAATTGACCAATATCTCCTAGAATCATTGCTCCTAATTTACGCATGGTTTCTAGAATATGCAAATAAGAGAATCATTGTTCCTGGTAATTCTATAAGATGAGAGGAGTTGGATTTAAGACAATATTTATGTAATTCATAAACTAAAAGAAATATAAAGGGATTAAAAGATATCACAAAAATTAATACTATAAAATTAGAACACCAAATAAGAGAACATGTAAGAAGAAGAAAATATATACTTCATATTTTAATTTCCATTATATTAAAAGAAATCTCAAGTTAATATTTTCAACCTACCTTTCCATTTAAATTAGATACAATAATCAGTAATATTCTAAAAGCATATATATTTCCTCTTAAACTAATAAATGTGAGGATCCTATACTTCATCATCCTTAATACATGATGACTAACCACCCGGGAAGATTTCATATTAACAATTGGTAACTTTATTTATTCAAATAAAAATCCTTTAATTAAATATCGCTTCAACCAATATCCCACCTATTTATTGTAAAACAAATATATATATATATATATATATATATATATATATATATATATATATATATAACTTCACTTTCTTATTACAAATAAAAGATCATTTATCTAGCTGGGATATAAATTTAATCCTTCACAACATAACCTTAATCTAAATAAAATTAATATTTTCAGTTAACCTACTCTAATTCATTCACTTCATTGACTAAATATCTTTCAATGTAATTTCCTTAACTACCAATATTACTAATGTTACCTAAAAGCAAGATATTAATTCATTTCATAATAGCAATAAAAGAATATACCCTTCGTATAATATTTACCTTAAACCTATTCTTAAGATTCCATTTCCTAACATTGTACATGCGTTTATTATTCCTCACTCAACCGAATACTAATATAGAAAAATTACTCTAGAATTCTACATTTAATAAATACTTAAATCCTATATTACGCCCAATATATAAATGCTATTATAGAATAAAAATTCATTACTATGTTTTAAATTATGATCACATATAGTTACATATATATACAGAACATAAATATGTTTATTTTCACAAGGACAAGAATTATGCCAGGTGCGACGGCTGAGACAGGTTGCAAACAAAATCAGACAGTTTATTTAAATCTATACACCCTACCATGTTCAAGAGCACCACTGAGATAGGTTATCAATGAAACCAGTGAGATTATTTAATTTACTCCACCTTTGCAAGTCTAAACGTTGCAACTGAGACAGGTTGCCAATGGTTTCAGGGAGACTATTTAATTTTGTACAATGTCTCAACTCTAAATGTTGTAATAGTGATAGGTTGCCAAGTATTAGAAAGTGAATATTGGAATACAGAAATATCGCCATCATCTTGCATTATTATCATTTTTTTAAGTGTTGCAACTGCGATAGATTGATAGGAGAATCAAGCAGGTTATTTAAACCTTTAAACTTTTTATTATGTTCTAGTGCGCGGCTGAAATAGGATGTGAAGGAATCAGGGAGCTTATTTAAGTGTACGCACCCTTCTATGTTCGAGTGTTGCAGCAGGGACATCCATCGAGCATATATCATGTTGAAGAAACAGAGGGATAATGATCGGAGGTGAAAAAGTTGATCACACAACTTCCTTGTATGGAAAATACAGGAACTATACCAATCTGAAAGGAATTAATGATTGGAACTTCCACATTTGAAAATGCGATGATATGAGGCAAATGATTGGCTTAAGCGATGCGTATGAGAGAAATAGAAGGTTATGGAAATCTAAGGCGTGGATCTTAAGATCCTAAATCCCACTAGGATACATCACAAAGAAATGCAACTAAGACAAAACACAGAGTAAAACTAGAGGAACCAAAATCATTAAACATAAGAAGTATTGACCAAATTACTAAACCGTGAAAAACACCATTCAATAAATTTTCTTGTACAATATTCATAATATAGATCTTCTCTATTATCTAGGGAAAGAGCACACCAAGATGTTAAGAGGTACAGAGATTCACATATGAAAGGATTGTTGCTATGATTGCTATTGAACAACATACCCTTGTAACTGGCGCAACATTTCTTCGCTACTCACTTGTACTCTTGTATTGAAAGGCTATTATCAGAAGCTAATGTCAAATTCTTTTTGTGCTTTCCAGACCTTCTTCTTTCCTTTCCTCTTTCCTGCAAAACTATGGAAAAAAAACCTCCAATCTCTTCCCTCCCAAAAGCTAAATAAAGATATTATTTATTTTTCTTATTCTACAGTTCTCTTCGACTTCCAATTGCTCTATAGGTGTAATTTCTTTCCAAATTTTCTTGTTTTAAAACACTTTAGCTTCCTATCTCCTTATCCATTCAAAATTCTTATTATAATAATTATCTTTTCAAGATTATTTTGTTCATAATTGTTATTAACTTCAATTTAACACAACAATTTAAATCAATTTATCTAATAATATCACTTTTACTTTTAACAAATTAGTTTAATTTGATCATTTGTTCTAAATCATTTGATTTAATTTAATTGATTATTATTTTAATTTTCTAATTATATTTTAAATAACCTTGCAAATCACTTATGATTTAATTAATTATTTAAACATGACTACTAACATATAATATTTTCCACACAATCAAATAACACAGTAGTCAACGAAGCACACACAAATACTCACACAAAAGTCTAGAACAACCGACACGGAGGGGCACTACATCCTCCCTCCCTTAGGCATCGACTTACTCTTGGAAGTCGATCTCAAGCATAAACATGGTAACACAACAATATCAATTGATCATAAGCACATCAACACCATAAATTAAAACATCAATTAAACGTTATCAAGTAAGCCATGAAAATTAAACAAACCAAAAATAAGGAAATGATACCAAAACAAAAGTGGTGATGGGGTTGCAACCAAACCAATTTGTCAAAACTAGGATAGATGACAAACTAGGTTGGGGAAACTTTCTTGTCAGCTCCTATGTTCAACGTCAAACCCATTGGGTGTATATAATGCTCACCCTGTCCTGACAATGCAGGTGGAATCGAGACTTAGCTCCTGCAATCCTGCATGCAAACAAACGTTGTGCACAATACATATCTTTCACAAATACATCATGAGAGGAACTCCCAGCATAGTAGGGCACTCGCGAGTGAGTGATACCACACTATCCCTCCCACCAAACCACACATAGTAGTCAAAACAATTCTAGTAACTTGTAAACAATTTTCTTCTAATTAGTTAGGAAATATTCATATAAGGATACTAACCATAAACCTAATTCATCTACTATAGCAAAATGAATTACTACTTGATGTTATAAGTATCTATACCTACATATTACAATTGCATTACCTTCATCATTACGTTTCTGAAGCCAACTTCCTGTAAATCAAAAGCCACCATAGAACATTGCACATTAGTACCAATAATTCAAGTTGCATCTTAACCTCAAGATACTATATTCTGCTAAAAATCATAGAATAATTATCCACAAAACCTCACATCTTCGTTGAAACTCATAATTTTCGCACAAGGAACTCCACTTTAACCATTATTCAACACCAAATCTCACATCAATTTCAATAAAAAAGGTAAAATTTTACACCTCCACAGATTCAAGAAAACATAATTCATCACTCAAGGGCAACAAAATCGAAGATTCCATGCACACTTGACATATTCACACACATAAAACACATCACCAAAAACACATCACACTAAAACTCAAGGGTCCATAGAGCATCCCTGATAGGAAGGATATCGGTGCATTGCGCACTACACCGAGGGTCCTATCCTTTCCCATCAGTTTCCTGCACCATCGACCCGACACCGGTTAACAGAAGAAACTCAGGTTCACAACAATGACAAAAGAAAAGTGAAACTCAAGACTCATGGGTCTAAGCGCAAGGTTACATAGTGAGCACACATAGTGCCTAGTGTATGAACCTATGCTCTGATACCATGTTGTAACGCCCTATCGTGCGAACCCCAAAGGACAATTAAACAATAATTACTGCACAATTTTTTTTTTAAAGTAAACATAACATACATGTAATACACATTAAGTCATGACATGAATTTCATTTAAGTAGATTCACTAACACATACATCCCTTGGGGTACACAAGGAGTCATTACGAGACTTAGATCCACACAACGACAATAAAGAATAAAAGCCAAAGATATAATCCATAACAAAATAAACATTAACAAATATAACACATACATGATAATCATTGATAAAAAAAACCATTTGTATACATAAATACAACATATGCATGATTAACTTAACACATTGAATAATAACTGCCATGGCCATTATCCACACCGAGTTTAACATTACGTAACAATACAATGTTCTAGAGGTACAATGATACAAAAGTGTTTCCAAACATAAATGGAAACCATACACAAGATAAAATGATACAAATAAACAAATGAATACAAAGTATCATAACTAGCTCCAAGACAAATACAACTTTGGAGTCGCCGCAATAGCACCAATCCGCACCTCTCGATCCTCGACTGGGGACCCAATGGGGTGCTTAGCACGTTCCACCTAACTACATGGGTCCGAAGACCCACCCCCCATGCTAAGGAGCTGACAAGAAGAGTCCTCAACCAAGAACATCCAAACAGGGAACCACAAGACTCAACAACATACAAAAGTATCATAAAACTCAAGGACTACAATGACATAATCAATAACACCCAAGAGTCATCAAAATAACTTAAATTCATAAATATCATCACATAAATCAAAGCAATGACTAGTAAACAAGTAACTAGAGGATGATCATGAAACACTTCCAAATCAAACTGAATTAATAACATAATACAATTCCAAATTGCAATTTAACAATACAATAACATCATATCACAGTACCAAAAGAGTACAAGGTCATAAGTCAAATATCAATGAGATCATACAAGATCACAAAGTACACCAAGGATGTATCAAGGCAATATTTCATAAATCAATATAAGTCCATTCAACCACAATCTAAACCAACTCCCATAACATACTTCTAGAGGAACACAATAAAATAAAACACATGGGCAACTAGGGGAGAGTGTCATCGCATAGTCCTACATGGGCTATCTTGTGCTCTTCCTCCCAACTGGAGGCGCTAGTCCCATCTATGGCTATCCTATTCCCTTCCTCCCAACTGGAGGTGCTGGTCCATAGGGTGACTCATGTGGAGCCGTAAACCTCTCGTGGAGACGAGGTCACGACCTTGCCAACCACGGCCTTCTCAGCCTTCCATTATTCTGTGAAAGCACTAATGAAGATGAGGCATCCATTTTTAAATCTTATAATGATATTACTACCACACCATCCTAAGTTAATTATTAGGTTTTCACTTGATTACTAACTCACTTGTGGGTTATCCTGTGCCCTTCCCCTTAAACGGGGCGCCGACCCCCATGAGGAGCCACTCTCCCTAGAGACCCAACAACATCAAACCACAAAACCAAGGGTTGTACAACATAACAAGACATTAGATCACAATAGAGAAGCATGTGACGCATTACCCAGCCCGCTATAAACACATAATCAAAGTCTCAACAATTCTTGTACAACCCTTTCAAAATCTTGATACCAAAACACTTGCCACTTCAAGGCACATAAAAAAAAACAAGCCTCTGGAAGACTCCCAAAATTTTTACACTAGGCTTTCCCCATCAAACAACTAACAACAATAATTGCAAGGCCACAAGAACTATTTTCAATTCAAATATAATGAGTGAATACATAACATAAGATCAACAACCCCATCCAGACTACATAATCAACTTTGATACAAAATAAATCAGAAATCCAAGAAGATCAACTACCCACAACTCATAAAATAAACACGAGTTCCCAATTACATTGCAACACAAATTAAAGGATAAATGATTCCTTGAATCAAAATTATCCTCCAAAGGCATTCATACCAACATGGAAACATCCAAAAACATTCCTTCAACAACAGAGGTGAAAGCATGCAACTAGGCATCCAAGGGAGACCTCAATTTCCTCCTCACAAGATACCCGTAAAGTTGGTAAACAAATGACCTTTGACAAAAATCAACAAACATGACAACAATATAATTTAATGTTTCACCAAAATAATAAAAGTGGGAAGATTGCATTCAATAAGAAGCATAAACTTATCACAACCAAGCATTGCATTAGTAACCAAAATACTCCACCACAAAATCAATTAATAAGACCCCCACAACTCAAAACAAACCAAGAATTCACCACGCAAGGTTTAAACGAATAGCAACACAATTTAACTTAAAGAAGATCCCTAACTCACATCAACTCAAGAAAAGTCACAATGAAAGGATATGTCAAATCACTCAAAAAAGAACACGAACCCAAAGGAATAAAAATCACTTATGATACCAAGCAATCCCAAGAGACACTCATCAAAATGAAACATCACATTAACTCTCACACATACATAGAAATATATACCCAAAGCACAATCACTAAAGAGCAGTAAACACTCAAACACCATATATCCATTTATCCATACGTTCAATAAGAAGTAATTTAAAACAACTAAGGG
Source organism: Sequoia sempervirens (assembly GCA_007258455.2). Taxonomy (NCBI): domain Eukaryota; kingdom Viridiplantae; phylum Streptophyta; class Pinopsida; order Cupressales; family Cupressaceae; genus Sequoia; species Sequoia sempervirens. The sequence continues at coordinate 98,641,762 of VDFB02000003.1, forward strand.
AGTTATTTGAACATATTTCCTAATTGACCAATATCTCCTAGAATCATTGCTCCTAATTTACGCATGGTTTCTAGAATATGTAAATAAGAGAATCATTGTTCCTGGTAATTCTATAAGATGAGAGGAGTTGGATTTAAGACAATATTTATGTAATTCATAAACTAAAAGAAATATAAAGGGATTAAAAGATATCACAAAAGTTAATACTATAAAATTAGAACACCAAATAAGAGAACATATAAGAAGAAGAAAATATATACTTCATATTTTAATTTCCATTATATTAAAAGAAATCTCAAGTTAATATTTTCAACCTACCTTTCCATTTAAATTAGATACAATAATCAGTAATATTCTAAAAGCATATATATTTCCTCTTAAACTAATAAATGTGAGGATCCTATACTTCATCATCCTTAATACATGATGACTAACCACCCGGGAAGATTTCATAATAACAATTGGTAACTTTATTTATTCAAATAAAAATCCTTTAATTAAATATCACTTCAACCAATATCCCGCCTATTTATTGTAAAACAAATATATATATAACTTCACTTTCTTATTACAAATAAAAGATCATTTATCTAGCTGGGATATAAATTTAATCCTTCACAACATAACCTTAATCTAAATAAAATTAATATTTTCAGTTAACCTACTCTAATTCATTCACTTCATTGACTAAATATCTTTCAATGTAATTTCCTTAACTACCAATATTATTAATGTTACCTAAAAGCAAGATATTAATTCATTTCATAATAGCAATAAAAGAATATACCCTTCGTATAATATTTACCTTAAACCTATTCTTAAGATTCCATTTCCTAACATTGTACATGTGTTTATTATTCCTCACTCAACCGAATACTAATATAGAAAAATTATAGGAGAAGTTTGCCTTTAATAAATACTTAAATCCTATATTACGCCCAATATATAAATGCTATTATAGAATGCAAATTCATTACTATGTTTTAAATTATGATCACATATAGTTACATATATATACAGAACATAAATATGTTTATTTTCACCAGGACAAGAATTATGCCAGGTGCGACAGCTGAGACAGGTTGCAAACAAAATCAGAGAGTTTATTTAAATCTATACACCCTACCATGTTCAAGAGTGCCACTAAGACAGGTTATCAATGAAACTAGTGAGATTATTTAATTTACTCCACCTTTGCAAGTCTAAACGTTGCAGCTGAGACGGGTTGCCAATGGTTTCAGGGAGACTATTTAATTCTGTACAATGTCTCAACTCTAAATGCCGTAACAGTGACAAGTTGCCAAGTATTAGAAAGTGAATATTGGAATATGGAAATATCGCCATCATCTTGCATTATTATCATTTTTTTAAAGGTTCCAACTACGATAGATTGACAGGAGAATCAAGCAGGTTATTTAAACCTTTAAACTTCCTATTATGTTCCAGTGTGCAGCTAAGACAGGATGTGAAGGAATCAGGGAGCTTATTTAAGCGTACGCACCCTTCTATGTTCAAGTGTTGCAGCAGGGACATCCATCGAGCATATATCATGTTGAAGAAACAGAGGGATAATAATCAGAGGTGAAACCGTTGATCACGCAACTTCCTTGTATGAAAAATACATGAACTGTACCAATCTGAAAGGCATTAATGATTGGAACTTCCACATTTGAAAATGCGATGATATGAGGCAGATGATTGGCTTAAGCGATGCGTATGAGAGAAATAGAAGGTTATGGAAATATAAGGCGTGGATCTTAAGATCCTAAATCCCACTAGGATACATCACAAAGAAATGCAACTAAGACAAAACACAAAGTAAAACCAGAGGAACCAAAATCATTAAACATAAGAAGTATTGACCAAATTACTAAACCATGAAAAGCACCATTCAATAACCTTGCTTGTACAATATTCATAATATAGATCTTCTCTATTATCTATGGAAAGAGCACACCAAGATGTTAAAAGGTACAGAGATTCACATATGAAAGGATTGTTGCTATGATTGCTATTGAACAACATACCCTTGTAACTGGCGCAACATTTCTTTGCTACTCACCTGTACTCTTGTATTGAAAGGCTATTATCAGAAGCTGATGTCAAAGTCTTTTTGTGCTTTCTAGACCTTCTTCTTTCCTTTCCTCTTTCCTGCAAAACTATGGAAAAAAAAACCCCCAATCTCTTCCCTCCCAAAAGCTAAATAAAGATATTATTTATTTTTCATATTCTACAGTTCTCTTCAACTTCCAATTGCTCTATAGATGTAGTTTCTTTCCAGCTTTTCTTGTTTTAAAACACTTTAGCTTCCTATCTCCTTATCCATTCAAAATTCTTATTATAATAATTATCTTTTCAAGATTATTTTGTTCATAATTATTATTAACTTCAATTTAACGCAACAATTTAAATCAATTTATCTAATAAAATCACTTTTACTTTTAACGAATTAGTTTAATTTGATCATTTGTTCTAAATCATTTGATTTAATTTAATTTATTATTATTTTAATTTTCTAATTATATTTTAAATAACCTTGCAAATCACTTATGATTTAATTAATTATTTAAACATGACTACTAACATATAATATTTTCCACAATCAAATAACACAGTAATCAATGAAGCACACATAAATACTCACACAAAAGTCCAGAACAACCGACACGGAGGGGCACTACACATTTTTTTCATGATATTTTTACATTAATTTTCTCGAATATTAGATCAATCTCACACATATAAATATGAAACCTCAAAATTTAAAATTGAATTCTACCCAAAACATAGACACACAATTGAACAAATTCTCAAAAGAAGAATGATAACATCATTAACATTTTATTCAAAATTCACTCAAATCCACTTAAGGAGAGAAAAGATATTAGAATTATATGTTTATTCATGCTTATAAGTCATATCTGCATACAATTTAAGATAATTTGCATATATTCATCCAAACTCAAAACAGTCTATCTATTCTATTCCTTCTGCTTGGGGTTTTAATAGCCAATGGCACCACAAATATCACTTCCTCATCAAAGGACATATATCTTTCTACCCATATATTCATCTCAAAACTATCTTTCTACCCATATATTCAACTCAAAACGTAGCTAGAGCTTTCATTAGTTCTCTCCCTACAAATGAACCTTGAATTCCCTTTTATATGACAAGAGAGCAACAAGCTTCGGGCTCAAATGTAATTTCACCACAAATTTTCATTTGAACAAAATCTCCATTTCATTTGACTTTCATTACAAAACTTCATACATGTTGAATCTAAAAAAAAAATATAATGCATGGACTGGGGTAGCGTAAAAGAATATGAGACCATAAATTATCATCAAAATCCCCTAGTCACTAGGCCAAAAAAACCAGGCAACCAAATTTCCACGAAGGCACACCACAACAACTTCTTGTTTACCCACCACCCTGCCCTTACCAACACTCAGACCCTGGTATACACGCCCACTTCTAGTTGTTGCCCAATATGGTAGACCCTCAACCTCTTCTTCTTTCTTGTCCTTGCCCAATATGGTTCTAGTCCGTCCGCTTGGGGTTTTAATAGTTGTTGTGACCACACATATCATTTCCTCATTAGAGGGAAGACTGTGATTGAAGCGACTTAAATACTGATAGTAGTCTGAGTCAGTCTTGGTTACATCATCAGAAGTGTTGCTCGTAAGGTCAATGGGCGAGTGTTGGCCGCATCCAAAGAACACTGACTGCTTGCCTTTGTCATCTACCAGTTGAGCAGCAACGTCTTGCAATTGCAACCTTCTACTACAACCAAAGCAGTAGAAGGTTGCAATTCCAGGACGTTGCTACTCAACCAAAGCACCTTCCTGCATAGTAGGACCGAGCTTTTGTGAGCTCAAACAAACAAACCTCCTTATTGACTTCCTCATTTCTCTTCTCAGACAAGCACTCAAACTTGATTAGACTCAGCCCACAAAGCGCTCTAACTACTACAAGAATGACACTATTAGTAGTTAATTCCTCTTGTATTTATTGTGTGAGGTAATGGAAACCTTCATTAATGCCTAGTAAATATGCATGTACAAACATGGCAATTTGGTGGCATATGTACTGTCACCATTTAACTAGAGCTAGATGAGAATCCAAAGATCACCAACAACAAAATCTTCACACAAATTGAGATCGATGTGACTACACAAGTAAGGAATAATTCATTAATGCTTCACCAACCTTCATCTTCCTCGTGCGAGCTAGCAGGGAACAATAGATATTTACATTAGCTTTTGATCTTGGTTGTCCATCTAAAACCACGGGTTATGAGCTCAATAGTGGAGATTGGGCCCCACATTCCATATAGGACATACATCTTCCTTTTGCTGACCTTGAGCCAAATAACAAGGCGACACCTTAGGTCTACGAGGTGGCGGGGTACGATCGAGATCTTCTCCCATATGTTCAAATTTGGAAAACCTACACATTGCACAGTTAGTACATTTAATGAAAGGCTTTGGGGTTGGGGGTAAAGATTAAGGTTCTATGATAGAGCTTGGGGTTAGTGTTAGGGTTCAATTGGGGCAAGGGTTAGTATTAGGGTTAGGGTTATGGTTCAATTAGGGTTTCATTAATGTTATTTTTATAATCATAGTTATGTTTAGGGTTGGATATAAAATTAGAGTTAGGTTTGAAGTTAATTAGTGTTAGTTTTAGGGTTGGGGTTATGGTTAGACTTATAATTAATGTTAGTATTGGGATTAGATTCTATCACTTTAATAAAAATAATCTTCTATAAATTCATTCAATAAAAAGGTTTAAGTTATGAATGTTATAATATAAAAAATAAATGTGTTTTCAATGTTTATTTGTCAGTTTAAAAGATGTGCCAATAATGTTGCAATCACTAATGATTAATTTTATCTTGATGGTTAAAATAGATTGGTAAGTAAATTTATCTATAATAAGTAAATTTATCATTGATTTTTTCTTGATAAGTAAATCAATATTTCATAAATTTATCTATAATTCTTATTTAATTTTTCTTAATTATATTAAATTATATTTTATTAAATTGTTAAAAAATTTAAGTTGCTTATAAATAATTTTATTTGTTTTTTATAATTAACTTGATATTGTGTATAAAAGGTTTAAGTTATGAATGTTATAATATAGAAAAATAAATTTGTTTTCAATGTTTATTTGTTAGTTTGATGTGAGAATAATGTTGCATAGTAATGATTAAATTTTTCTTGATTGGTTAAGTGATATTGTGAAATTATTCTATGTTAATTTAATGTTATCAATGCTATATAATATAAAGAAAAATATTTCTAATATGTTTTTAATGCATCTTTATATTTTATAAACAAACATCTAAAATAAAAATGTGTTTGTTAAAAAAATACAACTTAATGAGTGAACATACATTTAAAGTTAAAAGTGAAATTATAAAACAAATTGTAGATCTATTTTATTTTTCTTCTATAAATATAATTTTTTAATTTGTCGTCCACCTAGTAATACCCACTTCTCCTTTTAATGAACCTTTTATTTTGCAAGGGTTGATTTAGTGCTACCATTGATCTATTTCTTGCAGATATCAATGGTGCCCACCATCCCATGATCGGGAATTGAAGGATCGTGAAATCACGGGTGGGTACCATGTGTCCTATTCGGGGGATCAAATTTGAGATATCGTTGACCAACTACCATTTGATCTGAGTTGTTCCCCACCATCCCGCAATGGTGCTTCGGTTGATTGCGAAATCATGGGCGAGCGCCATGTGTCTCATCCAATGAAGCCTAAAGAGTAAAGAAAACACTAGTGGGCTTTAAATGTATTAAGGGCAGATTACTAAAGTGTTCTCAACATGCAGATGTTCTAAATCGAAGGATATGTTATAATCTCACTGGAAAAACTTCTCGAAGGAAGTGTTCTCCACACACAGATGTTTTAAATCGAGGAATATGTTATAATCTCGCTGGAAAAGCTTCTTGAAGGTTAACAACATAGTTGGCAACTGTGTTAAAGGAACAAGGAATTTTGGGATCGCGATGTCATGGGTGCCTACCACGTATCTCATCCAATGAAGCCTAAGGAGTGAAGAAAGCGTTCACCTATTTTAAATGTATTAGGGGTGGATTACTAATGCGCTTGTAAGATGTACGTGTTTTATTTCAACGCAGATGTTTTGATTTTAAGGGAAAAGCTGCTCAACAATTAAAGGAAAGAATGGTGACTATTTTTGAAGGAGCAAGATTTATGGTAAAAAGATCGACGATGTCGGCCATCCCATGATGGTAAATCAAAGGATTGTGATATCATGGGAAACCGCGATGTGGCATTCCTTCCTCAACTTGTTTTGAAGATGGTCGTCGATGATTTGATCAAACTAGAGGATCAACGACTCAAATTTAAATATGTATTAAATTATAGTTGGAGCCCTTCGTGCAGTGCGCGAGTGGGATTTAATGGTGGATGAGACATCTACTAACAGGATTTGATCGACATAAAATCAATTTACTCATCTCATTTGTATCACAAAGCATCCAAGTATTTCATGAAAATAGTTTCAGAGCCAAAGGTGAAATTGCGAGCAGCTGTAGCCAGAAATTGGAGTTAGTGCAAAAAAATCTGTGAGTTAATTTTCTCTGTTTCCTAGTCATTCTGCACCTAAATTTGGGAAGGGGGGTCTGCTATGCTTGTCACAGAGTTCTTTAAAATATTTTGTTAGGGCTATTGTTTAATCATAAATTGTGAGGAATTGTGGTATTTTTTACTTTGTAATTTACTATCTCTTCTTAGTCATAGCCACTTGAAGTGTAACATTGTAGTGAGGCCCTAGTTTGTCTAAAATGGTGCCAACCAAGCAGCACTTTGGCCACATTGAGTATTTGAAAAGAAACTTATACGATGATTTCCTAGATCAATTTCCATTATCAACAAATGAGAGAAGGAGAGGTTTGGTGTTGATGTGAGGGAAAATCCTAGGGGAGGGGTTGGTGTGTAATAATTCCAACATTGTTGATGCTAGGGTTCCACTCACAGGCTTAGAAATGTTCAGATTATGGTATGGATAGAGGAATTTGCATCATCCTTTTTCAAATGGATGGATGTAAAATATGGGAAAGCTGGTTGTTCCAAATGTGTTCCTTGATGTGGACTTATGTAGATCAGTGGCCAAAAGACATGACCCTATCACATGGGTAATCAGAGATAATGATGGAGGGGTTCTATTAGAAATTAATAGAGATGTTATCCAACAGACTTTTGATTTGAGTGAGCCAAGTGATGAATTGGTTCCTATTAATCTTGAAGAAATGAAGTAGGAGTATACAAAATTGCAATCTCTTTTTAGGGTTAAGTTGCTTCCACCTCATCTGGTTAAGGTAGGGGGTTCACAATTTTACATCAGCCCTAGTGACCAGGAACCCTTCAGATTGAATTGTTTTAAAAAGCCTTTCCTAGCTACTTTCTATTCACTATGTCAGATTTTGGGTTTCAGCCCTGGTGTAGTAATGTCGATTGCATACATGTTCATGGGGGTGCAAATACAACACCCTAACTTCTCTGTAACATATGACTTTGCTTCTTTTTTGGTGGAGAGGATACATGAAGGATTGTCGAAGCTGTAGAATGGTGATATTGGTACTCAATTATTTTAGTATTCCATGTTGATGCATATGTTCTTGTTTAGGAATGTTGTTTTCTTTGATGAGAAGATGAACTTAAGACAATCAATTAATGTACAAAGATTGCCAATACAGATATGGGCTACAGATTTGTCCTGTAATAAGGAAAGCACCAATTATGTGCAATTTGATAATTTTTTTGCTGCAAGATTGAGGGCTAGATTGATGGTAAATGTACCTAGGATCCCTGAGGAAGTGCATGATTTCCTTAGGCCGAAGGAGAGGAAACCAGAATTGAGGGTTTTACATAACTAGGGTGACATTATCCCATATCTAGTTAGCATTGTCTTGAGAATATATGGATTTCAAGGAACCCCTCACATACTACCATACAATGTGCCACTGAGACTAGGGTTTGCAGAAGTTATGTGGCAGATAGGGTGTATTCATGAAGATAACATAACTAGAAAGGGGAAGGGAACATTATTCCCTGATTATACAGTAGTGTCTAACTTTACATTTTCAAAGGGAGGCTGGACACATTTTAACAAATTTTTTGTTGATTACCATTTGAGATTTGGTCCATGGCGACACCATGATCCTAAAGGTTTCTTTGCTCTTTTCAGACAAAGAATAAAAGGTGGAAAATTTGCACATGAGTTCAATTTCCTTGAGGACCTGATCAAGAATGAATTTGATTTAAATAGACAGGAATTGAACAAGGAAAAGTGGATAGCTTATAGTAAGCTACTGGATATTGTGCATGAAATGGATCCAACATATGATCCATTGATGGAATTCACTCCATACCACAAAAGAATTGATTTTTTAATGAAGAATTTCAAGGAGATAATGGACACCTTGAACACCAAAAAAATAAATTTAAGGCTAAGTCTAGACATGCAAGGAAAAAGTGATATGCCAATTGAAACAAGGCCAGTATATCAACCTATAGAAATGCGGCCCATCTATAGGAGGAAAAGGGATACTGGAAGTGATGAGGAAGAAGTAGACAGAAAAGGGAAGAAAATAATGAAGGCGCTTTCATGACCAGGCCCAAAATTCAAAGTACCTGGGGCTGTCAAAATCATTGAATTAGGATCTTCACCAGAGTGCAGTCCCCCATCACCACCACCTAAGCCAAGCCCTAGGAGGAAAAGAACTGATCACCTACCTAAGGTTCTCACAAATGAAATTATTGTTATTGATTAAGACATGCAGGTTGGTATGTCGTCCCCTCCTAGGTTAGCTAAATTGGTTCTATCTGATTTGGATATGAAGGGTAAGAGTGTGCAAGATGCAAGAATGGAGGCTTGCAAAGAGTTCTTAGATGACAATGCATTTTTAAAGACTCATGTATTCTTGCAATTGGCATGGAGGATGAAATTTGAGGAATATCAAAATAAATGCAAGGAGAGAAGAGAACTAAGGTCTGACAGGTCAGATTAGGAGAATGATGAAGAAGTGAAAGTTGAACTAATGGAAGAGTTCAAAAACATCACTCGTGAAGAAGGAAGACAACTAGTGAATTAGGCAGGTGTTTTGATTTTTCTTGAATGGGCCATCGCAGATGCAATGTATTTCAATTGCCATTATAAATTCTAAGAATCATTTTTAGGATTCTAAAGAAGAAGTTAAGGCAGCATTACAAAACTCTACCTTCAGTGAAGAATATGAGACCTTGGCAATTTGGGCATTGGATCCACAAGGAAGAAAGCCAAACATTGATGATATTAATCCAAATTTCAAAGGAGGATTAATAATAAAGAGGGATTTAGATACTATAACAACCGAAGCCACTAGTTTAACTGTGAATGTGGCCAAGTTGGCCCAAAAGACTGCTAAAAGGGAGGAGGCTGAAAGAAAGAGCCTAATGGAGAAGTATAACATTTTAATTGAAGAATATAGTAAAATGCAACAGAGGAATGTTGAGCTACAAACTGAAGTAGAAAGGTTCATGTATAGACATACTGGGGAAACATCCAATGCTCCAGGAACCAGGACATCACCTCCCAAAGCAGGGTCAATGCCTCATGTTTCTCCAAATGTTTCTACACCAGGGCCTCCCATTCAAAATCCTGCTCTTACCCCTCCTCTAGAACAAGTTGATGAAGAAACAAAGTGCTTTGTTGATCCAACAAAGAGGTAGCTCATGTAGAAAATTGATCAATTATAGACATCACTAAGGGTAAAAGAGGAGGGTTTTCTTTCAAAAGAAAAAGAAATTGTTACTCTTGTTTTGGAGCATTTAAATGAAAAGGTGGATAATAAACTGCCCTTTATACATTCTTTGTATTCTTTGCTATTTGAAGCAATACATAATATTGATAGGGATTAGGGGATAGTGATTCCAATAATTCAAAATTGGATCCCTAGGGAAAATAATCTAGATGTTATGAACAAAGCCTCAAGGTTTGATGTAAATAACAGGCCCCAATCATTGAAGCCTACTTATAAATTAGTTAAATCATTGCAAGGTTTTCAGACCTTACCAGATGATCTAAGTAGGAAGATTAGGGAACTGGTAAAGAACTTCAATGATTGGGGTAACACACTGTTACCTGATATAACTGATGAGCAGAGGGGAATTAGAATACTCCAACAATGGTAGGATGAAGCAAGTAAAGCCATCAATAATCAAATTAAAATAATTTGTCATGACTCAGATTATGATTTGTTGGTAAATTGTATGGATAAGATTATTGGTACCGGCTAATTTTTAGAATCTTTTGAAAGAGATGCTAATTAGGTAGTGGTAAAGTATTTTCCTTCTAGTACAAAGGTAAAAGAGGTGATTAATTTTGACTAGCCAACTAATGAAGAATACCAGAGGTGGGTGGCTAAGTATTTGAATGATGATGAGTAAAAAGAGTGGGCTACCGACATGTGGCAAATCAGATGTTGTGGTTACAACGTTTCCAGTTTTGTGTTGATGACTTTCTTGGCATGGGTTTCGTGTGGCTTTTTGTTATTGCATCAACCTTCCTCCGCCGACATGATGAACGAGAATATGCTCCAGGATGATTGTTGTTGTAACGATTTATGAACAAGAATATTTTTCAAGGTGGTGGCTGTTGTAACAAATTTTGGAATATCACCAGGTGCTCCAATTGACTGCTGACAGGTGTACTTTCTGGCCAGGTGCTTGTTTGCTCCTTCATTTTCTATAAGAAGGATTTCAAAGCCAGAAGTACGGGTTAGCAAGTTAGATAATTTTTGTTGAGTCTAGGTGAAGTTGCAGAGAAAATTTTAAAGTCTGATGGTTTTAGAGAAATGCAATTTAGGTTTTGAGTCATTATGTAACAGGTTTTGAGTTCATAGAGATTTAATGTTGTATAACAGTACTAGCATTTGAGTTGAAATAAAAATTTGAGCTCATTTCTCTCCATTGTGCATGCATATCTGAACTTTCAATGAAATAACTAAGGGTTGTTTTATCCATCTCACTGTTGTGGTGTGTATGATTCTATTTTAGCTTTAATTCAAGGAATTAATCAAAATATTTGAATGGTAGGCGGATATGTGTTGTATAAGGATTTGATAAGTAGTCTTGGGTTAGAATGCATACTGATGAAATTGTAATACAATATTGTCAGGGATCTTATATGTGATGTATTAAATCTGTTATAAACCTCTAGATGCTTATGAATTTGATTCCTGCAATGGATATATGGCACTAATCTAAGTTGTAATTATTCATGTAGTTCAGTATTTGTTTGTCTTTGCCTAGAGCTTGCTACAAATTAAAAATCATTGACTATCTTATACAATGGATTGTGTTTAGTTATCTCACACTCCATATAGTTGATATTGTCTATGAATAGCCAATTCTAGTTGATATTATCTTATTGTGTTGAGCTATTAAGTGAGATCATATGCTATTGTTAATGTTTTTTATAATAATCTAAGTTACTGGGTTTGCCCTGGGAAGCCTGGGTACGATATGGGTTTGGTTTGGGTTCGAAATTCGGGTCTGGTTTGATCAAATTCGCTGTGGGTTCAAAAAATTAGCTCTGGGTTTGGCCAAGGTTCATTTTTTTTGAACCCGGGTAGAATTTGTGCCCAGGCAGACTTTTTCAACGTGTTTTTGCAATTTTTGATTAATTTTTTGACCTTTTGTTGACTTTTAAAGACTATTTTATTCCCTCTAACCCTAATATTTGCCTCTAACACATGAAATAGATATGTGTTATCTTCGTGTGTAGCTATGTTGAGATAAATTTCAATTGAATACCATTAATATTTCATTTTTATAGCTGCATGAATTGTGGTTAGACCAAAGTAAATCAATTTATTGCATTTATTTAGTTCATAAGTATTTTTTCAAATATTTTTCAAAAATACAAAAAAATCAGTTAGGGATATTTTACTAGTATCTAAGCTAGTGTTCCTACTAGCCTGTTGGGTCACTAATAGATTGATATAGAAATACACTCCATATGCATCCAAGTGATAAAATAAACAAGTTCTATCAAATAAAACTCAAAAGGCCACAATTTCAATGTTTGGAAAATACAAAAGGATTTTCATTTCAGATTTGGAAGTAGAAGAAATCATGGCAAACAAAGATAAAAGAAATTCACATGAGGACATTAATATAGAGCAGCAACTAAATGCACTTATACAGGGACAACAGTAGTTGACCAAGTTATTAACACAAATGTTGAAAATATGAACAGTGATGCAATTAACTTTGCAAACAAAAACAACAATAATAATACTAGAACAATAATAGGATCAGTAAGTAGACCCCTGATGCCTAAATTTTGGATAGAGCAGAAGACCTAGATGGTCAAAGGGACAGAAGAATGTAGGACAGAGCTATTTGGACTATCTAAATGAGTATAGATCTGTTAGGAATAATCTCATGAAATAATGTCTCTTACCAATTTTTTCCAATTGAAGCTAAGAAACAAACCCAAGAAAGAGCGAGGAACCCATAGCTAGGACTTACAATGAAGGTTAGGCAAGTTGTGCATACCTACTTTTGACAGCTCAAACAAATGCAAAACACATTCTTAGATCCAAAATTTGGATACATACTTCTCAAATCCTATGTTTGAAGAGGAAGCAATAAAATATGCCAAATGAATCTATATCATGACATTTGAGTATAAAGTGGTGGTGTATTTTTGCTATGTTATTTGACTATTAGTATGGTGGTGTATTCTAAACTTAGTTACTATTTCAAATATGTATAGATTTCTAATTTTTATATGTTTTTGTATTACCGAACCCAAAACAAACCCAACCCCAAAAAGAAATTTTACCGAACCCGAACCTGAACCCAAAATCGAACTGTTAACTTAATAATGGTGCAGAGGTTGTAAACACATTAAGGGATCACCCTCCTAGGTCTTGCAGAGCCTGAAGTGTAGGAGGCTTTTAAAGTCCTTGTCAGTTGGTCCAAGTCCTTCAAGCTTCCTTTGATTGGAATTGGCAATTCCATAGGTATATTATAAGACAAACCTGGTTACATTGTAAAAAGAACCAACATACATGTCAACCATTGAACAACCACCTCTACAAATGACTTTTTAATCTTTTATGATCACATGAAACATAAAGAACACTAATTTCAAGGTTGTTAACATCACTATTGAAATGTTTTAATTTTTTGACCTTTCAAACATTAAAAAGTACATCATTAAATTAATTATGTAATGGCATAAAAATTAAAAACATCATGAATTAATTATGTAACCACATAAGTCAAATATAATTCTATCAAGAAATTAATATCAAATAGATAATATAATCGCATAACTTCTACATTTCAATGTCATTGATCTTGTTCTTCATCCAACTCTTTGTCTGTATCATCCGATCCAGATTCGACATTGTAAGGATTAGTCATATCATCATCATCATCATCATTGAAATTAGTTTCGATAATGTCATCATCCACATGGATGTCATCTTCATGAACATTAACTCCTACATCATCATCATAGAGTTCCTCCTCTTCAACATCTTCATCAGGGACATCATCAACTAACCGTTGATCCTGATCATCATCTACATCATCTTCTAGTTCTTCGGTATCTTCTTCTTCCACCACATTATACTTTACCGGCCTTCCTCTTGGATCATGTCTAACAAAAATGACCAACTTCGGTTTACCGGAACCTCAAGTAAAATACCTACTCACATTGGCTTATAAGAACATAGGGCTCATTTCAGGCGATCAACCTTGTATTAACCATGGTAAATCCATTATCATGTTCAATAACAGTTCTCTCAAGATCATTTTCATTCAATCGTGGCATACAATAGGACGACAAACAAAATTAATCGAAGGACTTAAAGTCACACTCAAGTATATCATCCAAAATCCCATAGTATCAATTTTCTGAGACTTCTGGATGTATGTCGCTTCTAGATGAAACATTAGTCACTTGAAAGACTGCAGTTATACTAGAATCACAAGTTTTCTTCATGTCATCCAACATTTTGATTTGAAATTTACAACCATTGCACCACATAGCCTTGTGGTGTTTCCCCTGTAATATGTCAAACATGTAAAAATTATTGCAATATCGTCAGTTGATAAACATAATTATTCTTTGCCAAATGTATTCAAAGAAAATAATCTCAAGATATATATACATAAATATACTTGAAAATAATTAAATAATATGGGTGATTAATATATTTATACGTACCTGTTTCTCTCTTAAACCATATGCTAAATCAATTTCCCTTTATGTAACATTGGAATCTCCATTACGATGAGCTTCTTTAACCAATGAAGCCACACCTTCCCATGTTAATGCGCGACCAGATTGTTGAAATCATTCAATCCATACCGTTATCCAATCAAGATTGTTGGCAACGTACAAATGTAGTGCATCCCACTCTCGACCAACTGTACCAAAATAAATTGAAATTTATAAATGACATATAATTAGTTAAATACCACAGTATACGACCTTAATTTCTAATTGATGTATATTGAAGATTAAAAATTAAATAAGTACAATATACATAAAAAAAATTATTCCAATTAATCTCCATGACCATCTTATAATTACCTCTCACTTTCCTCAATCTACCTTTTCCCAACAGGTACTCCCCTTCAAATTTTTTAATGGAGTTGGGATCCCAAATGTGATCTAAATGGATCTTTGCTGCAAACTTAGGAAGATATTCACTAATGTACACCATGGTCTAGTATACCATATATCCCTCCACCATAGAACCCTCAGGATGTGCTCTTTTTCTAACCAAAGCCTTCAAAAATTTCAAGTGCCTCTCAACCATCCACATTGACCTTGTGTGTACAAGTCCACACAATTCAATCTCCTCAATTTGGTGTATGAGGTAGTGTTCTTGTGCATTGAAAAATGTTGAAGGTAGACACTTTTGCATTTCACAGATTAGATGAGGAATTTTTTCTTCCAATAATTTATATCTTCTTTATGGATTTCTTTAGATGATATCCATCTACAAGTGATTCAAGGCACAAATATATTAACGATATTTAACAAAAATATACAATATATTACTGTAGACATCCAAATTTGGACACTTAATTTATCCAAATTTATCACTTTTCATCTAAACATCCTCTTATCCGAGTTAATTAAGTAATATTACTATTATTTAATTAATATCTTTAATTCTGCCAAATCCCTAAGGTATTTAATTAATAATGCTACTCTCCTTAATCCTCTTTTCATCAAATAAATTAAATAAATATTACATTTATTTAATTCCTCACATGTCATTTTCATCTAATCTAATCCATTTCCTAATCTCTTCATTAAGGATGTGCACATGATGTGTCACATCCTCCAACTTTTGCAAGTTGGATTTTAATCCTAATTAGCCCCTAATTATCCTCTAATTACTGATTAATTAAGCCTAATCATTCTCCAAGGAATTTTTAATTCTTTTTATTCTTCCTAGATTCCCTCTTTATATGTGAATTTTTAATTCACATTCCATCCTTCCAAGGCTTCTAGAACCTTGACTTCTCACAATCTCCACATATGACCAAGTCCCACCTTTTTGGAGCCCACCTTTTATCCTCTAGATCCTCCTAGGAATGTGAATTTTTAATTCACACTTATTCCCCAACCACCTTTCCTTTTCCCATGTAGATTTTTGAAATTCCAAAATTCCTCAAATATCCCTTTCACCTCACTTGGGGACAAGGAATCCTTTTTTTTGTGGAAATCTCCTCACTCCCCAAGGTGCATGTCCTTTTTCCACCTCATGTACCTTCTTGACACCTCATTTACACCTCATATCCTCTTGTCCACTTCACCCTCCACATGTCAAGATGTGAGGGCTTATGGGTTCTCAACCCACCATAGCCCTTCATCTTGGCCTTGTTGGAGCAATCTTGACCGTTGAATTCTCTAGAGAATTTACATTCTTCTATAAATACCCCCTCCTCAAGGGAATTTTCAAGACTTTTAATTTGAGTAACTACATGCTACCCATTTGCTTTCCCAAACACTTTGCATTCTCATAACTACATGCTACCAATTTGAATCCACAATCCTTTACTATCATCTAGCCATCTTTTTAATCATTTGCACCTCTAATCTTGCATTTAGCCATTCAAGCAATCATCTAAGGAGCACAAAATCCATTTCAAGCAAGGGCCAATCAAAGAAATATCAACAGCAAGGAAGGTGAAACTGTTTGCACTTCATTTTACTCATTTTTCTTTTCGTTGTATCACTCTTTTGGCTAATCTTGAGGTGTCCTTGGTATTTTTTCATTCATATTTCTATGTTATTTTACACATTTAGAGTAGGATAGATATCAAGGTATCACCTTTATGGCACACCCGGTGGGACCCACAAATGGGTTCTTACATTTAACCTTTGTTTTAGCTAAGAACTGTGTAGGAAAAGATCGCAGAAAGGTGGAAGCGCCCCAGTTTCTGCTGCAGAAAAGTGAAAGCGCCCCTATTTCTGCTGTAGAAAGGTAGAAGCACCCTCTGCCTTGCCGCAGAAAGGTGGAAGTTCCCTTTGCCTTGTCGCAGAAAGGCAAAAGCGCCCTCGGGTCTGCTACAGGAAGGCGGAAACGCCCTAAATCTCAAAGTTTTTTCTTTTTTCTAATAAGTGTGCTGCAATTAGGGGTAAAGTTAAAAGGTTTTCCTAACACATTTCTTGTAGTAGGAAGGACACAACTTTCCTGTTCTTCTTAAAATCCTAACAAAGTTTGTTGCAGAGGGGCCGCAGCGCCCCACCTTTTATGCAGCACCCCGCTTCTTACGCAGCGCCCCGTTCTTACGCAGTGCCCCACCTTTTACGCAGCGCCCCGTTCTTACGCAGTGCCCCACCTTTTACGCAGCGCCCCACCTTTTACGTAGCGCCCCACCTTTTATGCAACGCCTCACCTTTTACGCAGCGCCCCACCTTTTATGCAACACCTCACCTTTTACGCAATGCCTTGTTTTTACGCACCACGTCACATCTTGCTGCAGAAAGGTGGTAGTGCCCTCTGCCTTACCGTAGAAAGGCGAAAGCACCCTGATTTTGCTGTAGAAGGGCGGAAGCGCCCCAAAACAACACATTTTGGAAGGTAAAACAGTCAATTTTGCTTCGTTTTTACTCCTATTTTTTGTTGTTTTCAAGTAGTAACCCTCTAACATTGTTTTGGCAAGGATATTGGTATTTTTTGCTAACGTTTTGCAACATATTATGGTGTAATTTGACCAAAGATGAAGAAGAAGATTAGCTAACATTTGCTTGCAGGGCCATTTATTTGATCAAATTTCTAAAATATATATATATATATATATATATATATATATCTTTGCTGTTTTCGAACATAGTCTAATTAGGGGGATTGAACTTTGTTGTTTGCTGTGATTGCTTGTTTTTGTGCTACCCAAGGGGGCATTAATTTGTTTTCACTTTCCCCTTACACTTCGTGTGAGCCTGGGGAGTAGTTGGAAACGGTTAGTGTCTTCTTCCTAGTGGGACCTACTTGGGGATTTCATCACCCCAATGGATGATTCCAACCATGCGTACCGGCGGGGTATATAAAGGGGGGAGAACGAAAGTTGTACCCTAATCCAGTTGCATCGTAATTGGCGGAGCGTCGAAGCTAGGGTGATACCTAGATAGACATGAAGAGTTGGTCTGAGCCTTTCAGTATCTCGCTGGGGTTCCCGACTCACGCTTGTGACAGACTGGTGTTCACGGTTGTGCCTCACGTATCGAGAGTATATCGAGGACTCCCTAGAAGCCTTGTGCATCCTAGATTAAGACTTTGTCTTGCTATACCCTTAATATTAATCATAGGATTGTGCTTGCTTGCAGTGTTTTCTATGAAAAGTCTGTGAAATCTTTGATATTTCAGCTTTACTTTGTCATTTTGCGTCCTTGCCATAGCCTTTGCCATCAAAACCAAGTTCTGTCCCATTGCAGAAAGGCGGAAGCGCCCCCTAATTCTGCTGCAGAAAGGCGGAAGTGCCCCTAATTCTGCTGCAGAAAGGCAGAAGCGCCCCTGATTTCTGCTGTAGAAAGGCGGAAGCGCCCCTGATTCTACTGCAGAAGGGCGGAAGCACCCCTGATTCTACTACAGAAAGGTGGAAGCACCCCTGATCCTACTGCAGAAAGGTGGAAGCGCCCCTGATTCTGCTGCAGAAAGGCAGAAGCGCCCCTGATCCTACTGCAGAAAGGCGGAAGCACCCCTGATTCACTGCAGAACGCTATCTACGCCCCTAATTTTGCTGTCAACACCCTGCAAGTACCCCATTTGGATTCATTTAGCCTCTAAATCACCGTTTAATCATTCCCAACCATTACCCCATCATCCTAAGTCTCTATTTTGTCATTCTAAACCTCCCAAAACCTCCATTTTATCCATTTAAACCTTCATTCTATCACTCCAAATTTTTGTTAACCATTATAAATCCCCATTCATTCTCCACGAATCATCTTTAATCCACCTTCTTCATTTTAATTTTCCATTCACAAGTCCATACCCTCACATTGCAACTTTACCATTCACATCCTCTAACACTATCCATAGCCAAACCATCCTAACCTTGTGTTACAAAGCAGTTACCCAAATTGACCATAGCGCTTGAAGTTGATTATTAGTCTTTAACTTCAACCCCAATCAATTCGCTTCCATCTTGAGGTGAATTCGGTGTTGTAAGTTATCATCTTTGGCCCAATCAATCCATTCTTATCTTAAGGTGGATTCAATGCCGTAATCATCCTCTTAATCAATCAAAGCTCTAGGTCACTAAGGGTAACTTCCTTTGATCAAGCTTAAGGTCTCCCTCACATCTTTCCTCATCCAATCATGCCCATCCAATCATCCAAATCTATCAAAATCAATCATTCAATCAAATTGTCCGATCAATCAAATCACATCCGTTCAACCAATGCTATCTTACTGATCTTAATAATCCAATCCAATTCAAAATCAATCCCATCAAAATTCAATCTTGCCAAATCCAAATCCAAATCCCATCAAAATCAAAATCAATCCCATCACATCATCCAATCATCCTAATCTGAGCTTTTGTCCAATCCTGATCTAAGCTTGACTTAAATCCCAATTTGAGCTTTAGTCCATCATCTTTGATCCATTTTATTTATCCTTTCATCATCATGAATCCTCATTCTCCATCAATAGTAGTCAAGGGAACCCCTAATTACATGGATGACGATAACGAAAGTCTTGTCGATCAAGAAGAATATGACATAGATCCCCTTGATGCTATCATCACTAGTAAGCTTTCTCCATCCACTTTCCACAATCCAATCACCCCTTCCAGTTATCCCGTTATGTCTTCATCCACGCCTAATCATGCTCCTTATGCCACCTTTGACAATGGATATCCAGTATCTTCTTCATCCCCATATTTTTCATGCCCTTCATCTACATCATCCTCTTATACATCTACATCCTCTTATCCTAATTTTCCATCCCAATACCCCTATTACAATTCCCCATCCATGTCCCCCTATCATAGTCCTCTTTCCCAATCTTCCCATACTAATCCTACTTCCACACCCTTTTTCCTTAATCCTACATCCATGTCCCCTCATCCTAATCCATCATCCCAATACCTTTATTATAATCCATCCACCACATCCTCTTGCCCCACTATACCACCTATATCCTCTTGTCTTAACCTACAATCCATGTCCCCCTATCTTAATTCACCACTCCAATATCCTTACCTTAACCCTCCATCCAATCCTATTCCCCCATCTACTCCTAGTCCTCCATCTAATCCCATTCATCCATCTACTCCTAGTCCTCCATCCAATCCTAGTCCTCCATCTACTCCAAGTCCTCCATCCAATCCCATTCATCCATCTACTCCTAGTCCTCCATCCAATTCTAATCCCCCATCCACTCATAGTCCTATAGTCAATCCAATTCCTCCATCTAACCCCAGTCCACCAATCCATAATCCCTCATCCATTTCTACCACCCCAGCTAAGCCAACCATATGCAAGTCTCTCATTTTAGAAATTCTCCAAGGACTCATTACAAAGAAGCCACCCCCGACTCCACATCATGAATTCATGGAACCATGCCATCCCAATCCATCATCCACAGTAACTAGTGATGAGAGCCTTCTCCATACCACACCTATCATTGTTGTTACCACCCCTAGCACTGATCACACCATTGAAACCATTGAACCCACATCTCCTACTATGAGAACCACCGAATCCATCAAAGACACCCAATTCCAATCCACTCCCTCTACTCCTAGATCTACCCAATCCATCGAAGATACCCAAATCCAATGCACTCTTCCCACTCCTAGTAGCACCAAAACCCATTCCAATGAACCTCATGAATCTTTCATCCCTCCATCTTCCCCACTTGAAGAGTCCCAACAAGACTCCATTACCATGCCTCCCGCACACGATAAGTCACGCCAAGAGTCTAATCCAAAGCATGCCAGCATATCCCCTTCTCCAGATCAAGATCCTACCATCCCATCTAGTCCACCTCAAAATAATAGTCCCCCATCCATTCCATCTCATGACCCCCTTGTCATTCAAGCTTCCACTGCTCCATCTCCATCTCCATCGCACGCGCCTACTACCACAAATCCAAATCCTATCATGGCCCCTACTCCCCCTCCTGATGTTGCTATCCCATCATCTCCTTCTCATGATCCCCCATCATCACCTAAAAATGCTATCCCCATACCGCTTGCATATCCCCTTGGTCCTCTCACATTCCTCCATGGTGGTCTCCTCATAGAAGAAAAACATAGCATATACACCAACCCTCCTCTTCCACCTAATAATGAAATCGCATCATTCTTCCAGAATAACAAAAATCCTGTCCTAGATCAAATGCTCAAGAGAATGAACTATCAAGGAAAAGGTTTAGGCCTTCATGAGCAAGGTATTATAGAGCCCATCCAAGCTAAAGAACATTTGTATCTGCAAGGTCTTGGATGTACTACTCACGACTCACAATCCAAAAATGTTGGTACAACCTCTAGATGTCCTCAACGAGCCTTTTCCAAAAGAAATATCAGCTCTTCCCATCGCCCCACTAGATCATATGTGGTCATCCCTCCTCCTCTATCGTATCGCCTCAAAACCACCATCCATCTTCCTCCTTCATCTGCTCCATCCATTTTGGGTCCTTACATCCCTCCATCTACCATCTCCAATCCTCCATCTACCATGCCCTTGTTTCCTCCAGGTCTTACGTCTATTTTGGGCTCTTATATCCCAAAATCATCTCCTCCATCTCATCCTATCCATCCTTTCATCCATCCAACACCTATCCATCTCATCCATCATAAATATCCCTCTCACATACCCCATGGTCAGGATCAACAAAGGCACATACCTACACATTCTCCATCTACACATAATCCTCGTAATCCTACCTCCATCACTCCACATCATCCATCTTCTCACACCCATCCCATTGCTACTAAAAGCACTTTGGTTGTTAAAGAAAAAATGCATCAATCTAAACATCCACATGAATCAAAAGCTTTCCATGTCCCCTCTAAAAGACATGTTAAAGCAAAGCAAAATCAAATCCAAAATCCAAATCAAATCTATAGGCTGCAAAGGCCCACCAAAGCAAACATCAAAACCATGTGGATCCCAAAGAAAACAAATGAAGCCTCCATAAGAACATCCAAAGTCGCTAATCTAAAAGCTAATCATACACCTCTTTCATCTCCTAAGTCTGTTTTAGGTCCTTATGTCCCGAAATTCACCATTCCATCTCCTCCATTATCCCCACATTCTCAATCCATTAATCCTCTTATCTTTTCACATCCACCACCACATGTGCCAATGTTGGTCCTGAACACATCTCCCCATCACATATCCACCCCATCATTCTATCCATACCCTTTCCAGCATCCCATCCATTATCCCATGTATCAACCCCATCAAATCCCTCTAATTCATCCTCATCCATAATCCATTTATCCTAATAAGGTTGTACCAACATCCAACAGTCACTTCAAACATGGGCTCTTAACACCTTGATCCTTATCACATGTCTTCTAAATCTGCTTATCCACTTCCTTATCCTTACCCATCTCCTTCTGCATGAAATCCAAAAAGTCAAAAAAATCCACAAAAAAAATAAAAATAAATAAAAATAGTAAAGAGAAATAATTCGTCCAATGGTGAAAACTTGGCAAACAAGAGCCTTGGATAAGTACCATGATGAAAACCTAGCAAACAGGCATCATGCGTAAATCCCCATCTGCACTTGGGGGAAACTTCCTAATATGCATTCCCTCCATCTACTATGCTGCCAACTATGCACCTGTCTCTTTGTTATCCATCCTCTTCATAAATCCCCCCCATCCTACCTATCTTCTGCATCCTACCATCATATCCCATTTATCTCCCATCCCTCCATCCTTCTTGTGATCTTGATCAAAATAAGGGCACCTATCTCTGCATGCTTTGGACACCTATTGGTATACATTCCCTTCATCCATGCTCTATCATATTCCTTAGCCACCCATCCTATCCTTATCTAATTATCTCCTTTATCTTCCCATCCACTTGTCTTCCATCCCTCATGCCTCCTCATATATGACATATCTAGAGTGGGGGCATCTGCTTCCTTTGTGACATAGTCCTTGGAGACATCCATCTATCCTAGCATCCCTTTCATCTCCCAATCCTTATGTTCCTATCCATCTATCATAGCATCCCTTCATCTCCCTATCCATCTATCATAGCATCCCTTCCATCTCCCCATCTATATCTTCGTATCCATCTATCCTGACACCCCTCTCATCTCCCAATCCTTCTGTCCCTATCCATCTATCACAACATCCCTTCATCTCCCTATCCATCTATCATAGCATCCCTTCCATCTCCCCATCTATATCTTCATATCCATCTATCCTAGCATCCCTTTCATCTCCCAATCCTTCTGTCCCTATCCATCTATCACAGCATCCCTTCCATCTCCCCATCCTTCTCTTCGTATCTAGCTATCCTAGCATCCCTTTCATCTCCTAATCCTTATGTTCCCATCTCATCCCATCTCACAATCCCTTGTCATTGGTATCTGGCTATAGGCCTCCCCCCCATTCAACCCAATGCCATTTATCTAATCATCATCACTCCTTCTCTTGTTTGCACATCTTTCCAATCTCCTATCACTTTTCATCACTCATCTATGTATCATCTCATCCCCCCAAGTCAGTTTACTGCTTTGGATAACTATCCCATCCCTGAGCTTTATGTGATCATCATCATCCTATCCAATCCAACAAGTCTATTCTATCTTGTCATATCAGTCCCATCTTTTTATCCACTTATCCTATCATTTTATCATCCTTTATCCATTGTTTTCCTTTGGTTTTGTCGAACTACGTTGCCCCTACACTTTCACGTAGGCAAGGTCGATCATTTGATCCGCCCCCGGGGTTCCATCATCGATCTTCATGGTCCACTTTTCTCTTTTATCATCTATCATCAGTTTTTCTCCTTATGTCCATCCTATCTTTACCATCCATCAAGGTCTCCGTCTTGGTCAGTCATCCACCTTTCACCGAACTATGAGGGCTCTACACTTTCACATAGGCAAGGCTAACCTTTGATCGGCCCCCGAGCCCCTAAGTCTTTAGGGTGTGTCAATCTTATGTCTTATCTCCCTTGTGTCGTGTCGTCAAGTTATGCCCTTATCTAGCCAACTCTTCACAAACAAAAGCCACTTGTATCATCAAATCTAATCAGTTTTGAATATCTTACGTCATATCGATCTTTTAGCTTAGTACCCATCATCGGTCTCAACAGGATGCATCCTTCCTAACAGACCTCATCAATCCCATCCCTCCCCTTGATCCTATGGCAAAGGACGTTTGAAATTGATTGTGATATTTTGATACTTTTGGATTTTGTTTATCCCTATCATCACTTGTCAAGGCCGCCATGATCCGTCATATTATGGTGTGTTTTGATTGGTCAACATAGGGGCATATCTTGCTTTTTTGTTTGATTGTGTCTTCTTGGTTGTCCCACGCAGTACCCACCAAGATCCCCGAGGTCTTATGTTATGTTGGGGCATCCTTTTGTGCTTGTGGTTATCTCAATACCTAGCCCAACCAAGGTCTTTTTGACTTTGGATTGTTGGGATAGCCTTCTTGTCTGTTGTGTTTGTTTTATGCATTAGACACTAATTCGCCTTGGTTCCACATACCTTGGCACTTGGTGTCTTATGCTATAGCAAAAATTAGTGCTCCGAAGATGGAAAATTGCATTAGGATTGCAATTCATTTTCCATTCTATCATCTTGCATGTATCCCCCCATCCATTCATCCTTCATCCTTATCTCACATCTCTATCCAACCACCATCCATTCCATCTTCTCCCCCAATCACCTAATCAAATCCTTGGTCTTGTCCCCAGTCTCGTTACCAACCTTGACCCATCATCATCATCCATTAGTGTCATTCACTATCCTTTTGGTGTTGTTTTGGGATGTATCCTTCCCTTATCAACAACACTTTCCTCATCATCATCCATTAGTATCATTCCCTATCCCTTTGGTGTTGTTTTGGGATGTATCCTTCCCTCATCAACAACACTTTCATCATCATCATCAGGAGGTATTCTTCCTTATCCTTTAGTGGTGTTTTGGGATGTATCATTCCCTCATCAATACCACTCAATGGGATGTATCCTTCCCTATCCTTGTTTCAGGATCCTTCACTCCCTTATTGACAACACTCCATCCATCATCAACCCATTTTGGCTTGTACCTTGACTGGGGCAACATCACCTTTTGTCCTCAAATCCATTTGTGCTTCATCCATTTCCATATCACTTACTCTCTTCCCCATCACCTTGCATCATCTTCCCTCATCTCTCATATTACACATCATTTCATTTCAGAGCACACACTTGTTCTTCTAACCCGCGACATGTCCTTCAAGGGGCATCCTTTCATCCCTAATTTCATCATTTTTTCCCTTCCTAGTCACTCCTTTGGATGACTGGGGCATCTTTTCCAATTCAACCATCTTCTTTCTAGGTTCTATTTTAATATTTTTTGAAATGATGCTACTTCATAGCACCATCTCAAAGTAAAGGAAAAATAGACATCCAAATTTGGACACTTAATTTATCCAAATTTATCACTTTTCGCCTAAACATCCTCTTATATGAGTTAATTAAGTAATATTACTATTATTTAATTAATATCTTTAATTCTGCCAAATCCCTAAGGTATTTAATTAATAATTAAATACCTTACCCTCCTTAATCCTCTTTTCATCAAATAAATTAAATAAATATTACATTTATTTAATTCCTCACATGTCATTTTCATCTAATCCCAATCCATTTCCTAATCTCTTCATTAAGGATGTGCACATGCCTAATCCTTGATTAGGATGTGTCACATCCTCCAACTTTTGCAAGTTGGCTTTTAATCCCATCACTCAGCCCCTTGCACTATCCCCAATTACCGATTAATTAAGCCTAATCATTCTCCAAGGAATTTTAATTCTTTTTTTATTCTTCCTAGATTCCCCTTCTTTATATGTGAATTTTTAATTCACATTCTATCTTTCCAAGGCTTCTAGAACCTTGGACTTGTCACAATCTCCACATGTGACCAAGTCCCACCTTTTGGAGCCCACCTTTTATCCTCTAGATCCTCCTAGTAATGCCACTTTAATCCACCTTTATTTCTCCCCAACCACCTTCTCTCTTTCTCCCCATGCATTTTGAGAATTCCAAAATTCCTCAAATGTCCCTTTCACTCCCACTTGGGGACAAGAAATCCCTTTTTGTGGAAATCTTCTCACTCCCCAAGGAGCATGTCCTTTTCCACCTCATGTACCTTCTTGACACCTCATTTACACCTCATATCCTCTTGTCCACTTCACCCTCCACATGTCAAGATGTGAGGGCTTATGGGTTCTCAACCCACCATAGCCCTTCATCTTGGCCTTGTTGGAGCAATCTTGACCATTGAATTCTCTAGAGAATTTACATTCTTCTATAAATACCCCCTCCTCAAGGGCATTTTCAAGACTTTTAATTTGAGTAACTACATGCTGCCCATTTGCTTTCCCAAACACTTTGCATTCTCATAACTACATGCTGCCAATTTGAATCCACAATCATTTACTATCATCTAGCCATCTTTTTAATCATTTGCACCTCTAATCTTGCATTTAGCCATTCAAGCAATCATCTAAGGAGCACACAATCCATTCCAAGCAAGGGCCAATCAAAGAAATATCAACAGCAAGGAAGGTGAAACTGTTTGCACTTCATTTTACTCATTTTCCTTTTCGTTGTATCACTCTTTTGGCTAATCTTGAGGTGTCCTTGGTATTTTGTCATTCATATTTCTATGTTATTTTGCACATTTAGAGTAGGATAGATATCAAGGTATCACAATTACATAACAAGTAAAACAAATGGAAATTATAAGATGTATACAACGATTTGAAAAAATCTCGCTACTTACCTCATGTATTTTTCAAGATCATATATAACTTGCTTGACATTGTTGTCAAAGTTGTCTGGGAGAGATAGAGGTAGAATGTACTGCAACAATTATAAAATAATTTTTTCATTATTTTTTTAAAATTAGTAAACACAATACGCTAAAAAGTACATGCATTATACAAGTGTATATAATATACTAGAATAATTACTTTAATGAAGGTATGCCAATCATGCGTTTTCATCCCTGACCCCAATTCACCTTTCTTTGTTATTATATCATTTATATTCATAGCAAATCCTGTGGGAAATCAAATTTTTTGTATGACTTCTTTTATAGCATTGATTTGTTGCTCTGTTAATAACCAAGGAAGGGAACTTATATTAATTTGGTCTCCATCACTATTTAATTGAATGACATTTTTCATTGCATGATTGGCTTCCTGAATGTCACTACAAATTTTGACAATTTTTTCTTTGTCATGCATGCCATCCAATATTTTCCATAACGTTTCTGTTATATTCTTTCTGATATGCATTGTGTCAAACAAATGCACAATTTGTGCCTCATGTCCTCAAAACTCCTGGCAATCTTCTGTTTCAGTCACACGCCTTCCTTTGCATGCAATCTTCATGAAGTGATATATGGTGCTTAAAATTGACAATGACAATCGACATTAATAATTACATGAGTAAACACCAACACAATATAAAAAATATATAAATTCAAAAAATATCATATATGATAGATAAACAATTTGATCCATGTATAACCTTGATGATTAATTCTATTATATCTCCAACTTCCATAGGCTTAGGTGACATTTTTGTGGTTTTGATGTAGTCTCCTCTTTCCCATTGAAAATATTTTTTTGAGTAGTTTGATACTTATGATTTCTATGGAGGAAGTTCCTATACTCATCAAACACTTGCTTTCCTAAACTTGCTGAATGATGAGATTCCATCTTTTGACCACAAATTGGACATGCAATTTTCCCCTTTGTTTGAAGACTACAAGATGATATATAATTGGATTAAATATGTCAATTTTTATAATTATATATAATGAATAGATTATTTTAAAAACATTCATGATATCTACTTCATCAAATTAAACATTGTTAAAGTGCAGTCAAATGTTATAACATACCACAAAAATGTGTTATCCATGGGGCATCATGAATTGTCCATACAAGCATTGCATGGAATTGAAATTGTCTTTGTCCTATTGGTCTGGAGACGTCATACATAGTGACGCCATTCCATAATTTTAGTAACTCGTCGATAAGAGGCTCAATATATACATTCATATCTTTAACTTGGTACTTACCTAGTTGAATGAACATAAAAATTACATAATTATTATAACCATTTTACAGCAATATATATAAATTAATGTACATGACTATTGAATGAAAAAAATATAAGACATTATGCAACAAATAAGAGAAATGAGATGCTACTACGTTAAAGAAAATTGATGTAAACAAATATCAGGAACAATCATTGACAACATTATATGCTCCCTCTTTATTGACATCCATGGAGGAATGTTATTGTTGATAACAAAAATAGGCCACACTAAGTAAATATATTTTAGCTCTCCAAATGGATTGACACCGTCTGCTCCCAATGAAAGCCTGAGATTACGAGGTTATTCTTTAAAGTGTGGCCATTTTTCCTCCATGTCCCTAGATGCAGAACCGTCTGCAGGAATTCGAAGAATGTCATCTCCACTTCTATTCTGTACATGGTAATCCATCAATTGCACTAAGCTTTCACACCTAAATAATCATTGCATACGTGGAATAATGGGAATATAACGAAGAACCTTACAATGCACCTTTTTGTTAGTTGATCTGTTCAATATCTAATGATATGACATTTCAGGCATTCTGTTGCAAATTCTTGTTGTTTATGATATATAATATGATCATTGGGACATGCATGTATTGCTTGATACTCCATTCTAATATATTTCATAATGGCACATAAATCTCGGTATGAGCGAGGTAAAATATTTGATGGTGGTAAAAAAATTTCACCAATCAATCTACAAAAAAAAATAATTTATTCATATAAAGAATATTAATGGTATATATTTTATCCTTTATTTACTAGTGATGAACTAACAATAATTAAAATAGATGAAAAAAGATGACATATAATGACATACCTTAACATCTTTGAGATTGCTATGTTTAATAAACCATTCATAACCTTCACATTCAACAACAACAATACAACAAAGAGAAGAGTTGTTTTAGAGCCTTCATAAAGGGGCTTGTATGCCTTGTCAAGTAGAGGTAAATCATGAACATCATCAAAGTCATCTTGATTATCATGATCAGCTCTGCCACTAAATGTGGCATGGATCAATGTATTCGTACCATCATCTTCAATTGTGTTTTCTGGCGCATGATCATCTTCTTCCATAGGATCATTAACTTCATCTTCGATATTCACAGCTCCATGTTCGCCCCGCAAACCATATATTTTATGGGCTGTGATAATCCATATCATCTTCCCTAGGCACTTCACCTTATAATAATGATAGACACAAATAAAACATGATCATGATCAAGTGATTATATATATATATATAAAATGTTAAAACAATATAAACATTTACAAATTCAATCAATATAAACACATATAATGAACAACTTACCAATGGACGATAATCATGCCCTCCGCTCAACATGACCACATACCTATAATGTTTTAGCCATATGATTAAAAGTAATCTCGCTTTAAGCCCTTGTAATTATAAAGGACAATAACATTTCCCATCACCCTTTCTTTTTAATTCTAGCCCACAATCTATCAAGTGTCTTTTTCATTTTTCCCCGACTAATATTATTCCGACATGATTTTCTTACTAATTTCACTATTTAGATCTTCAAAAATATCAAACTCACACTCCACAATTTTATTCATAGACATGTAACATAGTCTAATAATTCCAATAATTTACACCACAAAAATTTGGCATGCAACCACCCCTGCAAAAGAGAGGATAGTCTGAAGTTAATGACCCCAAAAAACACTTTACAATGCTAATTCCAAAACTTATTAAATTTTGATTTTACTATGATTTCCAACCATTAAGACTCCTAAAATCAGAATATTGAACTTGATCACAAAATTTCTACAACAATGGAGGTAGCGAGCTAGTAAGAGCAAGTGACCCATTCCTAAGGAGCAACGAGTCGGAATCATCATTGCTAATTTCAATACAGATTTATCCTTTTAGTTAAAAGATGCAATGTGTCACTTCTTATGATGAGCTTATCCCTAGGGCCCTCAACATTGAGAGAGCCCTAATAAAAAACAACATAAGCATTGGTAAGAGCATGATTTGGGTACAAACCCTAGGCCTCCGTAGAAATATAAACAATAACTATAGTGGATTAGTGAGGTTGCAATACCAGAAAGATTGAGACATTGTAGGTAATAACAAAATCTTGCAATCTAAAGATTCTAGCCAATAACAAGCACACTATGTAGCTTAGTGACATTTGTAAATGCAATCTACGGTAAGAAGAATGACAGTCACTTGAGATGTGACAGTCAAAAATAGGCTAAGCAGTAATAAGATAATAAAGCTCAAACCTTGCATAGTAAAGTGGAGATTTTAACAGTGATTTTCCTTACCCCCTTGCTGACCTTAAGGGGATTTCAAATGCTTTCAGTAGTGTTAGACAAGGAAAATGCAATCAGGGAATGACTGTCCAAATGAGGTAACAATGGTAATCATAGGTTCAATGTTTCTTCTTAGCCATTAATATTGTGTAATGGAGGTAGTGGATTGCATGTTTGAGCAGTGTTTTGAGACTCACCAAAGATGGGAAAATAATGAATAATACCTTGTGGATTGTGAAGTAGTGTCAATAAGGTTGAAGGATTTTAAAAAATACAATACCATGAAACAATGAGTCCCCTATAGTAAGTAGGTAGTCTATAGGGCATAGTTTGATTTTATAGAAGGATGCTCATGAAAGGAATCTTCAAGTGACAGTGAGTGAACTATTTGAGATTGCAGCTAAGGGTGCAATACCCAGTCTTAAAAGAAGTTAGCAAAGCAGTAAATATGCAAGAAAATCGAATCATACACAACAAAAAATTCACAATGTTATCTTCCATAATGCCTTGAGTTTGAAGACAAAAATCTCATTGTATCTTCATGATGAAAGTGGTGACCTTAATGGTCAATCACTGGCAACCATGATTTTAAAACATGCTATTGTGCATATGGAGGAAACATTTTAAGCAAGGCAGTGAGTGGTGGTTTGCAACAATGGCAGGTATGAAGGACTTGCTTTATATGCATACTATGCAATCTAGCTTAAGATGAAATTCTTAGAAGAGATTGAAGGTGGATTATGGAACTCAAGGGTTACTATGAAAAGGATTAAAGCAAAGACTGAGATCTATTTAAAAGCCACGGTCATGAAGATATTAAAGATGTCACATGCAAAAACCTAGTAGCTAGAGTAATGAATACAGTGCTAAAGAGGATAGTGTGTTGGGGCAGATTTAGGAGATCTCCACATTATCTAATTACAGGGAAATACATCATTTATTTATTTTATTTAATTGTGTTAAATCATTCTAAACCCTCTATAGGATACATTGATACTTCAAAAGCCTCTGAAAGAATTTCAGATTATGCAAATATATGTCAAGTAACATTCATAAGGTTTAGAAAATCTTGATCACTCTCTAGAATAGCCCATTAAACATGGGTTGTGCTTGAATGCACTACATAATTGATATAACACAACCACTGCATATCAACCGTGAAGATATAGTATTTTATCGCAAAGAAGCAGAATCACTTTGATCATGCTATAATTACATCCTAACCTATTAAACTTGAGACAACCTAAATGCACCCAATGATGATTGACACCTACATTATACAACCTTAATTAACTACATTATACGAGTGCCTCCATTTCTATCACAACATAGCCACATTAAACTTGGGTCACACATGAATGCATCATGTATTTGTTATAGCACAACTATGCCACATGACCAATACAGTTATGGATCACATAATTACAGTCACAAGAATCAGTTCCTCGGTTGTGATCTTATGGTGATTCCACACAACAAAATTTGGACATGAAATTCTCAAAACCCTTAACCTCTAAAAAAGAAATTTGATGAGATGTTGCTTTAAAATATTATTTTCAAACCTCGAACTACAAATCTGACTTCACAACTGAATTCTGCAAAAAGACAATGACTACCCTCAACCTAGCGATATCTTCTTGAATTTCTTCTAATTTTTCTGAAAAAAATCGTCCCTAGTTCTCCACAAACTGTCTCAAGTAGAGCAAAACACTATCGTAATAAATCAGGCGCAAACACACTTTTCTTTATGTCGGCCACAATTTGATTTTTTTTTTTAATTTTTCATGTCTATCAAAAATTTGATGGAAATGATAACCAACATTTCAAAAAACCCAAGGTTCATCAAAATTTCGATGAACATTGGGGATAAACTTTCAAAAAATTGGAAATTACACATCAAATTTTACAAGAACCCGATTAACATCGTATTTTACATATTTCGTTAGTTTCATCGTATTTTGTAGTCAAATGTATTAGTGAATGAAATTGAACTTTTTACCCAATTTTCACCCACGGGCTCAATCAAGTAGGGCATCTATGTTTAAGGTGTTCTTGAAGGCCAAATGGGGCATTTCAATCAAGAGTTCGATCATGCACCTAATGATATTTCACAAGGGAGGTCTATTGGAAAGTATCACTCAGTCAGATTTGGCATAAACTCATCAGAGAGGAAAGTCGGCAAGACCCTCCAGCTGTCTTGCCGATAGGCAGT
Organism: Sequoia sempervirens; assembly: GCA_007258455.2. Classification (NCBI taxonomy): domain Eukaryota; kingdom Viridiplantae; phylum Streptophyta; class Pinopsida; order Cupressales; family Cupressaceae; genus Sequoia; species Sequoia sempervirens. The sequence goes on from VDFB02000003.1 coordinate 98,674,141, forward strand.
GTGTACCATCAAGTTCGAATGCTTCAAACTAGGGACCCTATCGACATGAGATGTCTTTCAGCATATGGTCTCGGCGACTAGGGGTGTCTTGCTGACAACAGAGAATCTTCGGCATAACAAAGAATTCAAAAGGATGTCTTGCCAAATGCAGAAGGTCTCCCTGACATATTTGATATTGGTATAGCCTCCGGCCATCGGGGTAAAGTCTTCCTAACTTGCTCGTGGTCTCGGCCAAAGTTGGTGCCTTCGCCATAATGTCTCGGTGAAGACATTTAGTCTTGCCGACAGATGAAGAGCCTTAGATGGAGGTGATGGTTTTGGAAAAGGATGAAGGAATCGCCGTAAGGTCTCGGCGAATGGAGGTGATCTCATCGAAAGGAAAATGGGGGATTTTGATATGTGCTGCCTTTGGCAAGAGGTCTTGCTGAAACATGAAGTCTCCCCGAAAAGAAGCGAGCTCACTGAAGTATTTTCCCTTCCGCAAGAGTCATGCCGAAAGCCGGGAGTCACGGTGAAAGACAAGGAGATTTCAGCGAAAGAGAGAGGGCTCAGCAAAAGGTCTTTCCAATAATGATTGTCTAAGTGACCACAGAGGCAATATCAGTATGACATGAACCTCGCTATAAATTCTTCCCTGAATTCTAGGTGTCTCGTCAAAAACAGAGTGGAGCTCAGTAAAGCAAGGAATTTGGCATGATGTCTCAATGAAGCATTTATGTCTTGCCGATGATATCCAAGATATCAGTATGACTCTTTAGGTTCGACAAGAAATCTCATCGATGGTTTCAAGCTATGCCAATAATCATAGGAAGATTTAATCGCATCGACGAGACACGATTAGTGTCTCACCGACATACGGTTCTACAGGAGAAGCTTTTGACCGACCAAAAATCTATGTGGAGTGTGCTCGACCAATCTAAAGGAGCCAAATACGAACCATTGACATTTTGACCATTTGACTTCCCCTGTGAATGTGATTAACAAAGTAAGCACAACATGGATCGGCCATGAGCTCAGGAGTGTTCAAGGCAGCTCGGTTGAAGAAGTTCAATGAGGACATGAAGACAGAGGAATTAATGCTGCAAAAGATCTGAAGGCTTCCCCAAGGGGGATCTTTTCACACCGACATGAACAATAGGACACGCAGGGTGTAGCACTAAATTCAATAAAAAATCTAAAGGCTAATCTTTCTGATAGATATTTTGTAAGCCCTAAGGTGCCAACACTATTTGATATATATGGCATTTTTTCCTCTTTGTAAACAGTTCTGGAGTATGCTTCTCTAAAGTTTGTGACAATTTTTGCAGTCCTCTCTCAGACCAGCAGGATTTCTGTAACTCATTTGGAACATGTTATATAAAATCTACCTTGGTTACCATTGATGGTTAATTTTTGCCTCCTGGTTCCTATGAAGTATTGTGCATATTTTTAGTGATTCATTGAGCTACTTAGTGAAATATTTTCTTTTCCTTATATCTTTGGTTTCATGTCATGCCTTTCTTTGCAGAAGTAGTGTCATGTAGGTTATAAACTATGTTTACTCAAGCTTGCACTTGAGCTTCTAGTTTGTGAAAAATTTCCTTTCCTTCTTGGAGGCATGTGCACATCAAACCTGTTTGTATGCGTGATCTACAGGATCTTGTTGTGAAATACTGTATCCATCATTAGTATTCAAGTGTAATTTGAGTATCTCATTGTTCCTATCAATTCAATGCATCAACTTAGTTTTATTTACATGTATTCTCCTTCTCCCTTTCCCCTTACAGAATTGATAGCTTAGGTGATACCCAAAGGAAGCCGACCTTCTCGAGAGGTTCATTTCAACTATAGGTGAGCCACAACCTTGAAGTGATCCCATGTTGTTCTAGAAATCTCAACTTCAATCTCTTTGCATAGGGTGCAATTTCTAGGTGACAACTGATAGTTTCTAGCATGCCCGGTGGGACTGTTGAGTAGACAGTTTGAAAATTACATGTCTATTATTGGTTTTTGATGTGCAAGCAGTAAGATTCAGGCCTTTCTGCGGTTAACATCAATATATCATGGCGGCTCCATATACCAGTGCATCATTGAGGAATTCAAAATACTGAGAGATTTGGTGTCTACCTCAGTATCATTCAGCCTTCAGAGGTAGTTTGAATAACACTTGGTGACTCCGAGCAAATCTACTGGTTTCAACAATTTTAGTGCTAGTATGTTTCAATTACAAGCTTAATATTCTAATTTCCAGCATTTATACAAGTAGAGATGACATATTTTCATAGTTAGCATGTATACCCACCTTAGTTTCATGAAAATCTTATCAACCGGTCACCATATCAGCCATATTAGGCCCATCATGCTGCTAGTTTAATCCCAAACATCCATGCAACAATATCCTATCAGCATGCTCAACATGCTTTCCACCTTCCCACCTCTGCTCAATTCTCCTCAAAACATATTAATTCCACTTTGAGCCAGCCTTGTAGCCATCTCAGTCAGTCCCAAAATTATAACAATGTGAATACCGAGTTGGGTAGCATCAAGGAGATGTTGCTGCAGTTTCAAAGGAGGATGTTAGACATAGAAAGGGAAAATGAGTACAATATGTAGCAAGAGGAGCTTTCTGTTCAAGCACATATTCGTCAGCAGGAGTTGGAAGCATAGATATATGAGAAGGAATTGTTGGTTAGACAAGTTGCAGCTAAGGATGAGTAGATGAAACACTTGCTTGCACAAGCTCATAGGTTAGAACCCCAACTACCTGTGAAGGAGGGGTCCTCAAAGCACAAGCTTCCAAGTTTTGGACAGGTTGAATCTAGCATGGACAACTATGATGAAATTGCTAAGTTGGAGGAGCATGTGTTTTTCAGTTCCAAGCTTCAGGCAGATTGCTTCTTCTCAAAGCTTAGAACTGATTGAAGATCTTCTTCAAATGGAAGGCACTTGCGAGGTTGCAATTTCAAAATAGCTAGAGGACATCAAGCAATTTTGGCAATTGTTGATAGATGTTGATAAGCAAGACAATGGGGCCTTAATTTAGGAAGAAAAGCCTGAGCTTGAACCTAATTCTATCCTCCAAGGTGAAAGTTATGAGATTGATGTAGGATATGTCATGTATGAGGAAGTTGATCAGGAACTTGAAGAGAATTTGTTTTCAAGCATAGTGGAGGAGTTTTTCTCAAAGCTTGATGCCAAACCATCATTAGCTAAATCTAGAGAGCATGAGCAGCATAACCAAGTGGAAGGAGCTATCATAGTTTCATTTGAATCACACAAGGTAGCTCATCCCAATCATCATGGGGTTATGACTATGGAAGAAACTGATCAAAGTAGACCCAGTAGGATTGGCTTGGAAGCTATTCTTTCACAAGGATGCCCGATCAGGCATCTAGCCAAAATGGAGACTAGCAAAGATATTGATACCTTGCTTGCACCCAAGCATGAGGGTATTGCTGAGAAGGAGCACACTCAAGTTATGTTCCTACCTCAGAATGAGAATGTTTACATTCCATTTGAAAAGGTTAGTAAGCTTGAATATGTTCTACAAGAGATCTTGTAGCCATCCGTTGAATTGTCATGCATGCTTCACTTCTCTTTAGTTGCTCTCCAGCGTAGCAAGCATTGCAAATTTTTTAGAAGGGGTAGTTATTTCACCCAACCTATCAATGGGTTTGTTTGATCAATTTCTCACTGGTTATTTTAGGGTAGGTTTAGTGTTATTTCTTTCCCTAGGTGTTGTTTCAACACATGTAAATAGTTTATTTCAGTTTTTCTTGTTTTCAATAAGTTTTTGAGTGTTCTAGTGAGTCTCAAGATGAGTTAAAGCCATGTACAAAGCTACTTTGATTTGTTTCTGATTTTTCCCCCAATGATTACATGCCCAATGGATAGGCCTAGGCTACTAGTTTCATGTTTAGCAGGCAAACATCCAGCAAAGGTCACCAGAAATGTTACCCAATTTTCACCCATGGGCTCAATCAAGCAGGGCATCTTTGTTTAAGGTGTTCTTGAAGTCCAAATGGGACATTTCAATCAAGAGTTTGATCATGCACCTGAGGATATTTCACAAGGGAGGTCTATTGGAAAGTATCACTCAGTCATATTTGGCATAAACTCATCAGAGAGGAAAGTCAGCAAGACCCTCCGGCTATCTTGTCGATTAGCAGTGTGTTCCATCAAGTTCGAATGCTTCAAACTAGGGACCCTATCGGTGTGAGATGTCTTTTGGCATATGGTCTCAGCGACCAGGGGTGTCTCACCAACAACAGAGATCCTTTGGCATAACAAAGCATTCAGAAGGAGGTCTTGCCAAATGCAGAAGGTCTCCCCGACATATTTGATATTAGTATAGCCTCTGGCCGTCAGGGTAAAGTATTCCAGACTTGCTCGTGGTCTCAGCCAAAGTTGGTTCCTTCGCCATAATGTCTTGGCGAAGACATTTAGTCTTGCCGATAGATGAAGAGCCTCAGATAGAGGTGATGGTTTCTGCAAAGGATGGAGGAATCGCTATAAGGTCTCGGTGAATGGAGGTGATCTCGTCAAAAGTAAATGGGGGATTTTGATATGTGTTTCCTTCGGTAGGAGGTCTTGCCGAAATAGGAAGTCTCCCCAAAATGAAGCAAGCTCACCGAAGTATTTTTCCTTTGGCAAGAGTCATGCCAAAAGCCGGGAGTCACGGCGAAAGACAAGGAGATCTTGGTGAAAGAGAGGGGTCTTGGCAAAAGGTCTTTCTGATAATGATCATCTTAGCAACCACAGAGGCAATATCGGTATGACATGAACCTTGCTATAAAGTCTTCCTGACTTCTAGGTGTCTCACCAAAAATAGAGTGGAGCTTGGTAAAGCGAGGAATTTGACATGATGTCTCAACAAAGGATTTGTGTCTTGCCAATGATATCCAGGATATCAATATGACTCTTCAGGTTCGAAAAGAACTCTCATCGATTGTTTCGAGCTATGTCGATAATCACAGGAAGATTTAATCGCATCGGTGAGACATGATAAGTGTCTCGCCGACATGCAGTTCTACAAGAGAAGCTTTTGACCAACCAAAAATCTACATGGAGTGTGCTTGACCAATCTAAAGGAGCCAAATACGAACCATTGACATTTTGAACATTTGACTTCCCCTGTGAATGTGATTAACAAAGTAAGCATGACACGGATCGACCATGAGCTCAGGAGTGTTCAAGGCAGCTCAGTCGAAGAAGTTCAATGAGGACACAGAGATAGAGGAATTAATGCTGCAAAAGATTTGAAGGCTTCCCCAAGGGGGATCTTTTCACACTGACATGAACAATAGGACACATAGGGTGCAACATTAAATTCAATAAAAAATCTAAAGGCTAATCTTTTTGATAGATATTTTGTAAGCCCTAAGGGGCCAACACTCTTTGATATATATGGCATTTTTGCCTCTTTGTAAACAGTTTTGGAGTATTCTTTTCTAAATTATGTGACCCTTTTTGCAGTCCTCTCTCAGACCAGTAGGATTTTTGTAACTCATTTGGAACATGTTATATAAAATCTACCTTGGTTACCATTGATGGTTAATTTTTGCCTCCTAATTCTTGTGAAGTATTGTGCATATTTTTAGTGATTCATTGAGCTACTTAGTGAAATCTTTTCTTTTCCTTATAGCTTTGGTTTTATGCCGTGCCTTTCTTTGCAGAAGTAGTGTCATGCAGGTTATAAACTATGTTTACTCAAGCTTGCACTTGAGCTTCTAGTTTGTGAAAATATTCCTTTCCTTCTTAGAGGCATGTGCATATCAAACCTATTTGTATGTGTGATCTACAAGATCTTGTTGTGCAGTACCATATCCATCATCAATATTCAAGTGTAATTCGAGTATCTCATTGTTCCTATCAGTTCGATGCATCACCTTAGTTAGTTTTATTTACATGTATTCTCCTTCTCCCTTTCCCCTTATAGAATTTATAGCTTAGTTGATACCCAAAGGAATCCAACCTTCTCCAAAGGTTCATTTCAACTATAGGTGACCCACAACCTTGAAGTGATCCAATGTTTCACTAGAAAGCTTAGTTTTAAAACTTTGCATAGGGTGCATTTCTAGGTGACAACAGAACTAACTCGTGCTCTTTCAACTTCTAATACATTTCCTCATGATGTTGACATTATTGGGGAAGATGATGACAACATGAATAGGTTCCTAAATGATTTTCTTAACAACCTTGAAGCTAACACATCCTTTTATCCATCCATGAAACAACCAAAGCCCCCCGCAATACCACATCTTGAGATTTTTGGTTACCTAAATCTTGAAACAAAAGTTGAACCTAAGTTCCCTACAATAGGTGAACCTATTTCCTCTAAACAAGAAAATACTCAACCATTTTATGATAAAAAAAATAATAAAAACTCCCATCAATATAGAAGAAACATATGGAAAAGGATTCAAAATCTTGAGTAAACAAGGATGTGATACAACAAGTGAACATGAGATTCATCAAATCCTAGAGAAAATACCAATTAATGAAAACACAAATGGGTTAGGATATCAGGATCCCTCTCACAACATAAGTTTTCCTAAAGAATACCTAAGGCTTCACAGTGATGGTATGGTGATCTTAGATTCTCCTCCTGATATGAGTATCTTTCTTCCTGAAGAACAACCAATGATTCATAACAATGAAAAGGATGAGAGGATCACCTTTGGTCCTCCTCCTCAACATTCAGTTTGAGAATTTGGTTAATCTAGCAAGTGCAAGAGGCCCTACAAGTTTCCTTGTTTGCCACCTAAAAGTGAGAGGAAACTACAACTTCTTCTAAACAAAGAACTAATAACATTACCACCAATGAAAGATGAACTAAAACTATATCCTAAAGATGCAAAAGTTCAACATTGTTGATACCACAGAACTCTCAAACATAGTACCAATGAGTGTCATGCATTCAAGTTAGTATTAAATAACTTTCACTTTGATGGAAATGATTCCCATCCCATGATTGCATAACCTATTCTTCTCCACCCATTGTCATGTAATAGTTGTAGAACATTTTATTCTCACTATTACATGACCTTTCCCATTACCTATCTCGGCTCATTCTTGTCTCACACTTAGTGGGGGAAAGAAGTAGATATCCTTTTCCTAGTAATGCATTTTTTGTTGTCCCTTAGATTAATTGTCCCCCTTCCACTTATAAAGACTAAGATTGGGAGGTGGATAACCTTCTTTAGGTTGATTCACATGTGCCTTACTACTATTTTGCATTATTTCTTTATTTTTCTTTTGATTGCATGCGTGTAATGTGATGCCTCATGATGTTCTATTTGATTTCTCTCTCTTTGTGACATTCCTCTATTCGTACCTTCATTCTTCTCTATGTCATAAATCTTTTATCCTTTTTCCTTTTATTTGCTTTCCTTTTGGGGATGACACAAGGCATGGAGACATTCATGTCTCTTCCATGTTAACCCAAAAGATTTTCTTTATCTTTATTACTTTTTCATTTGTCTTTTGTTTTCCTTTTGGGGATGACACAAAGCATTGAGACATTCATGTCTCTTCTATGTTGAGCTAAAATGATTTTTCTTTGCTTTTTCTTTACCTCTTTTTCATTTGTCTTGTTTTTTCCTTTTGAGGATGATGCAAGGCATCGAGACATTCATGTCTCTTCCATGTTGACCCAAAATTCTTTTCTATTGTTTTTTCTTTATCTATTTTTCATTTGTCTTGTGTTTTCCTTTTGGGGATGACATAAGGAATCATTACATTCATGTATCTTCCATGACCCAAAAGGATTTTTCATTGCTTTTTCTTTATTTCTTTTCATTTGTATTTTTTTTCCTTTTGGGGATAACGCAAGGCATCGAGACATTCATGTCTCTTCTATGTTGACCTAAAATATTTTTATTTGTTTTCCTTCACATTGTATCATTCTTCTAGTTCTATGTGTATTTAGGGAATGATGGTTGTTCTGGTCTCTCTAAAAACATTGTAGCAAGAACATATTGACCCCAAATCCATAGATCCCTTATGTGTTTAGTGATTTTTTTTGGGGGGCAGCCCCTCTCTTTCCTTTTCTCTCACATGACATAGCTTCAATTGGAAACATATGACTTGGCATAGGGCTTTCAAAGTTGGCTCTCATGTCTTCTTTATTTGCATTTATCATTTGCTACTTTAAAGTAATTGCTTGCAGCATGGTGTTTAGCAATTTCTTTAAAGTGGGGGTATACATTGACATTATTATTTTGCATTTTTCTTTTTCATGGTTCATGGTGTAGTTTTCTTATTTCATAAAATTTGTTTTTCACTTTTTTGATGACATTGGGTTTGATGTCCTTCAGGAGCATGATCTCTCTTAGCATATTACATTCGTCTTAGTGGCTTGATGAGACACACTGCATCCCATAAGCTGTGAATTTCCTATTCTTTGGTTGGTCCTCTCTTGGAGACATTAGGCACAATTTTCCCTAAGTTAAGACCTCACATGAACTAAGAAATACTACTTTGAACATTTCCTATTTTACATTTTTCATTTTCATTTATATGGCCACCTTGCATAACACATCTTGCATTCCTGTAGAGCCATATTGTTTGTTCATTATCTCCAAGCATACAAAGTTTAGCTTGTCTCATGAAGCTCAAAAATCATCATTTTTTTTTGGTGCCTTATTAAAGTTGTTAGGGGTATAACTTTGGTATGGTTTGAGTGGGAAGCTTGACCTAGGCATGACTTTCTCCATAGCCACTTGCATGAGTGTGTTAGTACATACCAGCCATGAGTGTTTGTTTCTCCCCTTTTTGGACTTATCACCTGATAGACAACCTGAAGTTCCATCGCCTCAGAGTGAGTATGCATTTTTTAGACAAACAACCTAGATTTGATCCACATCACGATGGAAAAATGGTCAAAGCTGTATCTAACTCTTTTATTTTACCTTTGGTTTTTCATCTTTAACAATGTATGCTTGTTCTTTGTTGTGGCTCTTTATATCACTTTCATGCGTGTTATTTTGTGCCTATGTTGGTTTGTCATGGGATCTTGATCTTGGGGGCTTGATCACCCCTCTTGATTTTTTTCATCCCATATTATTGGAATTAGTACACTTGGACCCCTATTGATGTGTGTTTTTCTACTTCATTGTGAGTTTGAGGTAAGTTCATCCTCTCACTAAAGTGGGGGCTAAATGTAGTGTCAAAAAAGTCATCGGGACATTTTCACACTTGTTTGGGCCCTTATTGTGAATTTAGGCTTAATGTTGCCTTGATTTAGTGTTGTAAAGTGGTTGAAACATTCAAATTAGATCTTGGGCCCTTGTGAACTAATGGATTTACATTGTACCTTGGTAAAGTGTTGTGAAGTGTTGTAACTCACTTTCACACTTTTCTAAGGTCTTATTAATTAATTACACCTAATAAACCTCTTTTTAATCTTAACCTTGCCTTATTTGAAGTGTTGTAAAGTGTTGTAACACACTTTCACACTTCTCTAGGATTTTCATTAATAATTGTGATTTCTTATGCTTTAATTGGCCCTATTTTTCACCCACAATTCTTGTTTATTGCATCTTTTTGAGGATAATCCCAACACCAATTAGTACCCAATCATAATTCAAGTTTTTTTGGCTTGTGTGGCCTAGATTTAGTGATCTAGGACTCATTCACCACTTTGGGCGAATAGATCCCACCTATATTTTTGGGTCTCAAACCTACTTTTACACCTTTCTAAGCACTTTTGATTTTTGGTGCCATACATTATGCCAAATGGGACTCATTCACCATCTTGGGTGAATGAGTTCTATGTGACCCAAAATTAAAATTAATTCAAATTTCTAGTGGGATTTTATCCTCCTAGATCTAATGTCGACTTGTACTATTGTAATTTCAAGAATTCTTGCATAATTGAGTATAAATACAAGGTTATTTCACTCATATTGACACCTAGCAATTTTACAAGCAACCAGGTGTTCACAAGAGTATTCAAAAGCATTCAAGTTTCTTCAAGAGCATTCAAGTGTCTTCAAGAGAATATTTTCAAGCATTTTAGAGTAGCATTCAGGCATCAGTCATCATATCAAAGATTTCATATGTCATGTTTGTTATTGTGCTAACAATCGTGGTGTAATATTTTACGATTCAAGCAAGTGTTTTATTCAAGATCAACATCATTCAAGAAAGATTCAAAGTCTACATCCATTGTAGGTATTTCAAGCATAATTGCATCACCTTATTGCTAGGGTTTGGTGAGTTGCAACATTGTTATATGTCCATTCATCATTCTCCATTCTTATTTGATTTCATTTCAAGGAGTGATTTCCAAAACGAGGTTTGACCAAGGAAAACCCATATCCACTAATCTATAAAAAAAAATTCCCTCTCCTTTATGTGTGATTTGTAGGGATAGGCTATAGATTTCCTAAGGAGCAAGATTGGAGAAAAGTTGCAAATCCTTCTAAGTTGTCAAAGTCTTCATTAGGCCTTGGAGAACCTTGGAGAGAACCTATAGGTTGCAATTTGGAGATTCGGATCGAGAAACCAATAAGGAAGGATAAAGAAGATAAAGAAGAGCAATATCAACCTTTGAAACTTCAAAAAATCCCAACTAGATTGATTCACCACTTCTGGGGAATGAGTCCTAGTTCCATTCAGTTTTCAAGACTTTGCAAATTTGGATACCCTTTTGGCAGAAACCTTGTCTTGCATAGTTTTCCAGAAACTAGACTAATTCACCCAACTTGGTGAATGAGTCCTAGGCAGTAGTAAAAGAAAAATTTCCAGTGATTGAGACCTCCATTCATCCATCTCTAGTTTCCCAGGTGTAAACCTTCCTGCCTTCAATTTTCTATTTTATTTCATTTACTTTTCTAGGTCATTTAGTGTCACTTTGCAATCAATTAGGGTTTCATATTTCATCTTGCATTTCATTGTCTTTTCCAAGTCTAAGCTTGGTGGTGAAACCATCATTAGATAATATTCAATCCCTAGAATATCCCTCTTGCAAGATCTCTTTCTCCTTTGCATTGAGATCTCAGGGGTTTTTTCTTGAGTGAAAGTGAAAATTTCCCCTTTTAGGTACCTAAACCCTAAAGGTGGGAGAGCAAACAATTTTCAACCTTTTAGTAGGCAGAGAGGGAAAGGGGAGATATAAATAAGTAGAGAGGGAGGGAGGGAAAAAGATATAGGGAGGGAGAGATAGGTGAGATAGAAATAAGGAGAGAGTGATGGAGGGAGAGGTAGGTAGAGAGAGGAAGAGAGAAAATAAAGATAAGTAGAGAGGGAAGGAGAGGTAGAGAGAGAGAGGAAAGATAGAGAGAAGTGGAGAGGGAATGAGGGAGGGAGGGAGAGGTAGGGAGGGAGAGAAAGGTGAGATAGAGAGGTGTAGAGAGAGAGAGTGGTAGGGTGTGATGGATGGATTAGTAGGTAGAGAGAGGGATTGGGGTCAATGTAGGATCATCGAGGCCAAACTAGGCCCCTAAGTGGAAATGGAAATTTAGAAAAATAGAGTTACACAAATTGAAATAAAATTTTGAATAGGTTATTAACATAATTTGAAAAAAAATGTGAAAAAATAATTTGTAGCAAATTGAATCTAGTTTCTAATCTACTAGTCATTTTTTGAAAAAAAAAATCTATTCAGTGCAAATTTGAAATTTCAATGCAATAGTACTAAATTTTCAAGAAAAAAATAAAAAGTAGATGTTTGTTCGGCCACCCTAATGGGGAGAAAAAATATTATTTTTATTCCAAATATTTCAATATAATTAGAGGACACATACCTAAATGTGACATTTTTTTTATAATTTTTTAGCAAGTAAATATTTTCTTATGAATTTTCTAGTAGGAATTTTTTAAAATATTAAAAACCATTTGTCTGGCCACCCTAACTTTGTTAAAAAATTATGAAATTTATTTTTTTAACTATAATTTGTGAAGCATAGTGTTTGATGCATCTTTTGGATTCAAAAAATGTTTAATCATTTAAAATTTATAGATGTTTTTCAATCAGCCTATCAGTTTGGACATTAGACATAGTACATGTAGAAAATCAATAATAATTACTTATTAAATTCAAAATAAAGAATATCTTATATTGATAGAATGTTGTCAATTTGATGAACAAACCCTTTTTGTTTCATCAAAATTAGATGAAAAAAGTCAACACGAAGGGTGAAGTTCGAAAAACTCTTGCAACCCCTATAAACACATTAGGGATGTTGACCTTTTAGGTTGGTTTCCCCCAAGACAAATACCAAAGCAATACAAAGCAAAAGGGATATCTATTAATATTAGATATCTGATAGGAACATATATCCATTTTTTAACAAAAAAATCGGATATCCATTAACATTTAAGATGTTATAATATTAATATTAATATATATTTTATATTAGTATATATAATATATTAATATATATATATTTAATTCAAGGGGTAAACGCTTTTGACTAGAGCTATGAACCGGATACAACCATTCAACAATACCACCCCCCAACGGGGTTTGAACTTTGGTGGCAAGAACAACAATGCCACCTATAAACCATCACACCATGCCAATACCAATATTAATATATATATTTAATGTAGTATATAATATTAGTTATTCTTATAATTGTAGAAACTCAAAATATCTTGATTAGCATCATGCACTTAATTCACTCACACCGATTCTTCCTTAATCACTTCCACACTAACCAATTAATTGAATAATCTTTATTTAATTAATTAAATTCATCAAAATTTCCTCCTTAATCAGATAATACACTTTATTGGATTATTTCATCATGTTCTTCATTTAATTAAATAAATCAATTTTACTTATAATTAAATACTAATGTTCTTCATTTAATTGAATAAATCATTTTATTTAATTAAATTACTAATGTTCTAATATCCTCTCATTTGATTTAAATAAACTCAAAATATTTAAATAAAATTTCACAATCAAACCAATTTTATCTAAGTTAGTTAATCCTAAATTAATTAAATCCTAACACTAATCCTCCATTCCTCTAGCTTTTGGAAGTTTCACATGTAAATCAATTTATTTAATTTACTAATTATCCTATTTTCATTCAAATATGGCATATTCATTGGAATATTCCATCCACTTGACTTTTCCCTCCCAAAGGAATTTTTTCCTCCAACTTTGTATTGAAGGCTCTTACATGTCCTCTCCTTGAGCCAACTTGGCATTAATTCCTCTCACATCCCCTCTTGCACAAGCCATCTCTTGAATTTCAAATTTCACCTACATGCATTAAACATGCACATTGTTCAAAATGTGCTCCACTCTCCTTCATTAGCATGTTGGCAAGTGGCACAATTCCATTGGTCCCTTTTTTAATCCCACATTCTTCTTATACTTCACTCTTCATCTCTTCTTTATTATAAATATAGGCCTTCTCTATTGTTTTGGCATCCACAATCCATGTAAGATCATTATGGTCATTTGAATCCACAATCATTCACAAGTTTATGCAAGGTTATTATAGTCATTTTGAATTCAAAGTATCCATTTTCATCCACATTTCATCCATATTAGCATAAGAGTTCATCAATCATAGCAAGGATATTGGCATTTTGCATCAAGAATCAATCAATAATCATCAAGATTATCAAGGAATTGGGAAAGGGCTTCTTTCCACATCAAAGAAGCACCAATTCCACCATGGGGTGCTGGTTTGAGCATTTTGAATAAGATTTCATTAGCTTTCAATGGATATTTTACTTTGTTTTCTTGTTTAGTGTGTTTGGATGAATTCCATGGGGAATGTTTGGTTTAATCTTGTTTGAGAACTAATGTTTGCTTGTTTGTCCATGTTTGAATAGGTTTAGGCAAAGCATTCTACAATAATACATTAATATTATAATTATATAAATATTTATATAATTATAATATTAATCTATATAATATTTATATAATTATAATATTAAAATATATTAATATTTTTTATTGTTGGATGTGCATGTAATTATTGTGTTTATTGTCTTGTTTTCCAATAAATGAGAATGCTAATAATGGATATCCATTAAGTGAGGCTAACCAATCCCCAAATCTTCCAAATTTTGATGGGTCTTTGTTATGAATAACAAATATCCAGTTGTAGAAATGGATATCTGTTATTTAAACTCAAGAAATATACTATGTATTAAATATTATATATTATAACTTATATATTATATTATATATTTTGTATTATATAATATATTGTATATAACATTATTATTATTTTTTATATATATTATATATATTCTTATATTAATATATTATAGGGTATAGGGATGGGGGTTGAGGGTTGAGGGATATTTCTTAGGGATGAGGGTATAAGGCATGGGATGAAGGACCTTGAGAATGTATGGTTTAGCATTTAACTATGTAGTGTTGAGGGACAATGTTCACAATTTAGTGTATAAGGTTGAGGGCATAGGATATAGGGATGAGGGTTGATGGTGTAGGATTTAGTGTTTAAGGTATAAGGTTGATGGTTAAGGGTTTAGGGTTGAAGTATAGGGTATAGTTTTTGAGGGTTTAGGGTTGAGTATATAATATTATGTGTTTAGGGTATAGGTACTAGGGTTTATGATATTGGGTATAGGTTTTACGATATGGTTTTTTGGTATAAGGAATAAGGTTAAGGTTTTAAAGTGTAGGGTTTAGGGTTTAAGTACAAGGTTGAGGGTCGAGGTTTGAGGGTTAAGGATTAAAGGAAAATTTCAAAGGTTTAGGGTATAAGGTTGAGGGTATTTGGTATAGGGATAAGAGTTGAGGGTGTAGGGTTTGGGGCTTAAGGTATAGGGTTGAGTATTGGGGGATTAGGGCTTAAGTATAGGGTTGATGGTAAAATTTTCAAGGTTTAGGCTTTAAGGATGAGGGTATAGGGTATATGGATAGGGGTTGAGGGTGTAGGGTTTAGGAATTAAGGCATATGGTTGAGTGTTGAGGGTTGATGGATTAGGGCTTAAGTATTGGTTTAAGGGTTTAGGTATTAAGGTATATTGATTGGTAAGGTAGGAGGGAGGAAGAGGGAAGGAGGGAGATAGAAAGTGGTAGGGTTGGAGGAATAGATAGAAAGAAGGAGATAGGGATTGGTAGGGTGGGAGGGAGAGGGAGAGAAGGATATAGGAATTGGTAGGGTGGGAGAGAGAGAGAGAGAGAGGGAGAGAGAGAGAGAAGGATATAGGGATTGGTAGGGTGGGAGGGAGAGAGAAGGAACTAGGGATTGGTAGGGTGGGAGGGAGAAAGAGGAGATAGGGATTGATAGGGTGGGAGGGAGAAAGAGGAAGAGAATGTATGGTTTGTTTTCAAGTATGAAGGTTTTGTGATTGATGTCAACTATGGGATGAAGATGTTGAGGATATTGAGAAAATTGTGGTAAAGAGGAAAACAAGTTATGCATGTGTATTTGAGACCTTGACAAAGTGTTGTGAGTACATGGAGCTACTATTTTGTTGCAGAGTCTAAAGATGAGTTGGAATGAAGTAATGAGCTGAGATGATGTCTCTAGTACTTGGTTTCCCAGTGCTTTTGAGAAAATTTAAAAAATAGGGTAAATTGTGTTGTGAAAATTTTCTTAGTGTGCTTTCATATTGTGCTCCATGTTCTTTCAATATTGATTCTATTTCTATGTGGATCTTACAAGTTATTCAAGGTTGATTGAGGCTGCTATATTCAAAATTTAGGTTTCTAGATCATTGTACAATGTGAGATATTTTCACCAATATGTGAACTAGTTGTTCAGTGATGTTTTATGTGGTCTGGGAGAAGTGTATTCTCTTCGTGTTTCTCCACTGTTTTGCTTCAGGTTGTGTAGATTTGGGAAGTTGCTTATAATTCATTTATCTTTCTTTGTTCAAGTTTTTACTTGATTTGGTGTAGTACAATGTGAGTATCATTTATTAGTATACAAATAAGGGTTATCAATTGTTTTAAGTTGAATTACTTGTTGATGCAAGATTGAATGAAGTGTTTGATGAACCTTAAGAATTTTTTGGATTATTTTGGATTAAGTTCAAGTGAATTATGTTGTCTGGAACTTTTTTCTTGGTTTAAGGAAGTGTGTACTTAATGTTTATGGTATTTTGCACAAGTGTTCACTGACCTTGTGTTTAGCACTACATGGAAGGTTTTTGGAAGCGTGATGAAGTGTGTTGAGATCTATTTGGGTCCTAATTAATGATTTATGTAGGTTTCCTTTTGTTCATATCCACCACGGGAATGTTTAGGTGTTGACCTATTTTGAATTTGAATGTATAATGGCTAGTGGCCAACATTGGAGAATTTTTTTGAGGTAGAGCTTGATATAAATATGTATGGTGTTGATGCAAGAGGTGTGAACAAAGGAGTAAGAAGCAAGATAGAGTGAAGATTGATGTGAGTAAATTGTGTGATGTGAAATTGAGCAAAGCAATGCAAACTTCATGTTAGGGTTCCTAAAGGTAGTGAGTTGAAGGCATATTTCATGTAAGACTATAAAGGTGTGTGAGCAATTTTGGTGGACTCCTTGTTACATTGAGAAGTGTTTTCTCTATGTAACTTTCTTCTTCTATCTTCTTGTATTATTTTTGTGGTAGTGAGCCCTTTGGAAAATGTGTACTATTTTGGCAGTGAACACCATTGTACCAATTTTTCTATTACTCATATTGTGATTTAATCCTCATCATTATTTTCCCCTCATTGGGTTTTCCACATAAATCTAGTGTTCTCTTGTGCATGGTGTTGTGATTTCAGTTTTTTTATCTGCTTTTCATGTGTAATCAAACTAATAGAGCAAGGACTTAATGAATGAAGTGTCATCCAATTAATGTTGAGGGTTTTGAAGGTTTAATTTGCTACAAATAATTCAACCCCCTCTTAGTTTTCTTGATCATTTTAACAATTGGTATCAAATCTTGGTTCCTTGAAGAAGATCTTAACCACTTGAGGTAGATCCAAGATAGTGAACTAGACTCCATTGGAATATCCTAGATTCGATGGTTCAGATTATTCATTCTAGAAGATAAAGATGGAAGGATATTTGTGTGCTCAGGGATATGAGATGGAGAAGTCTTATCAGAATACATATACTCCACCTTTGAATGGTCTGATTACAACTGCATAAATCAAGGTGGATGAGATCAATGCTAGAGCAAGGTACATTATTGTGAAGTCTTTCAAATACTAAATTAATTAAATTTATGAGTTTGAAGACTACTAAAGAAGTTTAGCATAAGTTAGAAAGAATTTATGAAGGAGATACAAAGGTCAAACAAGAAAAGTTACATAACTTGAAGGCATAATTTGAAATGATGCATATATCTAAAGGTGAAACAATAAAAGGATACATACAAAGAGTTGATGAATTGGTAAGTAATATGAGAGGTCATGGTGAAACAGTTAAAGAATCTAAAGTGGTGAAGAAAGTTATCAAATATCTTCCGAACTAATATAGTGAAAAGGTATCTACAATTGAGGAAACAATTAATTTTGATAATTATTCCAGAGATCAGTTGATTGGTACTCTGACTACATTTAAAACTAGAAAAATGAAGAAAAGCACAAAAGTAGAGATTTCTTTCAAGGCTAGTAAATCAGAGAAGGTTAAAGATTTAGGTGATGAAGATCTTGATGATTTGGAAGCTAACTTTTTGAGGAAGATGAAAAAGGGCACTGATAAGTACAAAGGTAAATTACCTTTCAAATGTTTTAGCTGTGGTGATATAGGTCATTATGCTTCTAGATGTCCAAAGAAAGCTATAAACAATAAGAACAAGGAAAATAAAGGAAAGATTACTATATGAAAGAATTTGTTGGTATTTCTAATGATGAATCTGATTATGGAGATTTTGATAATAACGAATGCCTTTTTTTGTTGTAAAAGAAGAATCTAGTTCTACTAACCCTAAAAGTTGTGTGAAGGAAAGTATTTCAAAGATGAAGGATAAGGTTGAAGGTAATTTGGTATCTTCTTTTCATGTCAAAGAAGATAAGAATTACTAGGTTGTTGATAGTGGCTACTCTAATCATAAGACTAGAGACAAAAGTAAGTTTATTAAACTTGAAAAGTATGATGGAGGATTAGTTAAATTTGGAGATGATTTAGGTGAAAAGATTTGTGGAATAGGTTTAATTAATTTCAATGGCAAGCATAATACTGATAATGTTTACTATGTTAATGGCTTAAGAAATAATCTCTTGAGTGTCAAATAAATGTGTAGCAAAGGGTATAATCTTGTGTCTGAGAATGAAGCATGTGAGATCCAAAAAGGGTCCAGAACTATGATTGTTGTTGGTAAGAGAACGAATGGAAACATATATCAACTTAAGGGTGTTGATGGTCATTGCTTTATGTCACAAATTAATGATAGTTGGTTATGTCACTAAAGGATGTGATTTGGAAAGAATTAGATTGGTTCATGCTATGAAAGATTTACTTAGAATAAAAAAACCTATCAATGTTGTTTGTGAGAGTTGTCAATTTGGAAAACAAACAAGGAGTAGCTTTAAGGGAAAGGAACAATCTACTATCGAACTACTAGAATTAGTGCACATAGATCTTTGTGGTCCTACAAGGGTGAGAAGTCTACAAGGTGACAAGTACTTTATGCTTTTGACTGATGATTATTCTAGAATGGCATGGGTTACTTTTCTTAGAGAGAAATATGATGCATTATAAAAATTCAAAGAATTAAAAGCTATGGTTGAGAATGAAATGAATTTGAAAATAAAATTCTTGAGGTCTGACAGAGGTGGTGAATTCACCTCCAATGAGTTTAATATGTTTTGTGAATTTCATGGAATAAAGAGGCATTTATCTTTCCATAAAACTCCTCAGTAGAATGGAGTTGTCAAAAGGAAAAATAGAACTATTCAAGAAGTTGCAAGGACTATAATGAAAGAGGAAAATCTACTGCAAGTATAATTAATAGAAGCTATTCATATTGTTGTTTACGTACTTAACATAGTTCAAGCTAAAGCTAACATCACAAAGAATCCTTATGAGCTATGGTATGGAAGGATTCCTACTATGAAGTACTTTAGATTGTTTAGAAGCAAATATTACATCAAAAGAGAACAAGAAAACTTAGGAAATTTTGATGCAAGGCCTAATGAAGGTATCTTCCTTGGATATTATATTAGAATAAAATATTACAAATGTTCCAACAAAAGGTTGAGAAAGATAGTTGAAAGTGCAAACGTTAAAGTTGATGGAAACCTATATAATTCTATTGTAGTAGACAGATATGTGTCAAATAAACCTAATTATAGAGAATTAGAAGAAAATGTTGATGAAAAAGAAGTGTAGAATGAAGAGGAAGAAGCTCCAGAGAAGACCCCTAAAACCCCTAAGTATGTGCAAAAGAATCATTCTAAAAATTATATCATTGGAGACAAGAGGAAAGCTGTATTGACAAGATGAGAGGTTGTTGAAGTTGAGGTAAATTTGTGTTTAATTTCTAAAGTTGAACCTAAATCAATGAGTGAAGCATGTAAGGATGAGCATTGGATGAAGGAAATGGAAGAAGAACTTATGCAGATAGAGAAAATTAGACTTGGGAATTAGTCCCCCGACCATAAAACAAGAATATAATTGGAACTAAATGGGAATTCAGGAACAAGTTGGATGAGAAAATAGTAGTAAGAAAAAAGGAAAGACTTGTTTGTAAGGGTTACTCACAAGGAGAAGGTATAGATTTTGAGGAGACTTTCACTCATGTGGCTAAGATGGAAGCTATTAGAATTTTTTTGGCATTTTCAACACATAAAGATTTTAAAGTTTATCAAGTGGATGTGAAGTCTTCTTTTCTGAATGGTGGATTGAAAGAAGAGGTATACATAGAACAACCAAAAGGATTTCAATTGTCAGATCAACCAAACATGGTATGTAAGTTGAAGAAGGAACTATATGGTTTGAATCAATCTCCTATAGCTTTGTATGCAAGATTGGATAGGTACTTGATACATCAACAATTTAGTAAGGCCTTCGCAAATAGAAATATTTACTTAAAATTTGAGGAAGACAAAATATTGATGGTAGTTGTATATGTGGATGATATTATCTTTGGTGGAAATGAGGTTATATGTAAGAAATTTTCTGAAGAAATGCAAAAACAATTTGAGATGTCAATGTTTGGGGAGATGAATTTCTTTCTTAGGCTACAGATCAATCAAATAGATAAAGGGATTTTCATTTCATAGTTTAAGTATGTCAAAGATATGTTGAATAATTTTGGAATGGATGACTCCAAACTAGTATGTACTCCTATGGTAACTGGTTGTAAATTGAGCAAAGATGATGATTCACCTAAGGATGATTAAATAAAGTATAGATCTATGATTGGTGGACTGTTGTATTTGACTGCTACTAGACCAAATATCATGCATGTAGTTTGTCTTGTGGCTAGATTTCAAGAAGATCCTAAAGAAACACATGTTGCAGCACTGAAGAGACTATTCATATATTTAAGAGGCACACCATTTATGGTTTGTAGTATCCTAAGGATACTAATTCCACATTGAATGCTTATACAGATGTAGATTGGGTTAGTTGTGTTGATGACAAGAAAAGTACAAGTGGTGGTGCATTCTTTCTTGGATATAGATTGGTGTCATAGATGAGTAAGAAACATGATTCAATTTCTTTATTCACTATAGAGGTTGAGTATATTGCAGCAACATCATGTTGTACACATGTATTATGGATGAGACAAACATTGAAGGATATCAGAGTTGTATATGATGAACCTATATCTATCTTTTGTGATTATACAAGTGCAATTAACATTTCAAAGAATTCAATGATGCATTAAAGGACAATGCATATATCTATTAGGTACCACTTTTAGAGAGAAGGTTATGGAGGATGAAGTGAAGCTTGAGTATGTTCCTATAAAGGATCATATTGATGATATATTTACTAAGGCTCTTCCTAAGGATACTTTTGAGTATCTTCAGGAGAAGTTGGGGGTTATTTCCCCTCCTTTATTGAACTAGATGCATATGGAGGTTCATTAGTCTAGTGGATCTATGTATCTCTCTTTTTTGGATTGATGTTGGTGGCTACCTGTCAGGAGGATTAGGTAGTGCCATGTGTTTTCATTATGTTATTGATTTGGTTGGGTGTACTCCTAAGGGGGAGTATTCATAGTAGGTGATTTTGGTTTAGTGTCAAAGAGGGAGAACAATGTAATTTTTTTTTATCATTTTCCATTGATTTCAAAGGGGGGGAGAGAATCATGTGAAAAATAACTTATTTACTCAGGCAGAGAAAAAGTTGTCAAAAAGAAAGAGACTCTTGTAAGTGGGAGAGGCTTCAAGAATGTTGTGTAGGCTATCTAATCTAAAAAAAGGGAGAGAGTGTTTAGAGTTGTTGTGTGGTATTTGGTGGCATTTAACATCTTGTGCTGTCATCAATGACAAAGGGGGAGATTGTTGCAAGTATGAAGGTGTTGTCATTGATGTCAACTATGGGATGAAGATGTTGAGGATATTGAGAAAATTGTGGTAAAGAGGAAAAAAAGATGTGCATGTGTAGTTGAGACCTTGATGAAGTGTTGTGAGTATATGGAGCTATAATTTTGTTGCAAAGTCTAAAGATGAGTTGGAATGAAGTAATGAGTTGAGATGATGTCTCTGGTACTTGGTTTCCAAGTGATTTTGGGAAAATTTAATAAACACAGTAAACTATGTTGTGTAAATTTTCATAGTGTGCCTTGATATTGTGCTCTAAATTATTTCAATGTTGATGTTGTGCTTGTGAAAATCTTACAAGTTATTCAAGGTCAACAGAGGCTGCTATATTCAAAATTTTGGTTTTTGGATCATTGTATAGTGTGAGATATTTTCACCAATATGTGAACTAGTTGTTCAGTGACATTTTCTGTGGTTTGGGAGAAATGTATTTGCTTCGTGTTTCTCCATTGTTTGGCTTTAGGTTGTGAATATTTGGGAAGTTTATTAAAATTATTTTATCTTTATATGTTCAAGTTCTTACATGATTTGGTGTAGTACAGTTTGAGTTTCATTTATCAATATGCAAATAAGGGTTATCAGTTGTTTTGAGTTGAAGTACAAGTGTTGATGTGATCTTGGATGAAGTGTTTGATGAATCTTAAGAAGTTTATGGATTATTATAGATTAAGTTAAATTGAATTATGTTGTTTGGAACTTTTTTCTAGGTCTAAGGAAGCATGTACTTAATTTTTATGGTGTTTTGTATGGGTGTTGGTCAACCTTGTGTTTAACACTACATGTGAGGCTTGTGGACGCATGTTGAAGTGTGTTGAGATCTATTTGGGTCCTAATTAAGGATTTATGTAGGTCCCATTTCATTTATATCCATTGTGGGAATGTTTAGGTGTTGACCTATTTTAAATTTGAGTGCTTAAGGTTGAGGGATTAGGGCTTAAGTATATAGGGTTGAGGTTTTATCAATTAAGGCATATGGATTAGTAGGGTGGGAGGGAGGGAAGGGTAAGGAAGGAGATAGGGAGTGGTAGGGTGGGAGGAATAGAGAGAAAGAAGGAGATAGAGATTGTTAGGGTTAGAGAGAGAGAGAGAGAGAGAAGGAGATGGGGATTGGTAGGGTGGGAGGGAGAGAGAGAGTAGATAGGGGTTGATAGGGTGGAAGGGAGAGAGAGAAGGAGATAGGGATTGGTAGGGTATAGGGTGAAGGGTTGAGAATGTATTGATTAAGGGTTTAAGGGTTTAAGGGTTGAGGGTTGAGGGACAATGTTCAAGGTTTAGGTTATAAGGTTGAGGGTATAGTTTATATGGATGAGGGTTTAGGGTGTAGGGTTTAGGGATTAAGGTATATGATTGAGTGTTGAGGATTGAGGGATTAGGGATTAAGTATAATGTTGAATTTTAAGGGATTACAAGTTTAAGGGTTGATGGATTATGGTAGAGGGATTAGGGTAGAGGGTTGAGGGTTTAAGGGATGAGAGTTTAAGGGTTGAGGGATTAAGGGTTGAGTTTTTAAGGGTTGAGGGATTAATATTTTAAGGATTGAGTGATTAAGGGCTCAAATGTTGAGTGATTAGGGTAGAGAGTTGAGGGATTAGGGTTGAGGGTCCAATGTATAGGGTAGAGGCTTGAGAATTGAGGGTTAAGGGTTTAATGTATATGGTAGAGGTTTGAGGGATTAAGGGCTTAAGGGTTTAAGGGATGAGGGTTTAAGGGTTAAGTGATTAAGGGTTTAAGGATTGGGGTATTAAGGGATTAAGGGTTGAAGTATTAG
This sequence comes from Sequoia sempervirens, assembly GCA_007258455.2. Classification (NCBI taxonomy): domain Eukaryota; kingdom Viridiplantae; phylum Streptophyta; class Pinopsida; order Cupressales; family Cupressaceae; genus Sequoia; species Sequoia sempervirens. The sequence goes on from VDFB02000003.1 coordinate 98,697,309, forward strand.
GGTAGAGGTTTTCAGGATTAAGGGTTGGGGAATTAAGTGTTTGAGTTGAGGGATTAAGGGTTTTAGGGTTGAGGGATCAAGGGTTTAATTCTTCATTTATTATGGTTGAGGCTATACAGAGTAGTAGGCTAGGAGGGAGGGAGAGAGGATATAGGGATTGGTAGGTATAGGGTATAGGGATGGGGGTTGAGTGTGCAGGGTTTAGGGTTTAAGGTATAGATTTAAGGGTTGAGGAATATTATTTAGGAATGAGGGTATAAAGTTAAATGTATCTAGGGTATAGGGATTGAGGGTATAAGGAATATGGTGAAAGGTTGAGAATGTAATACAATATTTTTAATGTATAGGGAAGAGGGTTGAAGTATTAAGGTTTTAAGGGTTTAGGGTTTAAGGTTTGAGGGATTAGGGATTAAGGGTTAATGGATTAAGCATTTTAGGGTTGAGGGATTAGGGTTGAGGGGTTAGGGTAGAGATCCCAATGTAAATGGTTGAGGGTTGAGGGATTAAGGGGTTGAGGGTTTAAGGGTTGAGGATTGAGGGATTAGGGTAGAGGGATTAGGTTTTAAGGGTTGAGGGTTTAAATGTTAAGGGATTAAGGGTTTAAGGGTTAAGAGATTAGGGTTGAGGGTTGAGGTTATAGGGTAGAGGGTGGAGGGATTAAGGGTTTAATGGTTGAAGTTTTAAGGGTTGAGGGATTAGGGTTTAAGGGTTGAGAGATCAAGGACTTAAGTTTTGAAGGATTAGGGTTGAGGGTTGAAGGATTAGGGTAGAGGGTTGAGGGATTAAGTGTTTAAGGGTTGAGGTTTTAAGGGTTGAGGGATTAAGGGTTGAGGCATTAATTTTGAGGGTTTATGATATAAAGTTGAGGGGGATTAAGGGTTTAAGGGTTAAGGGATTAAGGTTTTAAGAGTTGATATATTAGGGTTTAGGGTTGAGATATTATGGCATAAGTATAGGGCCGAGAGTTTAGGGATTAAGGTATATGGATTGGTAGGGTGAGAGGGAGAGAGAGGGAAGGAGGGAGATAGGGAGTGGTAGGGTGGGTGTGGTATAGGGTTGAGGGATTGAGGGTATAAGGCATAGGGTGAAGGGTTGAGAGTATATGGTTTATGGTTTAAATATAGTGTTGAGGGACAATGTTCAGGGTTTAGGGTATTGGCATGAGGATTGAGGTTGTAAAATTTAGGGTTTATGGTATAGGGTTGAGGATTGATGGATTAAAGAATTGTTAGTGTATGGTTTAGGGTTTAAGTATTGTGTTGAGGGAGAATTTTCAAGGTTTAGGGTATAAGGTTGAGAGTGTAGGGTAAACAAATGAGGGTATAGGGTTAAAAATTGAGGGTATGGATTGAGGATTTAGGTTTTAGGGTTGACGTATGGTGTTGAGGGACAATGTTTAGGGTTTAGGTTATAAGTTTGAGGGTATAAGGTATAGGGATGAGGTTTGAGGGTGTCCTCTCCTTCCCTCTAACTCCACATACCCCTTCCCTTCCTCCCTAACTCTCTCTACCTCTCTCTCCATATCTCCATTTCTTTGTCTCGATTTTCTAATAATAATACAATTTATAATATTTATTAAAATACATAAATATAGTATAAATACACTAAAATACAATAATATGTATAAATATAATATTAAAATATTAAAATACATTAATCTATATATATACAAATATAATAAATATTATATATTAAAAAATAATAATTATGTAATATATATACAATATATCATGTAATACATTGTAAATAATATAAAATATTATTTAATATATAGTAGATTTTTTGAGATTGATATAACAGATATCCATTTTAAGAACAAATATTTGTTCTGAATAACACAACTTCCCAAAATTTGGAAACTTGACCAACTTTAGTTTGCTTCAAACTTTGGTTTGTTCCATAATGGATATTAATTTTGGGCACAAAAACCCTTTCATAAAGCCCACGTTGGGAGGTTTGCATATCAAATATCCATTATTAACTGAATGCTTGGGTATAGAACAAATATATTTTTTGAAGCTTTTTTAAAATAAGGATACCACTAATATTTTCTTGGCTTATAATGGAAAAGATATTTGCATTGTAATATCACTAATCCTGAAGCTTGACAGGTTGATCAAAGTCCTCTGTTAAGCTGTCAAAGTGCAATTTTGGGCAGATTTATTGATCTTTCTTGGTGAAGATGGTAGATGTTCACCTTGCCTCCGTACCCCTCTAAAGCCTTCGTAGGTAGTAATGGAAGAGGTGAAGAGAAGGCATGATAGTCTATAGCCCAACCTATGTCGGGTATCATTCCTTCTCTTCACCTCTTCCATCGCTATATTGAAGCTCTCATAGCCTCTGCTCTTGAAAGCTCTAGGGAATCATAGCCCCTACTCTCACAACCTCATGGAAAACTTCACCATAAAAGGTCTCTCCTACACATGAGGGATCTTCACCACAATGCTATCTTCACCACCCTCTACACCGCTTTCATTTCACAAAAAATGGTGACTCATTTTAGGGTTACATGTAGATGCACCAATGAGAGAAGTGGCTGGTCTCCGAACAAGACTTATGTTGACTAGATTACATTCCTATTTTAGAAAGGAATGTATAAAGAAAGGGAAGTTGTGTTGAAAGTTGTGAGACAAGGTTTTTGGGCAAGTCGGCACATGCACGATGGGTTGGTGTTGGAACATTTTTCACCATCTACCTTCAATTGATTGGCTACAACCTATGGGGTCTTCGCATGACACAAAAAATATAGGAGATACAAGACCCTATGATAAATGCCATTGATGGAGTCATTGTTGCACTAAGATCGAGGATTTTGTGTTGATTCTGGGATTTGAATGTACAAAAGAAGAAACAAAAGTTGAAGAAAGCTTGGAAGCTTTTCAAAATTGGAGTGGAGAAGAAATACAACATTGAAGATTTCATCAAGTTCTTGGAGAATCTAAATTTGGTCTTGAAAGGAAAAGTGGGCAGAATGTTCGATATAGTTGATGGTGTAGGTTACTTGTATCACTGATAGCCAAGAATGAAATCTTGATGTAAAATGTTTTTTTGTATTACTTTAAAAAAAATTATAACATTAAAAATGGATATCCATTATTGCAATTTAATGTTTTAATATATAACATGATGGTTAATAATATTAATATATTAATATATATTAACATATTACTATATTATCAATATCATTATTAATAAATTAATATGAGATATTAATAATATTCATATATTAATGATATATATTTTTTAATTTATAGTGGCAAAAGACATTTATTTTTGAGATCCCAAAAACTAATATCTATTATGGAGAGTAGTTTAATGTTTTAATATATCACATGATATATTAATAATATATTAATGATATATTAGTAATATATTAATATATATTAATGATGTACTAATATGTATTAATGATGTTTTAGTATATTATTGAAAATTAGTGAAGTTCTAATTCTTTTAGGAGAATGGAACACAAGGGGTAGGGTCCTATTTCACTCAAGGAAACCCTAGAGATCTCAATCCAAGGATGGAATGAAGGAAAGAGATCTACTAAACATTTTCCTAGGGTATAGACTAAAAGGGGGTTCACCACCAAGCTATGTCTTGGAAAGACTAGTAACATGCAAGACCTAATGAAAAAACCAAATGATGTGCAAACCTTAAATAAATGACCTAGAAATGAATAAAAAATAGAATAGTAAATTGGAAAAGTATAGAGGTGCACCTGGAAACCTGTAGTAGCTTGAATGAAGGCCTAAAATATTGGAAATGATGATCTTAATGCACACTGGGACTTGTACACTAGGTTGGGTGGTTTAATCCCGGATTAGGGTTTCTAGGCAGAAATAGGAATCTAGCAGTGGCAATTCTGGAACTCCTAAAATCTAGAAAATTGACTATACTGAGACTCATATGCCAGAAGTGGCATATCATTCTTGCTTAGCTTTTTTGGAGGTTCAAGACCTGAATCTTCTCTTCTATCTCTACTCTTCCTTCCAATCTTGATTTTTGGATTTGAACTGCTAAATTCTACTTTGTAGGTGTCTTTTAGTGATCTTGTAAACAAGGTGACAACTTTGAAAACTTTGCAACCTTGAAAAATTATTTCCAATCTTGCTCTTCAATGTGTCTTCAACCTAGATTTTCAAAACACACTAAGGAGAGGGAAAAATGTTGTTTTTTTAGTAGAAAGGGGTTGGCCTTGGTCAAACCCCGTTTTGGTAATCAAACCTTGAAATGAAATAAAATAGGAAGGAGGAATGATGAATGAACAAAATGCTATGTTGAAACTCACCAAACCCTTGAATAGGATGTTACAAACATGTGTGAAATTACTAACATAAATGTGGATCTTGACTCTTGCTTGAATTATATGGATCTTGAATTGAATGCTTTCTTGAATCGTGAAACCCTACATCACAAATGTTAACTCAAAAATAGACATGATGGATGATGACTTTGATATGATGCTTGATACTTGAATAGTATTCTAAAATGCTTGATAATCAGCTCTTTACTCTCTTGAATTCTCTTGTAGACTCTTGAATGAAATAACCTTGTATTTATACTTGTTTATGCCAAATTTCCTAAAATTACAACACTACAATCCAACATCTGATCGAGGAGAATAAAATCCTAGCAAGAATTTAAATTTAATTTAGGTATAAGCTAAGAAGGACTCATATGCTAGAAGTGGCATATTAGTCCCATTAGGCTAAGCTTGGGACACATTTTTCAATAAATTCTTAGATTCATGTGAAATCCAAATCAGGGCCCCAAAACTTAGGTGGGACTCATACGCCCAAGGTGGCGTATGAGTCCCAGATCACTAAATCTAGGCCATACAATCTCAAAATGCATGAATTAATTGGATGTTGGTAAATTTCAAGATTAATCTAGGAAAGATGCATTAATTAAGGCTCATGGATGAAAAATAACGCCTATTAAAGCACAAAGAAGCCCAATTAATTTATAAAAAACCCTAGATTTTTGTGAGAGTGCAAGAAAACACTTTAAAACACTCTAAATAAGGCACAATTAAGCCCATTTAGTCCACAAGGGCCCAAACAAGTGTGAAAATGTAAAGAGATGCATTTTTCTACACTATAATTAATGTATTAATCATATATTAATATAGTATTATATAATATATAATATTATACAATGTATAATAATATGATTATTATAATATATAATAACATATTATATTATTATATTAATGTATATGTACTTGGTATAAAAAAAGTGTAAGTTTCTAATAACGAATATCCAATGTTAATAATGAATATCCATTAATGAATTCAAATAAGTGACATTGATTATTAACAGATATAAAATTTCTAAAAAGTGAATATCCATTAATAACAGATATCCATTTTTCTTCGGTCTTTACTTTAGAAAAATGTACTTTTTACCAACCAAACCAAAAAGCTAAACTTGATTTTTACACTTTCCACTTCCTCATGTCCCGTTTTGTTGTTGCATCACCACTATTTGGCCCCCCATGATCTTGCACAAACCCATTGGTAGATAGAGAGTGGTTAGGGAAGAAGAGAGGGGGAGAGAGGTAGGTGAGAGAGAGGTGAGATAGAAATAAATAGAGAGAATGGTAGGGAGTTATGGAGGGAGAGATAGGTAGAGAGAGGAAGAGGAGAGATAGAGAGAAGTAGAGAGAGGGAGAGAGAAATAGATAGATACAGAGAGATTGATGAAGGGAGAGGCAGATAGAGAGAGGGAGAGGGGAAATAAAGATAATTAGAGAGGGAAAGAGAAGAAGAGAGAGATAGAGAGAAGTAGAGAGGTAATGAGGGAGGGAGAGAGATAAGTGAGATAGACAGGTGTAGAGAGAGTGGTAGGGAGTGATGGATGGAGAGGAAGGTAGAGAGGGATTGTGGAGATAGAGGAGAGGAAGCGATATGGATGGAGAGAGTGGGAGGTGTGAGAGAAGTGAGATAGAGAGAAATAGAGAGATATTGGTAGGTAGTGATAGATAGAGAGGGGAGATATAGATAAGTATAGAGGAGGAGAGGTAGGGAGGGAGAGAGGTGAGATAGATATAAATAGAGAGAGTGATGGCGGGAGAGGTAGGTACAGAGAGGGAGAGAGGGAGATAAAGATAAGTAGAGAGGGAATGAGAGGTAGAGAGAGAGGAGAGATAGAGAGAAGTAGAGGGAGAATGTGAGAGGGAGGGAGAGAAAGGTGAGATAGAGAGGTCTAGAGAGAGAGTGGTAGGGTGTGATGGATGGATAGGTAGGTTGATAGAAGGATTGGGAGATATAGAGTAGATAGGGAAGAAGAGAGGGAGAGAGAAGTATGGAGGGAGAGAGAGGTGAGATAGAGAGAAATAGAGTGGAAGGGAGCAATAGAGGGAGAGGGGAGATAGAGAGAAGTAGAGAGGGAAGGAGAGAGAGAGAGTTATTGAGATCAAGGGAGAGAGAGAGTTAGAGAAAGGGATGGAGATAGTAAAAGAGAGGTTTAGATGCAAGGGATAAAAAATGAGTGAGCTAGAGAGAGATAAATAATACAACTTGTTGATTACTGAAATTTGACCTCTTGATTACTAACATTTGACATGTTGATTACTGAAATTTGACTACGTCTAAATTTTTAAAATCTCCCAAAAACTAGAATTTGTATTATAACTCCTAGAGATCTGAAACCACTCTCAAACATCCTGAAACTATACACATCAAATATAACTTAAAGTATAAGAAAGTGAATGTCCATATGTAAATGTCAACTTATACTTTAAATTTTTATTTCATGTATATAATTTCCCTACAAGATAACAAAAAGAAAGAGAAAAAAAGAGAATAATTTTTTTTCATTGTAGACCAAAACATGAGCTTGTTATAATGCACTCACGCTTTTTCAATGCATTCACAAAACACAAGTGCATTATAATGCACTCACATTTTGGCATGAATTTTTTTTAATTCAAACAATGTGTGTTTTTTTAAATTCAAACCATAACGTGAGCATGTTTTACTATAACATGCTTATGTTTTCGTTATTTCGGGTTGAAAAAGTGAAGTGGCCATTATTTTTCCCCCCATCTTTGTACACTTACCCATTCCATAGAGTGAATATACTCATTCTCATTATAATAGTAACATCAAGGATTTGTCTACCTTTAAAAATCCCTTCTAGTTCATAGAGACCATCTTATCAAGAACCTCTTTTAGTGTGTTGATTATGCATTGTTAAGATTTTTTTATTTTCACTTATTAAAAATTAAATAGGTAGATAATTTATTATAAGTGATATATAAATCTATATTAGAAGAGGTAAATTTAATATATTGTGAGGGAATTTAATAATTTAAAATTGTAAGGGAAAATAACACTTCAAATAAAACATAAATAAGTATGCATAAATTAGTTATAAAAATACAATTTATTTTTTTGGGGTGGGTAGGGGATATACTAGTAGCAGTTAGGAATGAAACTTATAGTAGATTAACAATCAATCTACAATGTTCAATGAATAGTTCAACTTTTACCAGATATGAACTGTTCAATGTCTTGTTGTAGTTAGCAATCTATTTCATTATTAGTGTTTTGGAGTCATTTTTGTGATGTTGGGTTTTTAAATATTGGAAGGTTAATTTATCAAAGCTAGCTTTAAGTATAGGTGTTTTGCTCTAGTACTCTATCCTTGAGAAGTTGTGTCTAGTTTCCTGGTTGAAGGGGAGAAGGTTTGTTGTCATACCTCTGATACAAACATTGAATTAGGATTTGGGTTTCATCTTAGTACTATCTATTTTTTCAAGTTAAGTTTTAAAAACTTGAGGGATGACCATATTCCCCTCCACTATGTATATTGGTACTTACTAAAATGTATTTCAACTAATTTATTAATACAAATTTTTTATTCCTATGGAATTTTACTAAAAAAATTCAATCTAAATGGAAATTAACTCAATATACACAATTCAATGGATAAGTAGAATCAAAATATAATGTCCATAATTAAAGAGTACCTGGTGTTGTATGAAATCTTGAGTTGTGATGACTTGCAATTTGATGTTTTTGTTCTTGTTCTCAAACCAAGAGTGTCCCAAACCCATCCATGTGAAAAAAATCCATGTCCAACCCAACCATGTAGACTTAGCAAGTCCATCTAGGAGAGAACTTTAAAATTTATGGTGCCAAGTTTAAAGAGATAAGGGAGGGAAGGTATAATTTGAGTTCTTCAAGAAGACAACTAGGAAGATAATGTATCTTAGACTACACTGAGGATCCATAATTATTCCCAAAATAGTCATGTATGCAATCATACAACTAGGAATAGGATTACGATCCATCTCATACTACATTGGAGGTCTATCCTTCTTCCCAAAATGCATATAAGTTGAAAAATTAAGATTCATGTTTATTAGTTCTTAGTTCTAGGAGGGGCCTTCCTTGTCCTTTCTATGCTTAATATTAATTTATTTTAGGGTATATGCCAAGGACTATATGTCAAATAATATTTTCAATAAAAAATTCTCAAGCTTCTCAAGAATAGGTAAGTTTTTGGGCTTCATTTATTCTTTCTTGAATGCCCTATATTTCCCTTTCTTTCTATGTTCCATGATTATAATACATAGAAAACTTTATTATCTGCAAAACATACAAGCACTAATGTAAAAGCTAGTCATAGGTGCATTTTTGGTATACTAATAGTAGTTAGAAATAAAACATTCAATAAGGTAATTTTTTTTGGAAAGAGTGGCAAGCCACTAATATTTTATTATATATATAGTATAATTTTACAAAAAATGGTTCAAGGGAGCATATTGGTAGGAAAGAACTAGTAAGAAAATATCCATTTATCACTCTAGTAACAATAGGATAGTTACAAAGACCAATTACATCATTTGTACAAAAATGTTGATAGTTCAAAATGCAGGATTAACCCAAACTAACTTGAAAATTTACCCAACCCTTACAAAACAACTCAAAATAAGTTTTAACCCAACCCATACATAGATGAAACATTTAAAAGCCTAAATTAAAACCCAATAACCCTTACAAAAAAACTTAGAATGAGTTTTAACTAAACCTGTACAAAGATAATTCATTTTAAAAGATCCCATTTAAGCCCAAAATATAACTCAAAAAGACCCATTATCATAAAACCAATTTTCTATTAGTGATTTTTGTCATTAGCCACTTTATAATTTGTTGAATTTTCATCCATACCTTCTATATGCAAATAATTTCTTGCCACAAACCTTTGAGCATTAACCCTAGGCTCCAAGTGTAATGGTAACCAAGATGTAGCCCTTACAGAAGAAGGCATACAAAACTGATGTGCATCGTGACCTTGATTCTAATCATTTCAACCACTATTCAATGGGTGGTTTGAAGAATTTACCCAAAATTGAAGGTCTAACTACAATTCTTGATTAACAGGGCACAAATTGTGTGAACGAAGGAAGGACAAAGCATAGAATTTGTCTTTAATTTCCAGCTCCATTAGTCTCCAAACTCTTCTGTTGTTTTTCCTTAAATCCCACAATAAAATGTTTTCATTTGAATATTGCAGGGAAAGCCAAAAGGCATCAAATATTTCCACAAAACCCTAGAATTTTTGTACCCATTTTCTAGGGAAGAGCCCTAATAAAACCTTCACCTTCATAAAATTTATATTGTTGTATCACTCGAAGAACGACATTATCAATGTGAAGCTAAAACTTAACGTACTTTCTAGACATCTCTTCAATATCATTCAGAGATTAAAACACATCCGGAGCATTTGAAAGAAAGATATAAATCACCTGTGATGGAAAGAGGAGATGGCAAGCATGATGACTAGTTACCCCAATGCCAAGCACAATTTGAATACAATCAATTCTGAACATTGAATTGAGAATCTTGCGTAATATATTCTTCAATGGGATTTTCCCAAAGCTTAAATGGAAATAAAATTCTATAATTCCAAGGGTGGAATGCCATTGTTCTTTCAAATCAATGAAAATACAACCATCAATGAATTAAAACTAGAGCCTTCACAACCAAAATGAAAATTAAAGCTAGAGCAAAGAACTGCGAGGTCAATTAGTGATAACAGCCCTTTTCTTAAAAGAGGAGCTATCATTAAAATGCAAGGAGTAATGTACTAGGAGCATAATTTTCCTTAAATGCTCATGCGTGCCAATAGATAACTAGAGAACTTAATATCAAAGATGACAAACCAAAGTATGATTATCCTGTACCCTTAAGTTGCTGCCAAATTTGAAACAACATAATAAAATAAGGTGATAAGACCCATTTTGAATGTTTAAAAGAATTCCATCATCACCAAGTGGCATTTAACTATCCTTTCAAAGATATCCAAATGTTTAAAATAGTGCCATCGTCACCAAGTGACATGTAACCGTCCTTTCAGAGGTACCCAAATCATAATTATTGGATATGATCTTTACCGCATGTAGATTCATTTTCTCATCCTCATTCAAATTCATTATGAATAGAACACAAAAATCCTAATGAAAATGGAATCAATTAAACAAAAGTGGACATATCTTATGTAAGTGGTACAAAATGATCAAGACAAAGAATACTCTGCCTTAATTATGTGTTTCAAATTGGCCACCTTAGTTGATAAGGATCAATTCTGCAAAACATTTCATAATAGATATGCTTTGTACTTAAATGCCATGGTATCCCCTTTAACTCATGTGTTTATCTTAGCTGATAAGACTTAAATTCCAAAAAAAATTCATAACAAATATGCTCTATACATAATTTCCAATTCATATGTGTGAGCAATGTACTTGGATGCCACAATTCCCTGAATCATGCAGACTTCATAATAAAACATTAGAAGCACATGATGAAATAAAATCATGTTGATATAATATGACATTACTATATGACGATGAAACCACACATCAACAAATGCAGGAATAAAGAAACTTTGAATTTTTTTCTACATGGTCATTGCAACCATGCGTCAGCAAATGGAGTAATAATTTTTGAGACTTTTCCTACATGGCCTTCACATCTTGCTCAATTAACTCTACTAGCTGAGGGAATGCATTTAAAAAATTTAAGCCATGAATTTCCCTTAACTCTATTTTATCACTTCACAGCCCAATTAGAAAATTTGCTACCTTATTCCCTTCTTTGTAAGTATGTGAAATAACTGAAGACTCAAGCTTATCTAGGAGTGACCAAACCTTGTTTAGCACATAATTAAAATTCCATTTTTGGACTTTCCTTACCCTAATTGCATTAATAATTATTAATGAATCCCCCTCTATATGAAGCTTTGAGAAACCCAGCTAAATTGCCAATTCCAAACCTAATAAAAGAGCTTGTGCCTCTGCATAATTATTTGTGCAAAATTGAAAATGGGAAGAAGAAACTGCCACTACTACCCATGATGCATTTCTAATACAAAATCCTACCCTAGATAAGCCTGGATTACCTTTAGATCCCCTATCAAAATTTGGTTTAACAAAATCCTTTTGAGGGGGAGATCATTTGACTGTTGTTTTATCAATATTTTTGTTGACATTTTTCAGAAGACTCCCATCAAAAGGTAATCTAATATGATTCCATTCTTTCATAATCCAACTATCCCAACTCACAAAGGATGAATTAATAATTTTATCTCTTTGAACACATGAGTTGAACCCCTCTGAGATTTCCTTTTCAATTTTCAAGAGAACCAAATCCACTGAGGATTTAGTTCTCCTAAAAATTCTCAAGTTTCATTCCCACCAAATATTGCAAATTACTAGAACAGGAATGATGAACCAAATGCATGCAAAAAATGATGATTGATATATCACAAGCCAAGCTTGGAAAAGATCCCAAATGGAATTTGGTAATGGGATGGAAAGGTGAAGTTTGATTTTAATAAATTCCCAACATTGATTGGCTACAATGCATTGCATAAACAAATGATCTATTGTTTCAAATTCCACTTCACATAATGGGCACTTGAAAGGATCAACAATCTTCAATTTAACTAGACGATCACTAGTTAGTATTCTTTTCTACAAGGTAAGCCATGCAAAAGTCCTTGCCTTTGGAAGAAATTTATTGTTCCAACAAAAGGAAAATGCATGTTGGGGTTTAGAATAATATTTAGATTGTGCTAATACTGCATATCCTTCCTTAACCGAATATGAGCCTATTTTTGAAGTTGACCATATTATTATGTCTGACTTTGATGACAAATAAACTATTCTTTCATTCAAACATTTGTTAAAAAGGTTAGATTGTTGGTTATTCAACAAGGTAGATGGGGGTGATTTCCAAGTTACTTTGCCTAATAATGTATTTGAAGAGTGAACATAATCTAAATTAATTTTTCCCCAAGCTTGACGTAAAATCATTCTTATCTCTTGAAGCTCCTAATTAACTACTAAATTATGTTTCCCAATTCATGAATCTACCCAAAATTTAACACTTTTGCTATTTATAATGAAGTTCTAGATTGCAAACCCCTTTGGAGGATCTGCAACTATAAATATTTTGGTTGGATTTGCATTATCTAGGTATTTGGATTGCAATAATTTTTCCCATTTTTCATTTGGATTAGTATACATTTTCCATGCAAGTTTGGCATTGAATGCTTTGTTTCTCCATGTGATATTTTGAACATCTGCCCCACCTTGTTTTTTCCCTTTTTCCAAGCCTTCTAAGGAGATTAGAGGAATCTTTATTTTCTCATCAATATTGTCTTTCCATAGGAATGATCTTATTATCTTTTCAATTTCAAGAATAACAGAGGTAAGTTCTTTAAGAACTACTAAAAAGTAATTGGGAATTGAAGATAAGACTGATTATATTAGAAGAATTTTTCCTGCTAGTGACAACCACCTAGCTTTCCAGATGAGAATTCTTGATGTTAATCTTTCAATGACCTTATCCCAATAGAAAGCTTTGTTTGATCCTTTAAAAAAGGGTATACCCAAATATGAACAAGGAAGTTCTGCCTCTTGAAAACCTAATGTCTTAACATTTTTCTTCCTCAAATCTTCAGAAGTGTTTAAAACATAAACTTTTGACTTAGCAACATTTATTTTCTAGCCAGAAGCTTAAATATTTATCCAGGACTTCTTTTACTTGCTTAGCTTCTGTTACTAATGATTTATTAAATAGTAAGGTATCATTTGCAAAAATATTGTGTGTTACTGAGATTAAAGTATTTGGAATTTGAACACCTTGCCAAAGATTCTAATTATGTCTCAAAAGAATGCATATGCTTAAGGTTTCAACCATAATTATGAAAAGGAAAGGAGAAAGAGGATCCCCTTGCCTTATGCCTTGGGTGGGACTGAAAAAACCCATTGGATTCCGATTTATTATTATTAAAAATTTAGCCCCAAAAAGACATGAGATTATCCATCTTCACCATTAAGAATAAAAACCAAATTTTGATAAGACCTTATTAAGGAACTCCCAATTTACCTTATCATAAGCCTTCATCATATCTAATTTGAAAATAAAAGCTAGAAATTTTGATGTGGTTATTGAATGTAGCACTTCATGTGCTACAATTTCTCCTTCATGAGTTTCCCTTCTAGGTACAAACCTCCTTGTTCAAGGGAAATGATTTTTGGAATAAGAGATTGTAATCTTAGATAAATTTCTTTTGTAAAAATTTTATAAACTGTATTGCATAATGAGATAGGCCTAAATTCTAAAAATGCTTTAGGCTCTTTGAATTTGGGGAGAATAGCTATATTGGTGACATTAAACTACTTGAACATATATCCCATTCTCCTAGACTCTTCAAGAACCCATAAGAGTTCAAAACATATGAAGTCCCAACATTTTTGAAAGAATAAAGTCGTATAACCATCTGGGAGCTTTTTCTAGTGGAAGTGAGAATACATATCTCAGTTCCTCTAAAGTAAATGGTATCATCAATTGGTTATTATCTTCATTATTGATTAAATGAGTAATTGTGACTAGGAGATCATTTTCATTATTGGCCTTATTAACATTAGTTGTTTGTGGAGCAGAAAGAAGTTTTGAAAAGAATTTAATGCCCTCATTATTGATATCTTCTTCCTTTGTTAACTAGTTTCCTGAAGCCAATTCTTGAATTGAATGAATTTATTTTTCCACCTTTTTAATCTGTGTAGAAGCATGGAAAATTTTTGTGTTACGATCCCCCTCTTTTAACCATAGCTCCCGAGACTTTTGTCTCCAATATGTTTCTTCCCTTGCACATAATTCTTCCCATTCTACTTGCAATGCCTTCTTATTTTCATATAGATCTGCATCTAGACCTTTTTTTACTATGCATTCATGTAGGGTTGTGAGTTCTTTAAATATTGAATCCTTCTAATGGAAAATATTTTTGAAAACTTTCTTGTTCTAAATATTTATTTGATGTTTAACATGAACCAATTTCTTGTAAAATTGGAACATTTTAGTCCCCTCCTCATATGGAGCATTCTCCCACCATTGTTTTAGTAGATCTAAAAATTTAGGATGCCTCAATCACATACTCTCAAACTTAAAAGAATATTTTACCCTTGGAATAGACATGTCTAAGATGTCTAAACAAATTGCATAATGATCATATTCTAGATAAGGTAGAATATTAGATTTTAGATTATGTGGAGAAGTGAACTAGTTGGGAGACACCAAAAATCTATCTAGCCTCTCTGCTATTTGTGAGAAATCCTTTCTTTTGTTAGTCCAAGTGAATTTTCTAGATTTTGGTTGAATGTCTCTCAAAGCATTTGAAAGGATGAAATGACTAAAATCAGCCATAACCCTGGATGGAGGAATAGTGCCACCACTTTTTTCTTCCAATGAAGTTATTGCATTGAAATATCCTACAATGATAAACTTATCATTATGGATTACATCAATTGTCTAGAAATTTTATCCCACATTTTTTTCTTTTCTATTGTGGAGGTAGGTCTATAAACATTTATTAACCAAAAATGGAGATGGAATTTTGTTACTTCTACTAGCTACCATAAGTGTTGGTTTTTATGAGGTTTAACTTGCACTCATTTTGGGTTCCACAATGCTAGTAGCCCTCCTAAAGCCCCTTGAGCTAGAGAATGTGTAAATGCCCATCTATTCCATTTCATTATTGAAGATTCAAACATTTCTTCTAAGGTTTTGGTTTCTTGAAGAAGAAAATATCTGCTACACAAGCATCTATCAATTGCTTGATGTGAGCATGCTTGTCAGGGGCATTAATGCCCCTGACATTCCATGAAGAGATCCTCATTGGACCTGAGGAGAGCAACAAGATCTCCTTAGATGCTTGTTTGACAGAGATTCAAAAATTGTATTTTGTACCCTTGATTCAATCTATTCTTGCATTTTAATGAAGCTTGATTTTCTTCCCCTCTTCCCAGGAAATGTCTTGACTAAAGCTTGTAATGGAGATTGAGACAACATTGATTCTTTAGATTCATGTCCATTTTTTTGCTTTGATACCAGTGCTTGTGAACTATCTTGGGGAAATTGATGTATGGAATTTCCAATGATTGGTCTCCCTTAACTATGTTTATATCCTTTTGATCATTATGGTCCATTTCACAATCCTCAAATATCTTTCCTAACGAATAGACCATTGAAATATCTCCATCCCATAAACCCTCTTCCACTGCAATTTCATCATAAAGGTTAGAGCCTACTAAGAATAATAGCTTGTTAGCTAGAAGCTAGAGCTCAACCTCTGATAACTGAGTGGAAGTGGCTAACTCAAGACATTTATCTTCATGCACAGAACTAATACTTTCCTTATTGATCATATCTTTCAAATACCATGAGGAAAATTAATCTTTTGTTCCTTGAAACATTAGCTTCTTGGCTATCTCAAATGCCTGATATTTAGAAAATAACTTTTCCATAGGAGAATATAAATTGAGAGAGAGGGTAGTGAAGATTTGCATTAATTTCCACATTCCCTTTGATATGATTACATTTAATGCAACATTTTTATGACCTCAAGGCTTTACAAAGGCCCTCAATTCATTACAATCCTCTACTCATTTTCTCTTGTGAAGGTTATGTTCACATTGAGAAACTTTAGAAAGATTACTATTAGGAGAAGAGAAACCAAAAATAGTTTTCTCTTTGCTATTTTTGTAGTCATCCCTTCTTTTTGCATTAGACAAATGAGAATTTTGTGAGGGATTATTTATAGAAGGACATTGGGAATGTGAATGACCCATAGTACGATAATTCAAACAAACTGATTCTATTGTTTCAAACACAAATTTTTGATACCATTTTCCAAATATTGAAGTGAGCAAGATTTGTTCTCGAAATTTTTTGTCTGGATCCATTAGAACATAGGTTCTAATAGGTTTTGATGGATCTTTAAATAAATCTTTATCATGCATTAGGAAGATTCCTATTTGATTTGTTATTGATTCAATGATCCTCAGTTCCCTATATTCTAATGGAAGAGCAGGCATTTGAATCCAGAATGGGACATATATGAAATGGGCATAATCAAGCTTAAAATTTAGAGTCCATGATTGCATACTTAATCCTGACCCTTGATAGGTCCATGATTTTATTCTAAAAATGGAATCTTTTCTTTTTTTACTATAAAAATGACAACAAAAATACCTTGATCATTGTCCAAATAAAAAACTTGTTATACACCCTCCCAATCTTCATAAACTAAATCCTTTAATTCATTTAAAGGTAAAGAAAGGTTCCAGAACTTACAATTAGAACCTTGTCTCAAAGATCTTGGATTTGCGGTTGAAGCATGTCTTCTGGGAATGTGATTTTAATAGTATTTTCATCCATTTCATGACAAATTCCTGCTTTCTTCTGAGTGGAGGAGCGAATACCCTCATCTTTCTGCTTCTGCTCTTTAGGTATCCAAATCTTTTTAGGACCCCCTTTTTTTTCAAACCCTTTTTCCTCTCTTTCTTTCTTTCTTTCTTTTTTTTAGGTATAAATTTCTAATGAGATTGGGGCTTAGCTCCCTCTTTGGACACATTTTGCACCCAAGGATTGTCTAGAGATTTGAAATGTGGGGAGCCCTTTGATTTTTTCGGTTCTCAGAATGTAATCTTGCTTGTTGGCCACTACCTTTAATGGTCACTTCTAAAAACCCTCAACCAGTCTGGAATCGATTAGGATTTCCTTGTCCCCTATCTTGTCCTTGAAACAAGCCAAACCCATTGTAAGGATTCAAATGATTTTGAATATTCTGTCTCTCTTGTTCTTGACCCTTATTGTTTGTAGGGTTGGCCCCCACTATTTTATTCCCTTGAATGAAACCTTTTTATTTTTCCCCATGCAACAACTGAGAGTTCTGAAGAATCTTTGGATTGAAGGAAATGCCAAAAGGGTTAACATGAACCCCATGTGTGTATGATTTGAAATTTTTCTACGCTTTCTCATAATGATTATTTAAATAAGCATAATTTTGTTGTGGCTTCCTACTATCCCTTAAATCCTCCGACTAGTGCAAAACTCCCTTGTCATCTTCATAGAGATCAAATATAGGTTGTTTACCTTGCACTAACCACCTAGAGTGAAAGGGTTTCCAATTAGGTTTTGAAAACCTATGTTTACCCGAATGAATATTTTTTCTTGCATGTCCTTGAAAGTTGTTCATGGGCCCTTTTTGAGCAATATTCCTACTATCAGGACAATGAGAACAATGCAAGTCCCTATCATGCAGAGCCTAGTTTATCTAAATATTGTGACCATTGGGTCTCCATGAGCAAGAGTGAGCCATTTTTCCCATATGTTTGGATGAAAATTCAATTTTTCAATCTTCAATAAGGTAATAATTAGTCTACATAAAAATTATCCCAATACACATAATTCATTAAGTAGAATCAAAATATAATATCCATAATTACCTAGTGTTGTTTAAGATCTTGAGTTGTGATGACTTACAACTAATTTCTTGTGTTCTCGTTCCTAGTCCAAGAGTGCAACAAACCCAACTATGTGAACAAGAGCCCTATCCTACCTAATCAAGTGGAATTATCAAGTCTATCAAGAACAACTATTCTAAAGTTATGGTGCCAAGATCAAAGACAAGGAATGGAAGGTAGAATCTTAGTTCTTCAAGAATATGAATAGGAAGAGGACTACAATACATTCCACAGTACATGAAAAATCCATCGTCATTCCCAAAATGCATATAGGCTAAAATTGACATTCCCACAAATCAATGAACCTTTTTGAGTTGGTGGATTCTAATATTTATCACCTCTAATAACTAGAAACAAGTTTGTCCAAGTAGGTAGGGGTTAGTTCCTAACATACATCACCACATGATCATGGTGAAAAACTAACTCCTTCACAACATGAGTAGCACCTAGCATCCATCACCTTCATACTATCGATGACAACTGACTAACATTTGATATAATGGTCATATCCTTGTATCTATTACCTACATGGTTCTCTAATAACAACTAACTAAAATATTCCTATACCACATTAAGTCTAGCTTTGAGAACTCTTTAGCTCTATCCTATCAGTGGTGGCTAGCTAATCTTGAAGATTTAGTGATTTGTTCTTGACATATATCACCTACACACTACTGGTGGCAATTATCTAATCACTCATGCATCATTTTAGGTTCATGATTTTGGTCTATTTCTATCCAAGTACCTTAGTTTTAGCCATAATATTCTTATGATGTAGTGTAGTATGAGTAAAACATAAGCTATCTTATGGCAACTAGAAACACAGGTTTTGTGAGCTTTCAAACCCCCATGGATGATTAGTAAATTAACCTTGATGTCCACCATTTTTTAATTCATTAACTATATATCGTATAAGGGTGACTTGGTATAGACATATTAATAGAAAATATGGATGAGGATACCTCCTTCATTAATAAGACAACAAGAATGCTTGTATAAGGTGAGCCATAGCCTATGAAAAAAATTATTGGTTTAATATAACTCAAAATTTAAGTATTATACCACCCACTCAAGTTTATCTTCCTCATGATAAAATTTCTACATAAAATTTATATTACTAAAATCTAAATTTTCTCATGATTTTAATAAGTATGGTTTTCTTAAGGAGATGTTAAGTAACACTATCCATTCATTTAATCTAGGTAAACAAACACACATTTGAAATAATCTTAAAATTAATAATGATAGAAAAATTTAGTAAGTCTACTATCATCAGACCTTTGAAGAGTGATAGCCTCAAAGGCCCTTAACTACCATCATATCCAAATAATGTTCACAAATATAATTATTTTCTTAATTAAATTTTATTTCCTCTACATTTTCCACATTTTTATAACTCTACTATTGCATTGGACCATTTTGAGAGACATTCATCCCATGACTAGTGCGAAAACACTGTTAGTTTCTTTCTCATAAATATGAAACAATGAACTAGAATGGAATTAGAAACAAGAAATTGAGGAAATCCAATAGTGCATCATGATAGTAGAACAAAATAGCATTCAAATTGTCCAAACCCAACTTGTAATGTGGTATTTTTCTTCAAGTTATATCATCCACTATAGTCAAAGGGAGATACTAACATAATTTTCCTAATGCCTATTATGCTAGAAAATGAGGTAACTTCAACATTCTTAATCACTTTATTCAACATTAGTTACCTACTAAGGGATATTGCATATATTACTAGTGTTATAAGTAGATCTATACTAGGAAAGAGATAAAATCTATCACATTTTAATAAGCTATCAAGCCTTATTAGTAGGTCGTATTTCCCACTACCTACTACATATAATAAACAAATGACTAATTTCTTAAAGTAGTAAGTTGTGATTTTCCTCCTACATAGAAGTTCTAGTGAATATTCTATGGTATTTTATTTCTACACTATCTACATAGATAATTAAAAGTAGGAGTAGCTAGAACAAGATTCACCCTTAAAAATGACACTAATTATCTTAGTCTAGCATCCATAGCTTCATTTATGAGAAAACAATGTGATAAGTAAAATATTTATGGTAGGTATATTTTTTATGAACATGGTACATCATTGCCATATCATTATCCATATAAATCGTGTGTAGTGTAAATGTGTTAATTTATGGAATGGAAATAATTTGAAAGAATAATGCAATGGAAGATTACTAATTAGAAGGAATATTTGATGGTAGGGGTTTTAATGCTCAAGGATTTGGAAAATCAGTTTAATGGCATGTGATTTCATCTTTAAAAAAGGAAAATTTTAGAACCTTTACACCTCATAATTATTAGAATAATTAAAATTTTATAATATTGAAGATAAGAATTAGCATCTATGTGTTTTTAATAGAAATTAATATAACAAAAAAAACTACATCCAATACTTAATCACTTAGGTTGAATTATTCTTGTAAACTACTCCCAACAACTACACTATGATATTTTCGCCCTTTCCAACTCATCCCAACTCTATTCAACACCAAAATCATATTTTCTACCTTCTTCCTTCCAAATCTCTACCCAAAATTCCCTTTTCATCTTGTCATGAGGGCTTATGTACCATTCATTTTATTTATAGCATGAATGGATATTTTTCAAGGAAATAGATCAGTCAAGTGCCTAAAGAGTCTTTCCTAGCTTAGAACCTCCTACTATCAAAGGCAAGTACAAGCCAAGGATTGGAGTATAATTAAGAATATATATACACTACGAGGCTTTGAGGTGGGAGGGAGGAGATAGATCATTCAAGTGTCTAAAGAGCCTCACATGGCTCATAAACTCCTACTATCAATGGTGAGTATGAGAAAACAATTAAAATATAATTAGGTATATATATTTATATAATTTTTAAACATTGTCATCATTATATGATTTTTTTTTCTCTATCCCTTATTAGTTATTCAAGTCAAAGGTGTTGATCCCTAGAGTATCTAGTTATTGATACTTGGTCAATGGAGTTAATGAATCAACTAGTTTTCTACCAACAAATTCCTATATAATGTCTAGAATAGGATGTAAAAAGTATAATTAACAATCACTTCTAAGTGTAGTGACCGACTGAGGTTCAAGGATATAACATGCATCTAGCAAGTTACTTATAGTTGGGTGATCCTTCTAATCATGATTCTACATTGAAAGGATACAAAAGTAGGGTTAATTGACATTTGGATTGTTCTCAAGATAAATTTGCTAAGTCCACATTGTTTTACCCTTGTACCTAAAAAAACATTCTAGTTTATCACATCTATGCCAAGCTACAAGAGCATTAGTATCTAGTTCATCCAAAAATATAGTTTGCGCATATAAGTACAACAATATCATAAATTAAAAAATAAACCAATTAGTTTAATTGATCTTCAATTACTATTCAAATGTGATAATTAATGATCAAAAGTATTAAATCTATATCATTAATCATTGGATCCATTTAAACATAGAAAATATTGAGTACAAGTATAGCCCAAATATTAGGGTTCTCACCTTAGTCCAAATTACATTAAGCCATCAAGTGTTTAGCATAAAATAAAATATGGAGTTTGTGGGAATGTGACAAAATAAAAATATTAATTAAGTAATCAATTTAAATATAATAATAATATTAATAGATCATATAATTATAATTAATTATTGTCATAAATGTGGAAATAAAATAAAATAATATAAAGGAACTTATTTCTTAATTTGATGAATAAATGACTCATAAATATTATGATATGATTTATCATTGTTTCAAAAAGTATAGATTGTTAGAATAACATGATTTTTTTACTATTGGGTATAATGTTGCACTTGCACATTAGATCTTTGCACATGTGGAGGAAAACTTTGTGCATGTGGAAGTTAACTTGACACAAAAATTTGAACACTCTATGTGGAAATGAATGAGCATTATTCTAATGACTAGAAAAGATTTTTCTTGACCTTCTACACCTATGTCTAGGAAATGGTTTTTATAAACACTATATGGGAACTTGCTATGCAAAGCTCATTCCTTCTCTTGTCAAGCCCTAAAACCAAAATCCATGAGAATAGGAAAACATTCAATTATGATCTTCTAAGATGTTGATGCAATTATTTTTGTCCTCTTGTAATTAAATTTTGGATATTCTCAATAGATTATTAGATCAATTCTAAAATGATTGAAATGAATTAGGGTTAACTTTGTTAAATGTACACCACCCTAGCTTGCAATTTTAAATAATATATGCCAATTATTTTGCTAATAATAGTTAGCAAGGGAGGGAAACATGAACTCAAATTATGAAATTTTAATTTAAAAGTTCAAGGTTTATATCCACATGCATAGAATTCATTTCAATCAATTCTACTCCTATATATCTAAACTAAGGTGGTCAATGGTACATGTGATTTTCACCATGACATCGTATCCCCACTTTGATTTGCATGTGAACTATTATGATGATGCATGTCAGAGTGAAATTAAGCAAAAAATGAAGGAAAACTAGTATTCAAACACTCAAAGGATGCATATATGGTTAAAGGATACAAATATGGATGTTGATAGTGTGTATTCTCCTCATTGTAAGTAATCCAACTCAAGAAATTGCAAGCATGGAAGAAAATAATTCTAATGACTAACATTTGTTAAGCATGTTAAAATGAACATAAACACAAATATTGTAACTATCTACATAAAATGAAAAGGACTATGGTGAATTGTTTTTACTATGCCCAAAGCAATATTGCTCTAACCAAGTGGATAAGGTGCCAAAGGACACTTACTACATGTAAAAGATTCTAAATTTCAATAGAGCATGACAAGGGCTTTGCCTAAGAGGAAAATGTGATACACATTATTTAAAATAGTGCTAAAACCTCATTTGGTATGAGAAAATGATCATAATTATTATAAAATACATCTTTGTAACCATTGTAATGATGAATTCCAATGATAATAAATGTCCCCTTCCAATTGGTTGAATAAAAAGGATGCAATGAATTAGAGGTATTTAAGGAAAGCATATAGTATTATGTAAAGCACAATAAGCATGCACTAAATTTTAATGGATAACACCATGTCACACACAATAAATATGTAATAAGTATTAATGGATAATATCACGTAAGATACAACAAGCATATACTAATTGTTAATAGATAATGGTGTATATCAATCAAATTAAATATGTCAAATCACAAGTATGAGAGAGACATGTAACCACATAAAATAAAGGGTTTGAACTGTCACTAAAGTTGCCCCCAATAGGGAGAGGCAACACAAAAAATTTAATCTATAATGATACATCATGTAAATATACTGAAAGAGTTTCACATATGAAAAACAAGCAATGACAATTACTAAAATTCTTGATGGAGTGATGCTTTTTGACAAAATTATTAAAATTTTCTCCTAGACATTCTTCAATCAATAGCATGACTAATATTTTTTGAACATTCTTAAACTTGTCTTTTAAGCATTCTTCAAACTTAATTATGTAATACTATTTTCAAATATTTATATAAAATATATTTAACATAATGGAGGGGTAAATTTTTTATTAAAACAAGAAGAAGTACAAAGCAAGGGTGTTACATAGCCCTATCAAGCTTCACTAAGTGATCCAACTATTGAGACAGATCCAAGGGTAACTGACCCCGATCCACCAAATTCTAATCATGAATTTGATTAGAAGCCCATTTAGCCAAACAATCAACAACACCATTCCATTCTCTAGGAATATGAGTGAAAGTAATAGACTCTAGAGAAACACAAAGGTTAAGAATTTATTTTACAATCAAAGCCAAATGCTAGCTAGCATCATCTAAATGTCGCCTATTCAACAAGTTCACCACAAATTGGGAATCAGACTCACTTATGATCCTTTGCCACCCCAATTGACTTCCACGCTCCACAACCAATAAAATGGCTCGAGCCTCCATTAAATTATTAGTATGAAGACCCTTATAAACAGAGAAGATAAATTGAACATCTCCAAAGCTATCCCAACCAACCCCACCAATACCAACATGACTAGGATTTCCATGAGAAGAGCCATCTGTGCTGATTTTAAGGACACCTCGAGGTGGAGGGGACCATCTTCCCTCTCTATTCACTTTTGGGGTAGGATGTCTACATCTGTTGTGCATGAACTATCATTGTGGAGGAGGAAGATGAAAACGATTACAACAACCAACATCACCAAGATCCACCAAAATAGACAGATCACACTTAGCCACAATAGTTTCTCCCAAAGAATGTAGAATTTTCCACCACGCGCGAGGGGCCACCAATAACACATCCTAAAAATTTTGATGATTCCTCTCTAGCCAAAGGTTCCAGATAATAAAGGATGGGCCAAAAGCCTAAGCAACTTGAAGAAAGGAAGTAGAAATAGGGGCTTTTCCCCACTGGTCGACAACCTCCACCAACAAGGAAACATGCCAACAAGGCATATTCCACACCCTCGACCAAGAATGCCAAATCTCCCTAGCATAAGAGCATTGGAAGAAGAGGTGAGAGACACTCTCCTCACAACCATGACACAAAACATACATAGAAGAGCCTTGGAAACCACATTTACATAAATTATCCCAAATAAGACACTGGTTTTGAGCCACTAACCACATGAAGAAATTGCATTTGGTCCATGACAACTTGTGCCACACTTGCTTCTACCAAGGGACCTCAATATCCCCAAACAACTGCCTACCTAGCTGCCTATAACTAGTGGACACAGAGTACTTCCTAGACAAATCAAAACCATACTAAGCCAAGAAATTAGGTCCCCTCAAAGAGTTACAAGCATGAGAAGCCAGGAGCTAGGCTAGCTCACGCCTGTCCCCTTCAAACCCCCCAGGTGGCACTCAAAATGTTGCTTCCAATGAAAGCTTACAATTGAACCACAATGTTGTGCAACCTTATAATGCTCCATGGTATCCCAACCAACCATCGTAAAAACATCACAAAGGGATTGGAGATGAGGAAAAGAAGAGAGAATAGGTGGGTGACCATCCTAGGAATTTAACCAGAAAAGAGCCTATGACCCCGAATGACAGATCCAAAAAAATGCACACTTAACCAAGTGTGCCCCCACCTTCAAAGTATATCAAATCATAGAACCACTCCCCTCTAGAGGATAGAGAGAAACCTCAAAAGAAGCAACACCCCTAAGATATTTATGGTTGAGAATACGGGCCCATAACTGGTGTTGATTGGTACACCAATGCTAGTAAAGCTTAGCAGCAAGAGCTTGCCCATTCAAAATAGCAAAGCGTAAAACAAGACCACCCTCCTGCTTTGGTCTACACATAGTTTCTCACTTAACAAGGCTCCACTTAGTAGACAACAAATTACCACTCTGAATAAATTGACATGAGAGAGCATCAAATTCCCTCATCAAATACATAGGGGTTGCTTGAACAAAGCACCTATAAATAGGAAGGGTTTGGATAACAAACTTGAGAAGAGTCTCTCTAGCAACTGTAAAATAAAACTAATTTTATATAATATGCATATTATAAATAAATTATTTTTAACAAATATTTAATTTTTAAAAATGAAATAATTATTTATTATTTTTAAATTAATAAAATAAAGCAATCTTCTTCGAACTACATAATTATAACTTTAAATCTCATTTTATTAATTTTATCAAATTTACCACATCTAAAATTACTTCCAATGTCCTTTTCAACTAATTTGACGATTAACGCACCTTGTGTAATTTGATCAAGTTACACACTGCTGTCAATTTCAACTAAGGATGAAGAGATTACGTACAGGAACCTCATTTGAATGCTATCATATAAAATTCAAATCTTAGCAAACTGTGAGTTCAAACATCATAATGTCATTCTAACATATAAAATGATGGGCATTCCTCAGACTGCGTACAGTTTGGTGAGTAATTTTCTATTGGAATTTGACAGACAATGACTTAAACGGATCACTGACAAATGGTCGGTATGAGAAAAAACAACGTGGAGAACTCATTCTTAGGTGAGCTTGAATTTACAACATTAATATTTAGGTTTAAATTTATCAAAAATAAATGCACTTGAATTTACAACACAATTGATCCTTAATGTGCTTGCATTTTACTGTGAGCACTTTCTCTTTTATTTCATCTCCAATACATTTTTTCACTCCTATGTTTCTGCACCTACCATTGAGATAATGTTTAATAGATAGGGGAAAAAATGTTTTTACAATTCACTCACATATATTATATGTTTTTTTTATCATTTATTAAGTACTATTTTAACAAATTAAATCATATTTGGGGCTTATATGATCTAGGTAATGTTTGGTTGAAAAAAGAGTAAAGAGGATTTGGTTTAGCTTTATTGAGCTTAAGTGTTTTTCATATGGTTATTGTTGTTTAATAAATTATTTGTCGATGATGTCACTTTGAGTCTTGGGTCTAAGTCCTATTTGGTTTATGGGATAGTTGAATTTGTTTGTTTTCTTTTTATAGTCCTTATGTTAAGAAATTATAGCATTTCTTTCTTCTGACTTGGACTTTATTTCTAGTAAATTTGTGATATTGGTCAAGGCATGTCATTATATTTGGAAAGACTAGATTTGTTATTCTCATCTTACTAAAATTTTAGATAGGTTGTGGTTGGTCCCTCTAAATTTCTTTGGTTTATATGGATTGATAAAAATAAAGAGTTTTCTTAGGATAATAAACATATACTTATTGAATTTTCTCAAAATCCATAGTTCATTTGTTACCAACAATATTGTATTGTAGCTGCATAAGAGGAGTGGGGATATTAAAACAAATATTGTAGATGAGGACTCTATTCTTGATGAGGGGTTCTTGTAGCATGGGACATGGTTGCTAAAGATGTGTTGTATGACCAATATCATTAGCTTTTGCAAAGTGGTGTTGATATGATTGGCATTTGGGTCTCTTGAACCAAATAATCAATACTTTTAACAAAGTGTTTCAACCATCCTAATACTTCTCATATGATTGTAGCTACTCATTTTATTGCTTTTGGTAGCGTTGATGTTGTTCTTAGTGGCATAGAGGATTGTTCTCATGTTGGTGTTTTTGGTATTGGACCTTGTGTCCATGATGATGGTGTTGTTCTTGATGTCTAACACTATACTAATATGTATGCTATTCCTAATTCAATTACTAGAAAAAGGGGAAAATGTAGCTATTAATGTTCTTGGGCAAGATGATGATTAATTTCTATTGGTATTTCTTCTAATAGAAAATGTGATGGTGTCTTTTCCTCATTACTAGTTTTTCCTATTAGAATGTTTCTCACATCCTAGTTACAAAGTATGTGGATTTCAAATTTTTTATCTTTGGAGAGGAATGCTAAAGCTTTTATTAGAAAATTGGACAAGAAGAAGGGTGAAAAATCTTCTAGATAAGTGGAAAGTTAGTTTTCTTTGTAATATGGCTAGATAGTTACTTTTCTATGTAATTTACCTTCCTTCTTGGTAGTTTTTGTGTAGTTTCTATTATATATGTTCCCACTTTGTAGTGTTGAAGTGGTGTTATTGACTATGGTAGGGTTTGTGTGATCATGTTTGGCCTTTTATATGATGGCTTATACATTTATTTGTAGCAAATGTTCAATTTTATGAATTGTCTTTGGTTTCCCTCCTTTTAGTTTAGGCTAAGAGGTGGTTTGGGTTATAGTATTGGACTATTTAGATTAGTTATCCCTTTATTTCCATATTTATTTCCTTTTTCTCTCTTCTAACTTAATGTTTATATACCTTTGCGATAAATTGCTCATATAAACTATTTTCAATATTAAACAAATAAAATAAACATGAAAAGAATTCATGTATATCAAGTAAATAGAAAGAAGCTACTATACTCAATTTTACATCTTTTTATTATCTAAAATAGGAACTATGTTATATGCCTCTATTATTTTGAGGGCTATAACTATAAGATCCACTTCTATTTGAAATGGATTGAAGAGAAGAAAAGTCACATCCTATGTATGTAGGTTTTAGACATTATCCCTTTGACAAATGGGCTAAAGATATATCAATTATATACGATAGTCAATCTAAATCAGAGCAAGTTCAATTTTTCTATACATCTCTTATTTTTTCCATCTAGGAAATGTACTATGATCAAAGTGGGAGACAAAATTGGTTCAATTTCAAATTGAACCAAAGCTAAATTTGTGTAAAGCTACCAAATTTATATAGTTCCAATGACATAGTAGAGTGGGAGTATAGCCTATGATTATATTATATTAAAATGTATTCAAAAACCTAGGCCTAAATGATAAAATTTTAAGCTCTAGAATCATACGATATTACAACACAAATGACTTACAAAAAAATAGAGATAATAATAGAATAATAGAATAATAGAATCAACAATCATATCAACAACACAAAGATTTAGATGGCTAAATCTCAATAATGGACTAGGGAAATATCCATAGAAAAAGGTATCAATATTCTTACTGCTAAAAAAAAAATAGTCTTTACCCAATAGCCATTTAATTCTCTTTTTAAATTACAAAACTATATACAATATCTTCAACATAAAGACACTATTAGATCTAATTTTTTTTAATAAACTACCTCAATTTTCTCTTTAAGAAAAGTAAAATTTTAACATAAATTTTTTCTTTAAAGACTATTGCCCCCAAACCCCATTTAGAGAGATCCCAACCTGATGAACCCCACACACCGAGCTTGAAGCCCCAAAGATAGATTGATCTCCAAACCCAACACAGGTCCAAATTTTAACACATTCTTGCAATTCTAAGAGGACAATCATATCCTTAAAACTTAAAGACAAATGGGGAAGTGGGCTAGATTTGTAGTGAAAAATATTTATTGGTGTATGCAGTGCTCTCTACCTATCCTGAATGATGCAAAACATAATGCAAAAGAAGGAAAACAACACTTCAACACCTCAAGATTAGGCTACATTAAACTCAAAAAAAATAAAGATAAAGAAAAATAGATTTATACCTTGTATGCATTGCTCCTTGGTTGGCCCTTTGATAGTTGATAAATGTGTGCTCCTTGATGGCAAATGGACTAAAAAAAGATGAAAAATGATCTAGATTAGATGATGAATGCAATGAGATACTTGGGTATTTTGATAGATGAGTGAAAATGCAAGTTATGAGAGTGCTCAAAATGCAAGTATAAGAGCTTCAAAGTTGAAATTGTGAATGTAATGAATGAATGAATTGAGAGAATATTCCATCTTAAAGGAAGAATCTCTAGAGAAATGGACGGTCAAGATCTTGCCAACATGGGCAAGGGCTGTGGTGAGTTGAAGACTCACAATCCCTCACATCTTGCCATGTTGAGGATGAGATGTCACAAGGACAAGTGAGTTGGAAAAAATACATGTGAGGTGGAGGTACTTGCAAGTACCTTGGGATTGAGAGAAAATTTCCTTAAAAAGGAATTTCTTGTTTCCATATAAGAGGAAAGTGACATATGAGGAATTTTAGTATTTCTCAAAAATCTTCATGGGGAAGAGAGAAATGGTTGGGGAAATAAATGTGAATTTTAAATTCACATGATTGGGAGTACCTTGGGGATAAAACAAGGTTCTCAAAAAGGTAAGTACTTGTCCTCATGTGAGTGATGTGACAAGTGAGGATTTCTAGAACTCCTAACAACTTGCATGGAGAAGAGGAGAGTTTTAGAGGGATAAATGTTAATTTTTAATTCACAATGGGAAGAGGGTCTAAGCTAACTATGGAAATTGTGAAGGTTGACCAAAAAGGTATGCTAAATGTAGTAAGGGGATTAGATTAAGGTTGTGCAAATAGGTTATTTAGAAGATAATGGAAGGTTAGAAGCAAGTTGGAAGATGTGGAGGCTGTGACATTAATCCTGATTAAAGGTGTGTACATCTTAATCATGGATTAATTAAACTAATCTATATTAGAAAAAGGTTATGGAGGATGTGACAACGAGAGAGAAAAATAAGATTTTAAGATTGATTTAAATTCCAAAAGGTTAAATGACCAAATTAAATAAATTGATGTATTTATTTAATTTAGAGGAAGGGTGAAAGGTAAAGTATTTAATTATAAAATTAAATACTTTAGGAACCTTAGGGAAAGGAAAAATATTAATTAAATAAATTATTTAATTAATATTGATGAAATAGGTGGATGAAGGAGATAGGTTTGACCATATGGAAGCGGTCAAATTTGGATGTCTACATTTTTCCCCTCTTCAAAATATTGTTGAAATGACAGTATTTTAAAGAAAAATAAGATGTAGATGACTCTATAGAGGAAGCGAATAGAAAATGATGCCCCAGCATGGTGTTCGAATTGTGTGTCTCAATCTCACAAGCTGAAACCTCTGAAAGAGAAAAGTTGGTGTGACATTCCTTCTATCTGGCCAACTAGCAGTTGGTTGGAATCCCTAGGTCGCTAAGACCTTGTTATTGTCATGCCAACTGAAGCTATCATTGTGAATTTTCTATCACTGTGATTTTTTAGATCTCTTACTGATGGTTGGTGTCTAAAGGTTATCAGTGAGACTTGTGGCAACATCGGTTATCGGGGAGAGATGTGAACGTTCGGTATGAAGTCTTAGCAATACGATATGTCTCACCGATAAGTATACACTCGGAGTCATTGGGGTGAAATGAAATCCTCGGTAAGAACTCTTGTCGACGGTTGGTTCTCTCACCAATGGGTATGAACATCGGTGTGACCTCTTGGCGAAAGCAGTAGTCTCACCAACTATTTTGTGCTTCGGTGTGATACCTCGACGATAGCAATAAGTCTTGCCGACATTTCTACATGTGTTTATTATCAAGTGTCTTCGATGAGACTCCTGGCGACAGGTAGTTTCATGGAGAGGTGTGACTTTGGTAAGTACTCTTAGCGACGAATGAAGTCTCACCAACGGTAGGAAATTTTAGTGTAACATGAATGCTTCGGTATGATCTCTTGGCGATAGCGATAGTCTCACTGATGGGAATGTTGATGTCTATGTGACCTTTTGAACATCGATATGACCTCTCACCGAATAGCAATTGTCTTGGTGATAGTGTTACATGTGGTGGTCATCGGTATGACATCTCAGCAACAAGGGGAAGTCTCGGAAACATCGATATGACCTCTCACCGAATAGAGATTGTCTTGGTGATAGTGTTACATGTGGTGCTTCGGTGTGATACCTCGACGATAGCAGTAAGTCTTGTCGACATTTCTGCATGTGTTTATTATCAAGTGTCTTCGATGAGACTCCTGGTGACAGGTAGTTTCATGGAGAGGTGTGACTTTGGTAAGTACTCTTAGCGACGAATGAAGTCTCACCAACAGTAGGACATTTCGGTGTAACATGAAGGCTTCGGTATGATCTCTTGGCGATAGCGATAGTCTCACTGATGGGAATGTTGATGTCTATGTGACCTTTTGAACATCGATATGACCTCTCACCGAATAGTGATTGTCTTGGTGATAGTGTTACATGTGGTGGTCATCGGTATGACATCTCAGCAACAAGGGGAAGTCTGAGCGACAGCTTTTGAACTCAGTGTAAACTTTTTCCGAAGGTGAAGACTTTGGGCAATATCAATAGTTGGGCTTTGTGGTATCGGGGAGACATGATTAGTGTCTCACTGACATGTGACATAGGTTGAATGTTGTTGACCGACTGAAAGACTATCCTACGTGGTGTGTCTTCGACCAATCAAGGAGCAGAATGGGAACCAGTAGTAGTTGAATTGTTACAACCATTTCTGTGAGGAATTTTAATAGACCAGGGTCGACATGGATATACTCTGTAATTGCATATGATGTTTGGTTCAATGAATAGTTGTATGAATAGTTCGATGTATGATCAGTGTGAATTAAATTATGAGAGTATTGTAGCTTGAATGTTTTGTATAAGGTTGATCAAGGATTATGTTGTTGTAAACTGACATCAGAAAGATAAGTCTAATCTCTGTATGTAATCTCCATTACTGTAATACAAAGAGGCTTTTCTTGATGTGGTGGGTTTTTCTCTTGTAAGGGTTTTCCCACGTAAATCTGGTGTTCATATGTGTATGTTAATTTCTCTGGTTTTGCTATTTCTTTCAAGTGTATCTTAATTTGACTATAATAAAAAATTTTAAAAGCACCTCTGCATTCTTCTCTGAGGTTTTGACGTTAGGAGAGTTGTTTCAACACCTTAAATTTCCTTACAAGTGGTACCAGAGCTTGGCCAGTTGTGTTATCCTTGTGGGTACATTAGGTTTTTTGTGTCAATTCTATTCAGTGGGAGTCTTGTAGAAGTTTGGTAATTCAAATTATAGGTTAAGATGGAAAGCATGTCAAAAAAGATAGAAATTAAGAAATTCAATGGCAACAATTTTGAGTTGTGGAAACTCAAAATGGAAGATCTATTGGTTTATCATGATATGTGGCTTGTTGTGTCTGGAATGAAGCCTACAGGCATGAAGCAAGAGGATTGGGACCTTGTAGATAGAAAATCTAAGGGGATGATAAGGCTCTATTTAGTAGACTCTATTCTTCTGAATGTTCATGAAGAAAAGACATCTTCCTTGTGGAAAAGACTGGCAACTATTTATCAGGGCAAGTCCTTGGTGAATAAATTATTCTTGAGGAAGAAGTTGTACACTTTGAGAATGCAGGAGGGAGGATCTATTGTTGATCATTTGAACTCTTTCAACATGTTGATTACATAGTTAACATCTATGGGTGTGAAGATTAATGAAGAAGATCGTTGTATGCTATTATTATGTTCTTTACCTGATTCTTGGGATCACCTAGTGATGGCTATTAGGAGTACGACATCCAGTTTTAAGATGGAAGATGTTGTTACTTCTTTGTTATTAGAAGAGATGAGAAGGAAATCTTCTGAGATGGCGAAGGAGGCCCTTGATATTAGAGGAAGGTCGAAAGAGAAATGCAAGAAGAAGGACAAGAAATCCAAATCTAAATAATAGGGGAGATCAAATTCTCCTAGCAAGAAGTCCAAGGTGAAGTGTTGGAATTGTGGGCAACCTGGTCATATCTGAAAGGATTGTAAAGAGGAGAAAAATAAGAAGAAGAAGAAGAATTCTGACAATGATTCTTCTCAGAGTGATGCAGACACCTTCATTGTAGCCTTGGCTATGCAAGCATTAGATGATGTTTGGTTGATTGATTCTAGAGCATCTTTTCACATGACATCTCATAGAGACTGGTTCACAAAGTATCAAAAATACAATGGTGGAAAGGTGTATTTGGCAAGTGATTCATCTTTGGAAATAGGTGGCCGTAGAAGAGTCAAAATTCAATTCCCTAATGGAAGAGTGAAGGGAATCAATGATGTAATGCATATACCAAGTTTGGCTCAAAATCTACTTTTTATTAGTAAGCTGAATGCTATTGGAGTGCAAGTCATGTTCTCTGGAAATGGTTGTAATATGACTAGAAGCTCAATGGTGATAGCAAGAGGTGCTCGTATTCATACCTTGTCTAAGCTAGATGCACATGTTGTGCAATGCAATAGTGTCTCTGCAAAGTCACAAAAAGCTAGTCATGAAGAAAAGATGGTAAAAGTTCTTGATTTTGTAAACTCTATGGAAGTTAAACGTTTAGAAAAATAGACTATCCTCTAGCATCATAAGCTAGGCCACATTGGAGAAAAAGGTTTAAAAATTTTGAAGAAAAAAAACCTAGTTGAGGGGCCTGATAATTGTAACCTAGAATTTAAATTTTGTGAACATTGTATATATGGTAAACAACACCATGTTTCATTTTATTCCAGTCCTCACAAATCTTCTGGTTTGCTTGATTATATTCATTTTGATGTTTTTGGTCCGATGGATGTTCCTTCTTTGTCTAAGTCAAGGTACTATGTATCGTTCATTGATGATTATTCAAGAAGAGAATTTGTTTATTTTTGAAAAGTAAATCAGAAGTGTTCAGCCGGTTTAAGGAATTTAAAAACCTTGTAGAAAATTAGACTAGAAGAAAAATGAAATTTTTAAGGACTAATAATGGCGGTGAGTTTTGTTCTAATGAATTTGAGAGGTACTGTAAAGATAATGGGATTAAAAGACATAAAACTACAACCTTACACTCAACAGCAAAATGGAGTTGCAAAAAGGTTCAACAAGACAGTGATGGAAAGAGCATGAAGTATGTTGAGTAGTATTGGCTTGGAGGAGAAGTTATGGGTTGAGGCAGTTGCTACAACATGTTACTTGATAAACTGTTCTCCTAATTATACTCTTGTTGAAAAAATAACTTTGGAAGCATGGTCTGGAAAGAAGCCTTCTCTGAGACACATTCACGTCTTTAGCTGTGAGACATATGCACATGTGCCGAATGAGAAAAGATCTAAATTGGAAAACAAGGTTGTCAAATTTATTTTTATTGGTTATGGTGCTGGCATAAAAGGATACAAGCTTTGGAATCCTAATACCAAGAAGGTTTTATATAGTAGAAGTGTTATCTTTCATGAGCTAAAGCCTTCTATCTTGGATTTGCAATCAGAGACAAAATTAGAAAACAAAAAGGATGTAGTTGAAATTCCTCTGACACTAGAGAAAGAGGAATTGAAAATTCGAAATGTGCCTAAAACTAAGGAGAGCTCAAGCAGTTCTAAGAGTTTTGAAGAAGAAGAAGAACAAACTCAGCCTCAACAAGTGAGGAGGTCAACTCATGAAAGAAAGCAACCTGATAGGTATGGGTTTTCTTTGATAGATTCTACTTGTGCCTATGCTTTAATTTCTAGCACCGATGATCCTAGGACTGTGAAAGAGGCATTTAGAATGTCTGATTCAAACTCTTGGTTGGAAGCCATGAATGAAGAAATGGCATCATTAGAAAAGAATGATACTTGGAATTTGGTGTCGTTTCCTAAAGGCAGAAAAGTTGTGGGTTGCAAATGGGTATTTAAAAAGAAAATAGATCTGGATGGCAGTGTGGAAAAGTACAAGGCAAGGTTGGTTGCGAAGGGTTATTCCCAGGTAGAGGGAATTGATTATGGAGGATTTTTTTCTCCTATAGCTAAGTTGACATCCATTAGATTTATTTTGTCACTTGCAACAGTGTATGACTTAGAGATTGAATAGATGGATGTGAAGACAAAATTTCTTCATGGTCATCTTGAAGAAGAAATTTATATGTCCCAGTCTAAGCACTTTGTGGAGAAAGGTAAGAAAAACTGGTTTGTAAGTTGAAAAAGTCTCTGTATGGATTAAAGCAGTCTCATAGAATGTAGTACCAGAAGTTTGAAACTTTTGTTTTCTCATTGGGATTTGTAAGATCAAAATCTGATCATTGTGTCTATTACAAAGCTGAAAGTGACCGAGTTCTTATTATTGCTCTCTATGGTGATGATATGTTGTTCATAGGCAATAGTAAGTTAATGATTTCTGATCTTAAGTCTCAGTTGTCTGCAAAGTTTGAAATGAAAGATCTTGGTGCAGCTAGGTATATTCTTGGAATGGAAATAACTAGGGATAGCAATAGTAGAACACTTTGGCTCAGTTAGAGTAAGTATATCAAGACTATTCTAGAGAGATTTTGCATGAATGATTGTAAGCAGCTAGTTGTTCCAGTTTTGCAGGGAACAAAGCTATCTATTGAAGACTGTCTAAAATCTCCTACTGAGATGGAGGACATGACTAGTGTACCCTATGCTAGTGCAGTGGGGCAGTCTAATGTATGCAATGGTCTATACAAGGCCAGACATTTCCCAAGCAGTGGGAGTACTTAGTTGGTTTATGGCTAATCCTGGAAGATCACATTGGGAAGTTGTGAAAAGATTTTTCAAATATTTGAAAGGCACTTTAGAATATGTTTTGTGTTACCATGGGAACTTGGTTGAATCATAGAGGACTCTCAACATTCAAGGCTATGTGGATTTTGATTGGGCAGGGGATATTGACAGCAGAAGATCCACCAATGGATATACTTTCATGATGAATGGTGGTGCAGTGAGTTGGATGAGTAAGCGGTAGGCTATAGTTTCTTTTTCCACTATAGAGGTAGAATACATGGCAGCAACACACACCTATAAAAAGAAATTTGGTTAAAACATTTGTCTTCTAAAATTGGTTTTGATGTAGGGAAAGTAACAATTTACTGTGATAGTCAAAGTGCTATTTGTTTGGCAAAGATTCCTACTTTCCATGCCAGGATGAAACATATAGATGTACAATATCATTTTGTATGATACATGGTAGAGGATGGAAAGGTCTCTTTAGAAAAAATGGATACTCTGGAGAATGTTGCAAATGCATTGACAAAGCCAATGAGCACATACAAGTTCAGGTGGTGTGTGAATTCGATGGGCCTTAGTGCCCATGAATTTTAGTAGTTTTGTTGTGCTTTGGAGGTGCCTGTGTGATCTTCATTAAGTGGGAGATTGTTGGAATTGTGTATCTCAATCTCATAGGTTGAAACCTCTGAAAGAGAAAAGTTAGTGTGACATTCCTTATGTTTGGCCAACTAGCAGTTGGTTAACCTTGTGGAATGCCCAGGTCGCTGAGACCTTGTTACTATCATGCCTACTAAAGCTATCACTTTTCTATCACTATGAGTTTTCAAAATCTTCCCACTCGAGAAGATCTCTTACTGACAGTTGGTGTCTAAAGGTTATCGGTGAGACTTGTGGTGACA
The DNA here is from genome assembly GCA_007258455.2 of Sequoia sempervirens. Taxonomy (NCBI): domain Eukaryota; kingdom Viridiplantae; phylum Streptophyta; class Pinopsida; order Cupressales; family Cupressaceae; genus Sequoia; species Sequoia sempervirens. Next base: position 98,733,742 of record VDFB02000003.1, read on the forward strand.
ACAGTTATCAGGGAGAGATGTGAACATTCAGTATGAAGTCTTACTAATACAGTATGTCTTGCCGATAAGTATACACTTAGAGTTATCAAGGTGAAATGAAAGCCTTGGTAATAACTCTTGTCGATGGTTGGTTCTCTCGCCGATGGGTATGAACATCGGTGTGACCTCTTAGCAAAAGAGGTAGCCTCACCGACTATTTTGTGCTTCGGTGTGATGTCTTGATGATAGCGGTAAGTCTTACTGACATTGCTACATGTTTTTATTATCGGGTATCTTTGGTGAGACTCCTAGTGATAGGTAGTGTCAGGGAGAGGTGTGACTTTGGTAAGTACTCTTAGCAACGAATGAAGTATCGCTGACAGTAGGACATTTCAGTGTAACATGAAGGCTTCGGTATGATCTCTTAGTGATAGTGATAGTCTCACCGATGGGAATGTTGATGTCTATGTAACCTTTTGATCATCGGTATGACCTCTCACCGAATAGCGATTATCTTGGCGATAGCACTACATGTGGTAGTAATCAGTATGATGTATTAGCAACAAGGGGAAGTTTGAGCAACAACTTTTGAACTCGATGTAACCTCTTTTCAAAGGTGAAGACTTTGGGCGATATCGATAGTTGGGCTTTGTGGCATCGGGGAGACATGATTAGTGTCTCGCTGACATGTGACACAAGTTGAATGTTGTTGACCGATTGAAAGACTATCCTACGTGGTGTATTCGACCAATCAGGGAGCAAAATGGGAACCGCTAGCAGTTGAAATGTTATGACCATTTTTGTGAGGAAGTTCAATAGACTAGGGTCGACATGGATATATTCTATAATTGCAGATGATGTTCGGTTCGATGAATAGTTGAATGAATAGTTTGATGTATGATCAATGTGAATTAAATTCTAAGAGTATTGTAATTTGAATGTTCTGTACAAGGTTGATCAAGGATTATGCTGTTGTAAACTGACATCAGAAAGATATGTTTGATCTCTATATGTAATCTCCATTACTGTAATACAAAGAGGCTTTTCTTGGTGTGGTGTGTTTTTCTCCTGTAAGGGTTTTCCCACGTAAATCTGGTGTTCATCTGTGTATGTTAATTTCTTTGTTTCTACTATTTCTTTCAAGTGTATCTTAATTGGACTATAATTGAAAATTTTAAAATCACCTTTGCATTCTTCCCTGAGGTTTTGAAGTTAGGAGAGTTGTTTCTGCACCTTAGCTTTCCTTACACATGGGAAGAGTTATGTGAGCTGCCCAAATGGATGGAAATGAAGGGAGATGTCTCAATCTTGCAAGAGAATAATCATATCAGAGGAATGGAGGAAAACGGTAGGGTATACCCCCTTGAGAGGGCAGTTGGGGAAGAAATAGGAGCCCCAAGTGACATCTTGATATGAGAAAACAAAAGGTATGGTTGGATATAGCTCAAAAAATCATGAAGATTGGCTTTTGAAAAAAGAAAAATGAACACACGGTGCACAAATGGTGGCCCTAGGAAGTTAGAGGATTAGTTGAATTAAAAAGAGGTTTAATAAAGGGGAAAAATACCCTTCACTTAAAAGACGTTAAAATGGAGAGAAAAAGTTATATAAGGTAATTTTGAAAATTACTATTCCTCATTTACACACCTAGCAGTTGAGTGAGAGAGATTCAAGAGAAGAGGAAGGAGGCAAGGAGACAAGAATGCTAGAGGATTATGATTCTAACATCATCTACTGGGGGGACAAGGTATGATAGTTCTTCCATGAGTGCACAGTTCCACATCAAGTTAGGATCAAAACCCTCTTTGTGACATTAAGTATTTTTTGGTATAATTTTGAATTTTAATGCTTCTTTGAAAACATGGGTTTTGGAAATGGGGTAGTTTAGGAAAATGGGTTGGGGGAAAATTTTCAATTTTTGCTCATCGGGTAGGAAAAATCGCCTATTAGAGGCAAGTGAGAGGGGGGTGAATTTTCCCCATTAGAGGGTAAATTTACCTAGAAAACAAAAAATACCCAAAAAGGGCAAGGGGAAAAACAAGGGAGGGTGGATTTAACTTGGGATTGGGAAAATCCTCCATAAGAAACTAGTTAGGAGGATGGATGACTATGCCTAGCAAAGGGGTGAACTTGCCCATAAGGGGGACGACCTCACCCCAAGAGGGATGATGCTTTTTGTGATAGGGGTGACCCTGCCCCGGTGGAGTTTCCCATCCAAGGGTGAGTTCGCTCGCCCTTCGAGAAGGTTTGCCCCTAGGCACGAAAGGTTCACCCACCCTTTAGGGAGGCTTGCCCTAGGCCAAGGCAGGTCTGTCTGCAGCTAGGGAAGACTTTCTCGAGAGTCAGGGCGGGTCCACTCGCATTTGGAGTAGGCTCGCTCACTAGTCAGGGTGGGTCCACCTGTGGGAAAGGCGGGTTCACCCAATGTCAAGGCAGGCTTGCCCATGGGCAGGGAAAGATTGCTCATTGTCAAGTTGGTTCACCTAAGGGGTAGACGGAGGGGATAGAAAAAGGAAAACAAGACCAAGAGAAATGGGTAAAAGTTTGGGCTAGAAAGGGGGAGGGGAAAAAAATTGTGAAAAGAAAGCCCAAGACTAGGAAAATGGACAAGAGGGAAGAGATGAGGAAAAAGATAAGATGACTGACATGTGGTGCTTGGTGTGAATGCAAAGCTTTGATAGTTTGCAAAAACACAAGAGGAGGTCAAAGGTGTTGAAGGTGATGATAGTGGCCATGAATAGAGTGGACCATGAGGCTCTGTCATGGGCTAGACTGTTGCATTTATTAGGATATCCTAAGATTAGAGCACACCAGGCGATGTTGAAAGCCCTTATAGAGTGTTGGAATTTGGAGACCTCAACTTTTAATTTCCCAATAGGGGAGATGACTGTGACACTGGAGGATGTATGGTAGATACTGAGGCTGCCTATAGCAGGCTATCTAGGGAGTGTGATGACATTAGAGGGGGTAGTGTTGAATTATACCATGTGGGTCTTGTTTGGATGAGATGACCTACTTGTGTAGAGGCAGAGGTTGGACATGGACCGATGCTTGGCATTAGGGGTACCACTGCTACCATTGTACCTATGTGGGTTGATTAGTAGATTGTTGTTACCAGACTGGAGTGGACCCTTTTGTAGCCTGAGCTACATGGAGGTGATACAACACATTTTCAAGGGGAGAGAGGAGTAGTTCACATGGGGTACATGCATACTAGCACAACTGTACAGATACATACACATCATGTGCTACTAAGAGGTGCTCAATGTGATGTAGGTGATGCTACTATAGGTAGGGGCCTGGGAGCACATCAGTGTTACCAAGCCAGGAGTGGTGAGAGTAGGATTGGAGAATGGTGTAGCACCAGTAGCTTACTTGTATGGGCCAGAGTACAATTGGGTGTGGCACCATGAGGGCTTCAAGAATCTAGATAGGTGGAGGAGGACACTGGATGACCTTCAGGAGGAGGATATAGTGTTGAGGTTGTACATGACATGACAACTTTTGGGATGGAGAGATGAGGAGAGGTAGAGAGGCTACTTTTGTACCAGATGTTTCATAGTCAAGAGGTAGCCATGTACATTGGAGGCACATTGACCAGATAGGGTGACTAGCCAGTTTGGTCTGATGTAGGATATTTTGCACAGACTAGATAGATTTTGATGGATCATGCAAGAGCGACCATGGGGAGAGTTGATTTTGTAGAGGTTTTCGAGAGAGCATTTTGAGACATTGTAGCTAGTAGCCTACCCAAGTAGGACCAGGGGGAAGTAGAGGCAAGAGTGACAATTTGATATGCCATGTGGTATACCCATCACTAGCCTCTATGAATTACTCTTGAGGATGAGCTTCAATTGGCAGGTCAGAGGAGAGGATAGGGGGTAGCTAGAGCAATAGGGCAGCAGGGGTATGTGGTGGCTATAGAATAGCGACATAGAGGATAGAAGAGGATGAGGAGGAGAAGGAGGAGACAATGGAGGAGATCCAAAGTGGGGATTGAGGTAGAGGAGGGGAGAGATGAGGTAGGGATGGAGGAGAGGGATGGGAGAGGGCAGGATGTAGTTGGAGCAGTAAGGTAGTAGGAGAGAGGATAGATGGCAGCTAGGACCATAGAGCAGTAGGAGAGGGTGAGGAGGAGGAGACCATGGAGGAGAGCCCAAGTGGAGATCAAGGTAGGGGATGGGAGATATGAAGTAGATGTGGAGATGATGGATGAAAGAGATGAGGCGGAGGCAGAGGTGATGGATATGTATGTTCATGATATTCCCCCATTGGCCATGGTGCCATCGATAGTAGAGGATCCAACTATACTGTTGAGAGGGGCCATGGTGAGATTATAGATCACCAAGCAGACACTAAGAGATACAGAGGCTACAAGATGTAGACTGGAGGCCAAGGTGAGCATGCTATGAGTAGAGGTAGCTACTGTGCAGGTAGAGGGTGAGAGGATTTTCAAGTTTATAGCCATTGTAGCATCGTAGTATGAGGAGGATTTATAGGTAGAGAGGGATGGTCTATGAGCCAAGGTGAGAAAACTATGTGTAGAGGTGACTCAATCATAGGGAGAGCTATCTAGAGAGCATGAGGAGGCAATGGATACAAGATGGGAGTGAGACAGGCTAGAGGCAGTGGTGACTATACTGCAATCAAGGGGACATCAAGAGCCTTGAGGATCGATAGAGTAGGTATTTATAGGGACCATGGAAAAGTTAGAGGACCTAGCTAATTTGAGGATATAGGTGGAGGGGCTAATAAGAGAGAGGACTGAGCTAAGATAGGAGTGAGACAAGCTCTATGAAAGAGTTGAGGTAGTAGATCAGATAGTGGGGGAAATGGGACTAATGCAAGAGAGGGAGGATGCTATGAGCATCCAGGTATAGACCTTGTAGATAGAGAGGGATGTAGCACAAACATAGGTTGTGACCCTACAAGGTGAGAGCGACACAACACGAATACAGATGCAAACCCTGCAGAGGGAGAGGGATGCAGTGGTGGCTTAGGCACAAATAGCAGAGAGAGAGATGCAGTATAGGCTCAGGCATAGGTAGCATAGGGTGAGGGTGGTGAGATAGGGGTAGAGGTGCAAAGATTACAGGCATAGATACAAACAATGTAGGATGAGAGGTATAGGGCCACATAGTAGGTGTCATGGATGGGGATAGAGATAGATCAACTAAGGTTGGCACAAGACGCATGGGTGCAGGAGTGGAGATCCATATGTGGATCCTAGGAAAAATACAAGGGAGAGCGGAATGTAGTCAAATATTAGGTGGTGGAGTGGGATGAGTATATTGGAGAGGCCAACTATTATATGGTGGCCTACTATACATCAATTCCAAAGGAGTAGGGGGTACCTCCCTACATTTGAGTAAGGCCACAGATGCCAGCCCCATCCTAGTCAAGAGGGACACATACCCATGGATACAACAGTTGGAGAGAGACTCCTCCACGCAAAGGGGGAGTGTCAGACTCACCCCAGAGATTAGATGTGGGCAGCTCACAGTAGAGAAGGGAGAGGACAGGTGATAGGATACTAGTTTTTGACAGGTGCATGATGGATGTATAGTATAGAGCAACATAGATCAAATTTGATCTAGAGCCTTGTATTTGTACTTTATTTGATGATATATGCAATGAATATGTATTTTGGTTATATGATGGACATTAATATGGATGATGTGATGGAAATTTTATTTTGATTCTTATGTATGATATGTGATAGCCCTTATTGAAACTATGTGATATTCATATGATGGGTGATTTTATTTATGTATATGTGGATGTTTATGATTTTATTTTGGATGATCATTATGATATGATGTATTGATAGGCTTATGATGATGCATGTTAATTCTTATATGTATGAAAACTAATGTGTATGATGTAGAATGGGATGATTGATATATGACATGATATGCTATGGATATGGATCTAACAATTTGTGATGCAAGTGGTGATATATGCAATGTGCTAATGATATGGCCTAATATGAATAGATAATGAAATGAATTTAAGATGCTTAGAATAACCAAATATGATTAATCTAAACAACTTAAAAGAAATATGAGATGGTAATGAATATGAGATGAAATGTAATGAACCTATAATGTGGGATGAGATGCAATTAAATTTCTTACAAACACTAACAGATAGATGAAATGCAATGTGGATGGTAGATGAACTCTATTTGTGATCATGGTTGCTGCTAGAACTGTAAAATTCTAAAAAATTTACAGTTGTTTATACCCATGAGTTTCCAAATTAGTCCTTACCATAAGCAAAAAAAATCCTCTCTTCATAATATTTGTTCCCATACTTTGTCATGTGGTCCCATAGAATCCATCTAGCCCTAAATATTTCACTATATAATTCATATCAGCAAGAGATGGTGAGGGTTTCCCTGATCCATAAAGCATTTTTTACTAATGTATATCTTTTCTAGTCTATCGACAAGAGTTCAGGAATGTCATACCGATATGATTTCATCTGCAGACACATATCGACAGGATATAATTCATTGTCTCAGTGACAAAAAGACCCTATCAACAAGAAAGTCATCATCAAAATAAGTCATAACAAACTTATATATGTCTTACCAACTGGTGCACAAGGAGACATATCAGCCAGAATAAAATTCATCTGAATCAAGTCTTATAGCATTCATCCGGTCTTGCTGACAAAGCAAAAGGGGATCCTATCAATGATTATTGGGGTGAAGTCAGGGAGTCATGCTGACCCATATGTCACACTGACAAGATTATGTTAGTAAAGGACTTGGTAGTATGTATTATCGGTGAGACTAATTTCATCAAAGAAAGGTATGAAAGTCACACTGAGTGTTGTTTCATCAGCGAGAAAGTAATTATGTCTCAGTGACCAAAAAACATAACAAGGGATATATCTTGGTGAGATATGAAATAATCTATGGAACATCTCCCCAACTCAAAATGTCACATTGATATACATAAGACTGAGAGGATAACTGTTGGTGAGACTCTGAATGTTGATGAGACTATGGGACATTAGAGCGATATATAGTTTGTGACTGTCGGTGAGACTTCAAAGTGTCGAGAAGACTATAGGACGTTATGATGAATGGTTTGATGAACGTTGCTAAAAGCTATCATCCAAGATTTGAAAATGCCTCACCGAAAATACTATATGATGTGATAGTGAGAGTTTCAAAAAAGAACTTACTGCACTCATGTTTCATCCAACACATTAATGGTGTGACAGAGCACAATAAGGAGAATTCAATTGGAAACATTAGTGTAGAATTGATAGCAGAAGAATCAGAAAGACGAACGAAGAACCAAGGCATTCTTTCAGTCCAAAGGTTTCAAAGCAAAATATCGTAAGTTCTTGTTCCTTAGTTCCTGTAAATATTACTTTTGTAGCTTTTGACGAATGGAGTCTCCCAACTCAAGAAAATAAAAAAGTAGAAAACATGGTGAGACCAGTCAGCCTAAAGGAAAGAAACTGAAAACTGAAATAGAACATGAGGGCACTGAATGAAGATTAAATCAAGAACTCATTAACCAATTACTTGGCTCTGGACCTAAAGCCAAAAGATCTACACAACTTAGGGAAGAAATAGATAAACTGGATGATAAATGTAAACTCATAGGAGATTTTTGGACTTCAATAAGAGGGTATGAGTTGTTTAGCTTTCAATATTATTGGAGAAATCATTTTGAACCTGTATGCAACCCATGGAAGCTTAATTTGGGAAAACTAGTGTGCCCTAATGTATTTGTTAATGCAAAATTGGTAAAATTGTTGGCTATCCATTATAACTCGAAACTCAAAGCTATATGTGACCCATCTGGGAAACCACTAATACACTTATCAGAAGATGCAATAGGGGAGGTTTTCAATTTGGAAGGGGTTTGCAATGAAAAAAACATATGTGAAGAATTAGAAATGGAGTTAAGGAGAATGGATACAATTTATAAGGTTTGGAGGTTGCCAGTTCACAAGATTAGACAAGGTGGCAAACTAGTTCCTCTATAGGATAGTGATGGACCTCCTTTTCATGTTGACCTATTTGAAACCCTATATGAAGTATACTTATTTCTCAGTAGGTCAAGTATTGGGAATGGAAGTCCATGAGTATATGTCAATTGTGCCTATGATAATTTTAGCAGATATCGAGTACCACAACTCTAGACCATTTGATTATGCCTCATACATTTTTAAGGGGCTTGATTATGGAATGATGGCAATAAAGGGTGGAGCCTCTATCTTTCATCTCAGGCATTATTCATTATTGATGCACATAGTGTTATATTTTGGACAAGAGATGATAATTTCTCAATTTGACAAGGAAGGCATGACATCACCTGTTCAATTATGGATGGTTGTTTGGGACAATAGGTTTGCTAATTCTAGTTTTGTTCACTTTGAGGAGTATTTTGTGAAGACATTATACAATCACTCATGTGATTATTCTTTATCTTAAGAGATAAAGAGGTTCCTTTAGCCAAAGGATTTCAACAAGCCAATTTGACATAACTGGGGGGATTGGTATTACTTGGAGGGTGGTACCATGATTAGGGTTTATGGATTTGAAGATGCCTGATTCATTTTGCCTAAAACAGTCCCAGACAGAATTGTATATTTGGAAATTTTTAGACAGATGGACTATTCCAATGTTATGAATTTTAGTTTCTTTGGAAAGTAGGCTTTCATGCCTAGTACATTATGCTTTGGTGATTTTACTATATTATCCAAGGAAGGATACAATTTGATCCTTGATAAGTTATTGCAGTATAATATGAAAAGAGGATCACCCAAAAAAAATTTGACCCAGAAGGGTACATTAATTATGCTAAAATAAGGATAAATTTTGGAGGGTATCAACATGTGCCCTATCAATTTGATGATATGATCTAGAATTTGGAAGAGGAAGAAGTAGAGATAGTGGTCAAAAGATATAATCAAGGGTTGCAGGATACAGAGTTATTGTCTTTTGGGGAGGAGGCATCTAAGGATAATGTGCCACAAGACCAACCAAGTAAGATGTCAATATTGAGAACTCAAAATTACACTTTCCCTACTAGAAAATTGAGATCTAAAGAGAATGTAGATGCATATGCAAGGAATGTAGAGTACAGATCATTTATATCAGATGATGAATTTGTAAACTCTCTAGAGTTTAAGGCTTTCTTGTACAATATCACATTAGGTAATGAAGAAAAATTATTGAATGACTTAAAAATGTGTGGACAAGGAGATGGCAGGTATGACCCCTGAAAAGGGGAGGAAAATGTTAGAAAATGCTGGTGTTATGATTTTTCCTGGGTTGGATCTCAATTCTGCACTATTTTTTGATAGTTTCTTGAAAGATAGCAATGCTACACATAATCTCAGCCTAGAAAAGGTGAAAGAAGTATATGCAAGGTCAAAGTACAATCTAGATGAAGGGTCATTGATGATTTGGGATTTATATCCACCTCAGAAAATTAGTTGTCATTGATACTGAGAAATCATTTGGGCATGTTATGAATTTAAATATTGGAGAGGTTGATCATGTGGAAATTGCAGAAATTGGAATCAATGTTTCTAAATTAAACAAATCCCAAATTCAAATGTTAATTAAGGAGAGGGAAATGTACAAAATGAATAATGAGAGATGCTAAGAGAAAATGACCACCTAAAAGATTTGTTAGGTGTTACAATGAAATCAACCAAGCTGCTCACTCATGGTGAAAGCTCATAGTCAAAAGATCATTGGGAAGGATCAAGTGCTTACTCTCAAGGGAAATATGATGCACTTGTAGCAATAATTAAGAAAAGATAGGCCAATATAACAACTTGATTGAATAATCTTTGGGGAAAACATTCACATAATTTTGTTGCATTGAAAGAACATAAAAGAATGGATGGAAGGATTCTGGAGAAGTTTCAAGAAATAAACCAGAGGGATGTTTCTAATAATATAGCAATTGAAGCTACAAATCATTTTGTGAATAAGCATCAAGATTTCTCTGAAGAATTGTGAGGGGATGCGTAGGGATTGATAAATTCCACCAGGAAAGGATTGACTACATTCTTTGACAATAAAAGAGAATTAAAAGAAATGACTAGATGGAAAAGTGAAAGTGAGTCAATACTGCAAGAAATCCTGAAGATAGCTACCGTGGAAGACACAACATTGGATGAGGCATGTGATAAAAATGATAAGATGGTAAGAATGGAGATCACAATCTAGAACGTAGTAGGAGATGCAGATACGCATGAATGTTGGGATTACTTGGATCACCTAGATCTAAGATTCTTATGGCTTAACAGAGCCTGATTATTTTTTAATCTATTGTTGTTTTAAAATATGACATTTCTAAAAGGACGCGTCCTTTTGAGTATTTGATTTATAAATATTTGTTTTGGTAACAAAACAAATAAGAGAATATAGGAGATAGAAGAAAGATACAGTAGATTAGAATGCCATATTATGAGACTATGATGCATGTTTGAAATTATGGAGATATCAATGAAAATAATTTGATGTGGTGGCATATTTCTGGTATTAGTTTTTTGTTGTGTTTATTGAAAGTATTACTGAAGTTGTCTCCAAGGTTGCTGTGGTGGCATATTTCTGGTATTAGTTTTTTGTTGTGTTTATTGAAAGTATTACTGAAGTATTATTGAAAGTATTAGTTTTTTGGTTATTTAAATTGATATAACAATTTTATATTCTTGCATGCTTATACAAGTTATAAACTAAAATACATGTTGAATAATTAGAATACTTTCCGTGAAGAAGTTACTCATTTTAGATTTTTCATTTGACTCTGCATACCCAATAAGGCACTAGTCTCTACATTTTCATCATTCAGTTTCATTTATTTTAGGTTTTAGTCTTAATACTACTATACAATCTATACCAAATCAAGTTTTATTTTTCCACTCCCATTTTCCATTGTGGTAAAAATACTTTAAAAGAGATAAACATAAGTCAAGCCTGCCTCATTCATATAGGTATACCCACCTAGGTCTAGCAGCACCTAAAGAGAAGAAGATCTAAACCATTTGGCCTAGTCTGTTACCCTAAAACGTACCAAGAGATTGGTAACCTCTTGAGGCATTTTTCCTACATTTTTGAGAGATAACACTTGCTTCAACATATGCAAAATAAAGGTGTGTGATATGTAAGTGAGACAACCTAACATGAAATGAAATGCATCATGAACATGAGTTTCAATAAGGACTTGCATAGTAATGAGGGTAGATGGTAGGCGTATTGTTGGTTTAGTCGAAAATACTTTTCCTACAATCATTACAAAATTGAGGGAAGATGGGTGTGAAATTGCACCTATCAAGAACCGTAGGTATCCTGAGAAGAATGGGAGCTAGGGGGATGAATGTTTGCACAACCAAAATCATAGGTCATAGGTTAGGTATGAATGCAATGTAATGGAATTGATTATGAAATGCAATCCTAATGCATTTTCCATTTTCAGAACACTGATTTTTGCTATAGCATAAGACACCAGGTACCATGGTATGTAAACCAATGAAAATTAGCATCTAATACATGAAAAAAAACATAGGAAATAAGGCTATCCCAACACCCCAAAGTCACCAAGAACTTGGTTAGGCCAAGCATTGGGATAACCACAAGCACAAAAGGATTCCTTAGCATAACACAATCCCTCAAGGATCTTGGTGGGTACTATGCAGGACAACTAGGAAGAAAACAACATAGCAAAAAGATCAATGTATTCCCCTATGTTAATCAATCAAAATACACTGTAATATGACAGATCATGGTGGCCTTAATAGGTTGTGATAGGGAGCTCAAATGATAAAAAAATCCAAGTTATATCAAAATGTCATAATCAATTTCAAAACATCCTTTTCCATAGGATCAAGATAATGGATGGGGTTGATGAGTTCTGTTATGAAGGATGCATCCTATTGATACCAAAGATGGATACTAACCTAAAAGATCCATAAATGACAAGAAATTCCAAAATCGATTGAATCTCATGATACGAGTGGATCTCATTTCTGAAGAACCAGCTAGATAAGGACATACTTGACAATAGGACATAAGACATGAAACACAAGATTGGCACACCCTAACGACCTATGGGCTTGGGGGTTGATCAAAGATTAGCCTTGCCTACATGAAAGCACAGAGCCCTCGAAGTTCAAGAAAATACTATGGATAAAAGAAAAAAGTAGGACTAATGAAGACGAACAATGGAAGACAATGACTAGACAAAGAAAAACAAAGCAAAGCCCTGGGGTAAGATCAAAAGATCAACCTTTCCTATATGAAACCATAGGGGCAATGTAGTTTGAAAAGGACAAAAGATGGACCAGGGACAAGAGAACAAAGGGGACAATAGAATCCATGATGGATGTCCAAAACAAGATGGAAAAAATGCCTTGGGGGTTAGATCAAATAATCATCCTTGCCTATGTGAAAGTGTAGGGGTAACGGAGTTTGATAAAGAACATAAAGACCGACACAATGTGATGGGATCTAAATGGAGACTGACACGATGGAGTAAGCTAGATGGACATGAAGGACTGACATGATGACAAGACTAACAACACAAGCTCATATTAGGATAAAAATCTCAAGATGACTGATAGCGGATGAGGGTCATCCAATGCTCAACCAAAATATAGCAAGTGATTGGATGAAAGATGTGAGTGAAAGGATGAAATTAGTGGGATGATAGTATATGAGATTGGGATGGATGGATGGAAGCATAGAGTAACTAGGACACAAGGTAAATAATGATTAAGCTCTTTACGAATGGCACCTGTGACTAGGTTTTTACCAAATGTACTTATCCAAGGTGCCACTAAGGGTGGTTTTCATCATAGGACAAATTATTTCTCTTTACTATTTTTGGCTTTTTTTGATTTTTTGATTTTTTTGTATTTTTTTGGATTTTTGCATAATAGAATACCCCAACTGACTTAAGTGTAGAACCTTTTAAAGTGTATGATATTAATGGGATCCTCTAAGCACTCTCCTTTATGTGTAGTGAGTCAATAGAACCTTGATCCAAATTTTGTGGTGATGACATAAGGACCAAGCCAATTTGCTTCAAATTTTCCCTTCTTTTCTCGTTCCTATTGAGTGTGTTGATTCTCCTTGAGGACTAAATCACAATGTTGAACTGGTGAGGATGGATCTTCTTGTTGTATCTTCTTTTCAAACAATTCTGATAGCTTGAATGTGTTCATACTCTTTGATCCATCTTTCATTAAGGAGTTCTAGCTGGCTAAGTCTTGCAACTTGAGCATCTTCATTGCTGATAAGATTCTTTAGGAAGATTCTCAGTGATGGGATTTCTACCTCAATTGGCAAGATGGGTTTAGCACCATAGACGAGAGAATATAGAGTGGCACCAATAGGGGTGCAGATGGAAGTGTAATATGCCAAAAGGGTGAGATGGATGTGAAGGTCCTAATCTGGACCAATATTGTTGACCACCTCTTTGAGGATCCTGATGAGGGTTTTGTTGGTGGCTTCTACCTAACCATTACCCTGGGGGTAATAAGGCATAGACCAACGATGTTGGATATGAAAGGTGTCACAAAGGTGTTTCATGGCTCAATTTTTGAAAGGCTTTCCATTTTCAAAAATGATGGTGGATGGTATTCCATATCTATAGAGAATATGGAAGAGGATAAACTTGGAAATTTGAGTACCTGTGATTTGTGAGCATGGCATTACTTCCACCCACTTGGTAAAGTACTCAGTTGCGGTAATGATGAAGGTATGGCCATTAGAGGATGGGGAATATATATTATCGATTAGGTTGAAACCCCACTGAGAGAAGGGCCATGGTACTACAAGAGGCTACAGGTCCTGTGCTAGAGCATGTATTAGATTGGTGTGTTGTTGACAGGGTAAGAAATTTTTGACGAACTTGCAAGAATCATGTTCTAATGTAGGCTAGTAATATCCTTCTCAAAGAATTATCTTTTCTAGGGCCATTCCATTTGAGTGGTCACCACATATACCACTATGTACTTTTGTTAATGCAGTGTGGGATTCAATCTCGTTTAGACACCAAAGGAGGGTTCCATCATACCCACATTGGTAAAGTGTATCACCTACGATGGTGTAGCAGGATGTACATTGGATGAAAGATTTATGTTGGTTTCATGCAAGATTATGAGGTAGGATGTTGTTGTGAATGTAGGTGTAGATATCATGGTACGAAGGGACATGGGACCTACAATGTCAAACACCGTCTCACTTTCTGAGATATCATAAACTAGGATTAATAGTTGTTGAACAAGAAAATAACACTCTATTTTGTCTTTGGGCATGTCAATTAAGGAACCAATGGTAGTCATGGAATCCACTGCTTTGTTCTAGACTCTTGGAATATGATCAAACTAGATGGAAGTGAAATACTTCTTGAAGTCATCTACCATGCATTTATATGGTAGTAGCTTATCATCTTTTGTGAGAAATTCATCATTGAAATATTTGATGATTAATTGAGAATCACCAAAGACTCTTAGGTGGGTGATATGCCATTGGATTGCAATGCTAAGGCCAGTAAGAAGAGCTTCATATTCAGCTATGTTATTTGTGCATGAAAAGGCCAATCTAAATGACTTCAGTATGTAATCTCCTTAGGGAGTGATGAGAGAGATTCCTTCCCTCGATCCATTGTGTGTGTATGACAAATCAAAGTATAGTGTCCATGTGGCCACTTCTATTAATGTGAAGACTCCATCAGTAAATTTTGTTGCTAGGGGATAGGCATCTACTAGGGGAGCATCTACCAATTGATCAACTATCACTTGTCCTTTAATAGATTTCCAATCCACATATTTTATAGCAAATTAACTCAGAATCATGACCCACTTAGCCATGTGACTAGTTAGAATTTTCCTAGATAATAGGTATTTAAGTGGATCGACCTTGGAGACAGGCTTTACTAGATGACTGAGCATGTAATGTTAGCATTTTTGTGAACTAAAAACCAAGCTAGGAAAGCTTTTTCCATTGGGGAACAGTTAATCTTATAACCCACGAGGGTCTGGCTAATGTAGTAGATTGCTCTTTCCTTTGATGACTCATTGTGTTATGCCAACAATGCCCCAAGTGCAACTGAAGTAGCATAGATATACAACAAGAGTGGCTTACCAAGAATTGGTGGCATAAGAATTGGTGGGTGAGACAAATACTCCTTGATTTTGTCAAAGTTGAGTTGACATTATTGATTCCACTTAAAAGCATTGTCCTTCTTTAGGAAATGAGTGAATGACTGACACTTTTCGACTAATTGAGTTATGAACCATCAGATGGATTGTAGTTTACCCTAAAGGCTTCTTAATTGTTTGACGTTACGTAGCGGAGGAATATCCATGATTACTTTGAATTTTGTTGGATCAACTTCTATACATCTTTGAAAGACAATGAAACCTATTATTTTTCCTAATGTGACCCCAAAGACACGTTTCTTAGGATTTAGCCTTAGATTATACTACTCTAGATGCTCAAAGATCTTCTTGAGTACCACAAGTTGTTCTTTGCTTGTTCTCAATTTCCATAATAGATCATCAACATAATCTTCCATTATTATATGAATGAGATCATGGAAGATAATAGTCATGGCTCACTTGTAGGTTGCCCCCACATTCTTGAGACTAGAAGGCATGGAATTATAGTAGAAAATGCCCCATGGTGTAGTCAAGGTTGTTTTATGTTGGTCTTCAGGTGCGATTCTAATCTAATTGTATCCAGAGAAGCCATCCATGAGGGAAAGCATCTTGTGGCCTACAATTAGGTCAACCAACATTTCAATGTTCGGAAAAGGAAAATCATCTTTGAGACAAGCCTTGTTGAGATCACAAAAGTCTGTATATACTCTGATAGCGCTATTTGGTTTGGCTAATGGCACTATGTTTGAGATCCACTCCAAATGGTCAATGGGTCTTATAAATCCGATGCCCAATAGCTTCTCCAATTCTTTCTTAACATGTAGAGCCACTTGGGGGTGCATTTTTCATAGCTTTTTCTTGACAGGTTTGGCATTAGGACGTATGTCCAAGTGATGTACCACTAAAGCAGGGTCAAGGCCTGGCATGTCTAAATATGTTCATGCAAAGTTGAAAATTCCTTATTTGGGAAGCTTGGTGATGGTATAATATTCTTCCTTTGACAATGTATTGGCTACATATGTAATTTTGGGATCCCCTTCAGCTCCCAAATTTATTTCTTGTGTCTCTTCTATCAGGATGGATGATCATTTAGAGAGTTGAGTTCCTACAAGGGGAAGATGAAAATCCCCATCTTTTATCACCTCATCAAGGTTTTTGCTATCAGATACACCCTTTTTTTTTACTTTTTCTAGGTCAAGGAGCACCTTGGGGAGGTTTTCACTAGGTGACCTTTTTTATTTTATTTCTTTTTTAGGTTAGGGTGTTCATCTTCCTCCAATCCCATAAGATGTACGTACTGATCCATTACAGGAAAGGTATTAATAGATGTGCTACCATGTAGGTCCTAGTCTATAAGTTTAGGATGTTTAAGGGATAGGCTAATGGTGTAGATGTGTAAGCAATCAAACATGTAAGAGAGGTTGGTGTGATCTACATCATCGTATGCATGTATGATGGATTCCTCCTCTAGTATATCTTCAAGGAGACTATTTCTCTCACTAACATTATTAGAGGCACTAGATGATGCTATAAATCCCTTTTGTTTTGTGTCCTAACCCAAGCTCAAGTATCTTGGTCTTATTGTAGCCTCAATATGGTGTTTCCTTCATGTCTCTTTGGTGTTGAGGCCTCCCCCCTGATAATTGTACTTCTCTACAAATTTAGATGGCCAAGGATAGTTCTCCTGGAAATATTCTTTCAAAGGAGGGGAGGGATTAGGTTCCTCATGGTAGACCCATTGGCTTATGCCATCTTCTAGCGCATCTTGTCTTAACCCAGGAGAGCAGTAAGTATTGGTTCCCATGTTCTTGGAGCTCAAAGCGATAGTCTTACCTTCTTGTTTTAGTGTAGACTATGAAGGTTGGTCATATGTGTGTGGTGAGGATGGCATAGTTGCCACATTTAGAGTTGTGTGCATCTCATATTCACCACATCCCTTGTCAATGATCTAGACTTTAGTAAGGGTGGAAGCAAATGTGGATGATGGAGTGGATGAAGTGGTGGCTAATACAGTGGTAGATGATTGGGATGATGACATTTGTGGTGGTCCCATTTCCACTCCACGAAAATAGTGGGAATGTGGAAAATAAGCTTCTAATGCACAGAAATATTCAAATGGTTGGGGATCCATGTGTATGGTAGCTTCTACCCCATTGGATGGTAATTTCAGACATTAATGGTGTGGATGGTACAGCTTGCATGTGAAAGATCCATGGATGACCGAGGAGGAGGTTATAGGGTAATTCCAAATCAAGTACATGACATGTAGTATATTGCACAATTGGCCCAACCTGTATTGGAAGACATATTGTTCCTTTAGAATCATGTTCTACATTATCTTATTCCTTGATTGTTATGACCTAATTATTCAAATCAGCATAGGTGTATCCAAATTTTTTTATGAATTTTAATGTACAAATGTTTAGGATAGAACCATTATCTACCAAGACCCTTTTTACTTTGTGATAGTTTACCAGGACCTCTAGATGAAGGGGATGGTTATGATTAGAGTCAATGCAGGGCATTTCGTTTTGGATAAAACCTAGTTGATACATTCCTAAGAGGTGCCCTACCAATGCCTGGAATTGGGAAGGGTCTATGTCATTAGGGACTCGGGTGTCCCGTAAGGCCTTATTTAGGATTTATTAATATTCGGGAGAAGACTTAAGAAAGTCCAGAATGGATATCTTTGTCAAAATATTTCCCAAATGGTTAAGAATGTTATATTGAAAATTCATAGGTTATGACTGGGTGGATGCAGAGGCTCTAGGGAATGTGGTTCGATGGGTGGTAACAACACACTAAGGATCCTTTCCTTTTATGTGTATCATAGATACACGTGGTTCTACTTGTTTGATGTGAATGATGAGACCTTCATACTTAAGTGGCACATTTTTGTAACTAATGTTGTTGGTGTTGTTATTCTATTTATTGTTATTTCTAGGTCTTGGGTTTGAGTTTGATGTGCTTGGGCCTTGGTTATGCTTAGGGAAGGCATTCTGATATATCTACA
Organism: Sequoia sempervirens; assembly: GCA_007258455.2. Classification (NCBI taxonomy): domain Eukaryota; kingdom Viridiplantae; phylum Streptophyta; class Pinopsida; order Cupressales; family Cupressaceae; genus Sequoia; species Sequoia sempervirens. The sequence goes on from VDFB02000003.1 coordinate 98,751,884, forward strand.
ATTGAGCATTGGATGACAGTATCGTGTTGGCATCCACATGTATGTCACCTCAACCAATAAGATCCTAGATGTACATTTTCAGACTTTAACACTTATTCAATGTATGCCCCTTTATCCTATGGAACTCACAATTTTCATTTTCCTTAAACTAGTTTGGCTTTAGTTTGGATTTGTCAAGGGGTTTAGTTATAGGATATGTAATTGAGTAATTGGCTTGCAAGAGCCTATTAAACATGACACTTAGGGGTTCTCCTAATTGAGTGAATTAACACTTGTTACTCCCTTGATTTCTTTGATTAGATTGTTGAGATGGATGAGGTTCCCCTTGAGGCACTGAAATGGCATTAGGCATTGGCTACTGAGGAGGAGGATATTATTTCTTCTGGGAAGCACTGGCCACTTGGACATGTTTAGTGTCAATGACACCATCATTGATTTTTTTTTTAATTTTTGTTCCAATAACGGGGCTTGTCTCTAGATGATTTCTCTCTATTAGAGTTAAATATTTTGACTAGCCCTTTGGTGATGAGGGCTCTCTCAAGAATAGGAACTTTCTCCAATATTTTAGTAAAGGTCGTGACACAATGGAGTTTGAAGTTGTGGGCGATGTTCGGATGGAAAATTTTGATGAATAGGATGACCATGTCCTTCTCCCATAACAGGGATTTCATGCGATTGGATAGGGCTCGCCATATTTGAAGATAGCTCACAAAGGTTTCTCCCTCCTGCTGTTGTTCCTTTAGGAGGTCTAGTGTATCAATATCCTTCTCCAAATTGAAGGAGAAGTGGGAGACAAAATCTTATGAAAGCTAAGCAAAGGACTTGATAGATCCTTTCTTGAGACCCATAAACCAATCAAGATCTATTCCACATAAACTCCTATGGAACAATCTCATGAGGTAATTGTCATTATGCATGACTTCTTGACAGTGGGTGTAGAACTCTTGAAGGTGAGCCTTAGGGTCTCTAGTTCCTTTGTATTTATCAAATTTCATCATTTTGAAATTCTTTGGGAAAGGAACTAATGAAATAGAAGGATCAAATGGATAGGGACAAATTTCCTCAAATTTTAACAATTGTTTTCTAGTCCCTGCTTGTAAATCCTTCAGTAAAGCTTTGACTTCTTCCAAATCTTGGTTGATAGGTGTTGTGGGAATCGGGTTGGATGGATTAAGCTAATTGTATAGAGGATACTGCTAATACAATGAGGAAGTTGTTGAAGCAAGTTGAGGCATATATGGAGGTGTTTGTTGGTACTAATTGGTGTAAGCAGATTATGGATTGATGTAAGGTAGATAGGAGGATAATGGATTTTAATGGTAAGAGGTGGAAGTTGCTTGTTGATAGGGTGGTTTCTATTGGTACTATGAGGTGGATGGAGCACCTTGTTGATATTGAATAGTATCTTGGTAATATGATGACATGGAAGCCCCTTTCCTGTAGGGAAGTTGTTGCTGATTGTAGGAGGTTGGTTGAGCCTATTATTGATAAGGTGGTTGTTGCTATGTATAGGGAATGGATGAAATACCTTGTTGTTATGAAGGTTGTTGATGAGAATAGTATGGATTGGACTGGTAATTACAAGCAAAATTGGGTTTTTTGTGATGTATGGAGGTTGTTGTGGATTAGACTATTGTTGGTATGGGTTTGTGTGCGATTGTGGAAGATTAGTGTATGGAGGTGGTTGAGTCCATAGGGGGTTTTGAGTGGTCACATGAATTTATTGATTAGGATTGGACATAGCAGCATAAGTGGTGTGCGTACTAGATAGGTGGTAAATATATTGCATGTGAGGATTCTGTTGCATTTTCATAGGAACATGTGTATGATGGGGTGGTTGTTGTTGCTATGGGGGCTACTGATAATGTGGGTGAGATGGGATATGTTGTTGTGGGATTATTGTAGAAGCATTGTGGGGTGGTTGTGGTGGTTTTGATATAGTTTGTGTGACTTGATGTGGGGGTTGTGTAGGAATGGTAGTGTTTTGTTGAGGAATTGAAACATTTTACTATGGAATGGTGACATTTTGTTGCAGGATTGTGATCTTTTGTTGTAAAGGTTGTTGATTGGGTGGTTTAGATGAAATAGTAGTGACAACAATATGTTGTGGCAGTGCTTGCAAAGGGATAACAATGTGTTGTGGTGGTGCTTGCATCACAATGGATTGATGAGGATTAGCGGGAGGTTGCTGAAACACAGGGATATTACCTTGAGGTGGTGGTAGTATATTACCAACAGGTGTAGGTCCTAGAGGTGGCATCAATGCAAGAAGTGGAGTGCCTCTAGTATTGATGGGTGGTTGTCCAAGATGCTGAGGTGGAAGTGGTGGAGCAGATGGAATATTCTGTGGCATGCCATAGGCATAGGTATCATGAGGATTAGATGGTGTTATGGAGGTAGCAGATGGGAGGCAAGGATGAGTGGCGACTTGGTGTATCATGACATTTCCAAACTTAAGATGATACCAATTCTCTATAGGCAGACCTTCAGGAACATACAAATTTCCTAAAACATTTTGTGAGGTGTAGGAAGAGTCTAGGCACTGGTATATTGTGACATATTAAAGTCAAGTGGTGGTTTGATTCCTTTCATGATAAGATTAGTGATAATCTCATCCCCATGCTCATTCAAGAGGCGATCTGTCATCTAAACATTAGCAAGATTACTTTGGTATTCATTGACCATGACTTTGGGTTGATTGACCATGTTTTCATCTCTGGGTGGTGAGGTGTTTTGGATGTCTATGTTGGACTATGATGATGCACCGTTATGGGGATCTTGAGGGATATTTGCACGGTTGTTGGGATCTTATGTGGTATTTGCAATGTTATTGGGATCTTGTGTGGTATTTGCAATGTTATTGGGATCTTGTGGGATGTTCAACTGGGAACCTTGGGCTTGTTATTTGTCCATTTTTTTTGGCTTGTGATCAAGTCTGAATAGGAATGAAAATTCAAAACTACTATATAACTAAGATGAGATTAAACCCTAGAATGCAATGTAGAGATGACCTAAATGATGATTAAAGGATTGATTGGATGATTTGATAAGGATGAGATTGGATTGGATTGATTGATTAGATGATTGGATAAGGATTAAATTGGATTACATTGGATAAGGTTGATTGATTGATAAGATTAGACGATTAGATGAGATTTGATGATGAAAGGGATTCTAAACTATGTTAAGAGATCACCCTAGGTGACTTAAGGTGTTGATCAATCAGATTAAGGATAGGTAGATGATTGTGGCACTGAATCCAACTTGAGATAGAAGTGGATTGATAGGGACGAATGATGACTGACTGACTTAGGATAGATGGTGATCTTAAACAGATGTTGTAGGATGATGATCGATTTCAGACACCTAGGTCAATTTGGATAATGACTTCAAACGAAGTTCAAAGGATTTGGATTTTGAAAACAATGATGGATAGACAACCTAGAGATGCTTTATGACATACTTATATGATTCAGATGATGCAGATGCAAATTACAAGTGAACACAAGATGTGAAATGACTAGATAAAGATCAAACTCATCTGGCTGAGGTGCAAGAACACCCAACTAGGGGGCAAGGTCACCCAACTAGAGGTTAGGTTCACCAAACTAGAGGTTAGGTTTTCCTATCTGGAGGTCAGGTTCACCTATCTAGAGGTCAAGTTCACCCAACTAGAGGTCAGGTTTTCCCAACTAGAGGTCAAGTTTTCCTATCTGGAGGTCAAGTTCGCCCAACTAGAGGTCAGGTTTTCCCAACTGGAAGTTGGGTTTTCCTATCTGGAAGTTAGGTTCACCTATCTAGAGGTCAAGTTCGCCTATTTGAAAGTTAGGTTTTCCTATTTGGAGGTCAGGGTTGCCCAACTAGAGGTCAGGTTTTCCCAAGTTTAGGTCAAGGTCACCCAACTTAACTTTCAAACTTGTCTAAATTAGAAAAGAGGATCAAATGGCCTATCAGAATAGGAAAATGGATGCTTAGCATAGGGAAATGGAGGCTCAAAGTATGCAAATAGATACTCAGAATGAGTAAACGAACATTCATAATGGGTAAATGGATACTCAAAATGAGTAAATGGACATTTAGAACATGCAAACGAGTACTCAAAATAGGCAAATGGATATTCAAAATGGGTAAATGGATGCTCAAAATGAGAAAATAGACGTTTGAAATGGGAAAATGAGTCCTCTAAATGAGCAACGAGTACTCAGAATGAGGAAACAGGTGGTTAGAATGGAAAAATAGGTGCTCAAAATGCTTGAACAAAAGGAAAACCTTGTTGTTCAAGGTACAAAAACTGACCAACTTGGGGCAGGGTCGCCCAACTTAGGGTAGGGTCACCCAACTTGGGGCAAGTTTTCCCAAATTAAGGCAAGTTCACCCAACTTAAGGGTAGGTTTGCCCCTATTCAAGATAGGTTCACCTATTTGTTGAAAAGATAGACAATTTTGATAGAAACAGGCTAAGAAATGATCGAGACAGAGGGTAGGGTCACCCTTGTTTAGGTTAGGTTCATCCCTATTTAGGGAAAGGTCACCTCTATCAAAAAACCTGAACTTGACTTAGGTGAAAACAACTATGACAAAGGACCAAAACCACAACAAACAACAAGCAAAAGGTAAGGCTAACTTGACTGGACAAAACTTCACTAGTTTCACACAAAAAAGATAGTTCAAACAACACAATCCAAAGATTATTATGAAGGGTATGACCAACACAATCCTCTAACTAGGCTAAACAAGGCAACTAGGGAGTCCTCAATATACACTTGGCATGTGATGAACAACTGTGAACACTAGCTTGTCACAAGTGTGAGTTGAGAACCCCAATGAGATACAAAAGGCTTAGACCAACTCTTCAACATCTATTTAGATATCACCCTATCTTCGATGCTCTTCCAAACATGACGTGACTAGATTGGGGTACAACTTTGGCTCTCCCCACTTTGTATACCCAACCAGTACACGTGGTTGGGATTGTCCCTTGGGGTGATGAAATCCCCAATCAAGTCCCTCTAAAAAGAGAACACTAACCATTTTTGGCTTCTCCCCAGGCTCACATTAAGTGCAAGGGGAAAGCTATAAAAGATATAGTGCCCCTTTGGCAACACAAAGGACAAAGTAAGCTAGGATTTCTCATTACCTAAGATTTCCAAATGACACAAAGGGATTGGATTTGTCAATAGCTTACTCTACAAACACAACACATAATATATTTGACTCCCCTACTTAAAACTATGTGCCTAGATTAATGAGAAAAAATGATAAACAAAATAAAAAAACAACACTAAGATTGATCATTCTACAAGAAAAGTGTTAGTATTTTATCCTCTAATCTTCAACAAATGTGAGACAACTACACAAAATATTAGTAAAATCTAGCACAATCACCAACAAGATGAGTCAGGGGTCAGTATCAACCAAGAGAACAAAAAATGAATGTGGAAATGACTTTTAAACCATTGTTTTACCTCACAAACTCCTCTGTTTGGGCTAGGTTGACTCCTGTTTAGGGTAGGTTTGCCTCTGTAAAAAAAACAATGAGTAAATTTTTTTGTTGTCTCTTAGATGGGTGACTCTGCAAGGCAGGGTCACCTCTGTTTAGGTCAAGGTCACTTGTCTTGGGGTAGGTTCGCCTATCCTAGGGTAGGTTCACCCCTATTTAGGGTAGGGTCACTTCTGTGTAACCTAAACTTGCAAAATATATAAAAAAAACAAACGTGAAAGTAAAATGACCCATTTGTGGATCCCATCATGCATGCTAGAATTTTGAGTAGTGCTATCTGCCTATCCTAAATGATGCAAAAAAAATGCAAAAGAGGGAAAACAACATTTCAACACCTCAAGATTAGGCTACGTTAAACTCAAACAAAATAAAGATAAATAAAAATAGATGTATACCTTGCATGAGTTGCTCCTTGCTTGGCCCTTTGATAGTTGATAAATGTGTGCTCCTTGATGGAAAATGGACTAAAAATTGATGCAAAATGATTTAGGTTAGATGATGAATGCAATGAGCTACTTGGGTATTTTGGTAGATGAGTGCAAATGCAAGTGATGAGAGCTTAAAGAATGTAACAATGGAGGATATGGGAATGCCCAAAATGAAAGGATGAGACCTTCAAAGTTGAAATTATGAATGTGATGAATGAATGAATTGAGAGAAAATATTCCATCTTAAGGGAAGAATCTCTAGAGAAATGGATAGTCAAGATCTTGCAACATGGGCAAGATGAAGAACTATGGTGAGTTGAGGACTCACGAGCCCTCACATCTATCCATGTGGAAGATGAGATGTCACAAGGACAAGTAAATTGGGAAAAGGACATGTTAGGTGGAGGTACTTGCAAGTGCCTTGGGATTGGGAGAAGCTTTCCTTAAAAAGAAATTTCTTGTTCCCACATGGGAGGAAAGTGACATATGAGGGATTTTAGTATTCCTCAAAAATATCCATGGGGAAGAGAGAAGTGGTTGGGGAAATAAATGTGAATTTTAAATTCACATGATTGAGAGTGCTTTGGGGATAAAACAAGGTTCTCAAAAGGGTAAGTACTTTTCCTCATGTGAGTGATGTGAAAAGTGAGGAGTTCTAGAACTCCTAACAACTTGCATGGGGAAGAGGAGAGTCTTGGAGGGATAAATGTGAATTTTTAATTCACATGGGGAAGAGGGTCTAGGCTAAATATGGAAATTGCGAAGGCTGACCAAAAATGTATGCTAAATGTAGCAAGGGGATTATATTAAGGTTGTACAAACAAGTGATTAAGAAGATTAATGGAAGATTAGAAGAAAATTGGAAGATGTGGAGGACGTGACATTAATCCCAATTAAAGGTGTTCACATCCTAATCTGAATTAATTAAACTATTCTAGATTAGAAGGTTATGGAGGATGTGACAAGGAGAGAGAAAAAGAGGAATTTAAAATTCATTTAAATTCCAAAAGGTTAAATGACTAAATTAAATAAATTGATGTATTTATTTATTAATTTAGAGGAAGGGTGAAAGGTAAAGTATTTAATTATAAAATTAAATACTTTAGGAACCTTGGGGAAAGGGGAAATATTAATTAAATAAGTTATTTAATTAATATTGACGAAATAGGCAGATGAAGGAGACGGGTTTGACCATATGGAAGCAGTCAAATTTGGATGTCTACAATTGTGTTATCATTGACAATTATATTTGTATTGTCGAGTCACTACACATGCCAAATAAAAATATTAATCTTGGATGGTCTAACATAATTGATGAATCTAATTTTCATACAATCAAAATACTATTAGCCAATAGAATAAGAAATTTAGAAATAGTTAAACAACTATCAAAAATAATTTTGTTCTAAAAAATCACACCTATTGACAAATAAAGATCCAATTTTTAAAATGAATTAAAAAAGACCATTGATCATTGGTAGATAGAGAGGTTGAGAATAAATAATCCAAGATCATCTGCATTTCCATAGTCCAAATTTAAAAGGAATTCTAACCCTAAGATAACAATCATAAGTCATTTGAGGGCATTTTTGAAATTCAAAAAAGTATGTGCATGCCGTGCAACCCAAATAGAGAATGGAGATTGCTGAGGCAAAATAAAAAGTAGAGCTAAATTGTTCAAATATAAATTTTGTTGAAATAGTGGGAAATTTAGGCTTTAAATTCTATTTAGGAGCACTATAAATTAATAACAGTAGGTGGGTTTTGGAGTTCGCTACAGAGTAAGTTTGCTAGCTACGTATAGTACAACTCTAATTTGGAATTCACTATGAGTTACAATTCTTCCCTAACAAAATCTATAAGACTATGACGAGCCATCGGATTACCATAGGATGGGCACTCATCCAAATGGAAAATAACAAAAAAACATTGACCCGTCAGAACTTAGTGTGTGATACTTAAGCCCAACTTCAAAAATATTGTCTAAAAAAATCACATCAATGTGCCATAGAGTTTTCCACAAGTACTCATTCATACCCATTTTCAATTTAAAACCTAGAGAAATTTAATCTATCCAATAAAAACTAAGCACTATTTAAGTTGAAAAAATATTTAATGTCTTCGATCATTATAGTCGAAACTAAGACCAATTGTTGCAGGGACATCTATTCTCCAAACTACACCTTACCAATCTTTGTAAAATTCATTGACCACTACAAATAGAGATTCTCTCCATCTTACACCATAAGAATCTCGTAAAATTCATGGGCTACTGCAAAGAGGAGCAAAAGTTAGTTTTTATATATGAATACATGTCTAATGGAGACCTATGACATTGTCTCAATGGTATGGTTTGCAACATTTCTCAATTGTATAATGAATGCCCATGTCTATGATTTGGAGAACTATTTTTTGCTCACTTAATCAAGGCCCGAGTTTTTTGGTTTCAGGTCAAACTTGTTCAAGAAACACTCTAGAATGGGAAACAAGACTCAAAATTGCATTAAATATTTCCCAAGGTTACTTAGCTACTTATGACAACTAAAAAACATGATTCTAATCTTGAAAAAGATGATGGGGGTCTAACTACTTTTTTTTTCTTTAGCAAGACTGGAATATTTACAAGTAGGATGCAAGTCGAGCATTATTCACAGAGATGTAAAGATCTCCAATATACTGATAAATGATCACATGGAAGAAAAATTAGTAGATGTTGGGTTGCCAAGCGTGGGACCATTGGATGGAGCTACACACATATCTACCCTTGTGAAGGGTACCACTGGATATCTAGATTAAGAGTAAATATTCCCTTCTTTTCTTTATTGATACTCAATTCAATTATATGTGAATTATTTAAGGGTCTTTAATCCTTCAACTTACAGTCCATCAATTCAGTATGATGTAGAGAACCCTACCCCTGTCATGTTTATCTCATTACTAGTTACCTTGGAAAAAGGAACAAATTCATTTATATTAGAGTAAATATGCTTTTATTTTTTCCTTATTGATAGTATATTCAATTATATGTGAATGATTTTAAGGATCTTTAATCCTTCAACTCTTATAGTCCATAAATTCAAGTAATATGTAGAGAACCCTGCCCTTGACCTATTTATCTCACAAGTTACCCTTAAAAAAGGAATCAACCAAACTCATGTAGGAAAAAGTCACATACATTATTTAGCTTCTTTATCAATCCATAACCTCAGTAGACAAGTCTACTAATAACAGTAATTCTTCTTCATTAAGTATGTGCATAAACAATGAGTTGTTGAACTACTAGGTGTCCTATATTTTATAGGACAAAGTAATTTGATCAAGTCACTTATACCTTGGACAATCCAAAGAAGAGGCTAAAGGCTTCTTTGAAGAGGACCACTTATGCTTTGAAACATTAAAAGTGGAGTTTGAAGATTTTTTACAAAAGTATAATTATTTTCTAAATCATGTAAGGAGAACTTTGAAAATTTCTCTTAAAAGGGTCGATGTCTTTTTTCTTTTTGATAAATTTAATGATAAAATGGATTTATTAGTTGATTTTCTTCAAGTATTACACTACAAATCAATTGATAGAAAAGAGTGATTTTTATAGCTTTGGAATTGTTTTGATGGAGATTATTAGTGGAAAACATCCCCACTTTGTAGATGATTCAACCTCTAATAGTGAACACATACAAATCACTAGTTGGGTAATTATAAAGAGATTTTTCTTTTAAATATTGAATTAAATCTTTCTTCTCATTATTATTCCAAAATAGTTTGGACTTTGAAAACTCAAAATATCTAATATTAAAATTTAATTATTATTGCTAAATTATAGGTTGTTTATTTTAGGTAAGGGCATCCCTATTGAAAGACAACATAGAGAACATTGCAAATCCTACTTTGCTCAAAAAGTATCATAAAGATGCAATGTTGAAAGTGGAAAATTTGGCAATCATTTGTACTTCATCTTATTCTAATTATAGGCCTACAATGAACAAAGTAGTGCTAGAATTAAAGGAAGCAAGTTGATTCCAAACATGTCACTACTAAAATTTGGAATCTCATGAATTTGCATACCCTCACCCTCATCCTTCTTTACAAAAGTCTTGTAATGTGGACTCAAATGTGTCATTATATTTAGTTGGTAGATGAGGTAAGGAAGCTGTTATAAAATGGGTAGAAGAATGCTCACAAGCAATCAAAATAGTAGTAATGAAATCCCTCCTCTATTGTGGCTTATTTTTTTGTTTTCACTTGATTAGAACTTATCAAAACATTTTGCAAAGAAGAGCATTAAGATTTTACAAAAAATATTATTATCCAATTGAAGAATGATATGACCATTTTTTTTACCTGCATTACCTTACTTTTGGTAGAATTCTATGATTAATGTGTTACCACATTCCTTTTTATTGCTAACATTTTATATGATTCGCAAGTTGTGACTATTGAAAATGTAAATACATTTTTTTTCTCTAAGGTAATAGTTTAAATTTTACCTTATATGTACCATATTTATTTATCTCATTTGTGCTTATACTTGCATTATAGTTGCATGGTTCTTCACCATTTTCAAAAATAGTTTGCAATAGTTTATGATCTCATCATCTACAATGTCTTTTGACTACTTTTAATATGCACCAATTCAATAGTGATACACATTTTTTGTTTTCTCCAATATAAGAGGTCTATTTACCACTTTTGCATGTGGATGAGGTGATAGGAGGATTGGTATATATCTTATAGGAAATAGTTGTTTCAAATTTTAAGTATAGTCTTATCACTTTCCAAAATACTTATCAAAAGATTTAAAATCGATTTTCCTATGATAGATACTATCAAATGATTTTCCAATATTTCAAAAAGTTAGGACATTTAAGGTTCTTGAGAAAATAATTATTTTTATCCTAGGAAAATTTTGTGACTATAGTGTATAAAAATGTATCCCTTTACATTTTCACACTTTTTTGGGCACTCCCTGCTAAAATTGGGCTTCTTTTATGACTTATTTGGTCCTATTTTGCATCCATAGATCTTATTTAATGCATTTATCTGAGGATAATCCTAACACTTAACTAATGAGAAATCATAATTCATGATTTTGGGTTGTGTGTCCAGCTCTAATGATCTGGGACTCATACACCACCTTGGACATATGGGTCTCACCTAGGTTTCAGGGCTTGATCCTAAATATGACATTGAACTTAGAGCATTTCTTAAAATTTTTATCCCAAGCTTAGGCTACTGGGACTCATATGACCCAACTAGCATATGAGTCCCACTTTATCATGGAACTATTTTGAATTCAAATCTTGTTGGGATTTTATTCTCCTAGATATGATGTCAGCTTGTAGTGTTGTAATTTCAAAAAAGTCGGCATAAACAAGTATAAATACAAGGTTATTTGACATAATTTCTCCTAGAAATTCAAGTATTCAAGTATCCTAGAAAGTTTAAAAGTGATCTAGCTGTCAAGAGTATTCAAGAGCATTCAAGAGTTGATTTTCAATCATTTTGGAGATACATTCAAGATTCAAGCATCATGCAAAATTCTTCATGCATCATGTGTTTTTTTGAGCTAAAATTTGTGATGTAGGTTTTCATAATTCAAGCAAGCATTAAAGAAATTATCTCATATCAACAATTAAGAGCCAAGATCCACATCCATTGGAGCCATTTCACATAAGTTTGTAGCCTTTATATCAAGGGTTTTGTGAGTCACAACATTGCATATTGCTCATTCATCATTCTTTCATTCTATTTCATTTCATTTCAAAGTTTGATTACCAAAACAAGGTTTGACCAAGGAAAACCCTTATCCACTAACAAATCAACATTTTTTCCCTCTTCATGTGTGATTGCAGATCTAGGTATTTTTGAGACTTGAAGATCCTTTGAAGACAAAGTTTCAAGATTGAAGAAAGTTTTCAATGTTGTCAAGAAGTTGTCATCTTCACGGAAACTCACCTACAAGCCAGAATTAAGACTTTCAAACTCATAGATTGGACAAGAAAAAAGCTACAAAAGATCACTAGAGGATTATAGAGGTTTCATTCAAACCCTAATATTGGGACTAAACCACCACCTTGGGCATATGAGTCCTAGTATACCACTTTTCAATAGTTTTCTGTAGATCCTGGTTTGTTAGTAGCAGATTCCAGATTCAGTACTAAAACCCTAACTGGGACTAAATTGCCTAGTCTAGCGTATGAGTCCCAGTGCACATCAAGATCAAATTTTTTTGGAGTTTTTAGGTCTTGCTAAGTCATATTCATCTTCGAGATTCTTTTCTATTCAGCCTTAGTTTATTATTGTAATTTTTAGTTCATTTTATAGGTTACATAGCTAGATTTGCATATTGCTTTCATATCTTTCTTTGTAAGCATTTGCTTAGTGGTGAACCCCCTTTTACTCACACCTAAGGATTCCTTGTAGCAATCTCTTTTCCCAATTGGATCATTAGGTTGAGATCTCTAGGGTTTCCTTGAATGAACTAAGGGTGAAATAGGTCCCCCTTGTGTTTCATCTCCTAAAAAGGTGGAGCACCCTATTTCCTTGTGTTCATTTTAGTGAACCCGATGTGAACACTTTCATTTCTAATTTGGAGAGAATCATAGTCCTATATCTAAGTTAACTTTGCATTAGATCTTGCATTTAGGGATTCTAAATCTTGCATTGATGAAAAGTGCATATAGGTTACATTTTTGCATCTCAAATCATTCAATTTTATTGAAATTCTACAATTGCAAACAATCCAGGTCAACATACAAGTTAGAAATATTAAAATCAACTTAGAATTTGTTGATTCAAGTTTAGAAACCCTAATCAAGACTCAGTCGACCATTTGAGCGATTTAGTCCTTATACATGTCCTTTCTCTTGATTTCTAGGTATTTTATGTTTGTTTTTAACTATCTGAAACTATCAAAAACCCTAAGTGGGACTCATATGCCCAACTACGTGAATGAGTCCTTGGAGACCTACAAAAACCAACTTTTATGAGTTTTTTGGTGATTTTTGTACTTGCTAGGCTTGTTGGTAACCTATAGTATCATTTTGGAAAGTTTTAGGAACTTTTGTTTTATGCATCTAGGTCAAAAAAATCCATTTGGTGTAGTCATTTTTGAATAATTCCAAAATCATTTCAATAGAAAAAATCATCAGATCTAAAAATGTTTACATTTCTGAAACTTTGCATAATATGGATAAAATTACTTTTCACTTTTTCATACACAATGTTTACATTCATGAAGATTTGCATAAGTTTGATAAAAGGTACTTTTCATCTTTTGATATATATTGTTTAAATTCTTAAAGCTTTGCATAAATTGGATAAAAGTACTTTTCATCTTTGGATTTACATTGCTTACATTCTTGAAGCATTACATAAGATGTTTAGGAGTAGTTTCCATTTTTGGTCAAACAATTTTAGTATCATATCTTTCTATGCATGCCAAGAAAATGTCCATCTCTCCCACTTATTAGAATGTGTTAATGAAAGAGAATACAATAGTGGGCAATCATGACAATCAAATTTAGTCTTCTCCTAATATCTCTCCTATTTGTGACAAAGATATTTTGGTGTTAGAAGATCTAATCATTTTCATGAGAATCCTATTTTTTTCTCTTCCCCTACTAAGGAAAACATCATTGAACAAGAGGATACCATCATTGATAAGCAAGAAAATCCAACAATAGATGACTCCCCTACTTGTGATGAAGTTATTTTAGAAGAACCAACCATTGAAAGTCATGAACATCTAGTTTGCAGCTCTCCTAAAAACTCTCCTACTAGGGAAGATATCATGATGCAAGAAAATGAGAACATTGACACATGTCTTGTTAGGATTTAGGAAGATTGGAGCGATAAACATTAACAATTAAATGCAGATTAAATAAACCAAAAATAACAATGAAGAATAACATAAAAGAGATCAACAAAAAAATTTAATGTGGTTCACCCAATATGGGCTACATCCACATAAACTCAACCACCCAATGATTTTATTATCTGGTGCAAAACATATTACAATCTCACAAATTACATACACCACAACTTACATCTAGCTTCTTATAACAAGCTTTTTGGAAGATTCCAAAATTAGGGTTTTACAAAGTCATTTTTCCACATGACATGTTAGTGAGAAAACCTTGATGTGTTAATCAGGAAAAACCTTGGCATGTACAATATTTGCATGATCAATTGCTACATATCAACAATCTCCCACTTGGAGACTGATTAGGCTCCACACTAAATAATCTCCCACTTTGATACTGATCTTGGATGACACCACTACACTTGTAGCTCCCACTAGATTACAAGTTTGGATGGTTTCTTATGTCCACCATTATTAGTCATGAAGGCCAACAAAAACTGATGAGGAAATTAGTTTCTCCCATGTAACTTCCTTTGTCAACATATCTACAAGATAAAAACTTGTATTATTTTTTTCCGGCTTCAACTACCCATCCAAAACTGACTAGATGAAGAAGTATCTAAGCTGCATGTGCTTAGTTTTTGAATTTAGAGCTGAGTTCTTAGCAAGATGAATGGAACTTTGGATATCAATGTACAAAGGGCTATCTTCTTTTTATTTTCCTAATTCCTCTAAAAAACATTGTAACCAAATCATCTCCTTGTTGGCTTTCGTAGCAGCAACATACTCAAATTTAGTGGTTGAAAGCACAACAACTTTTGTAGTCTTGAAATCCAACTGATTGCAATACCTCCTATAGTAAAAACATATCCTATAATACTCCTCTTGCTATCAATATCACCTGCTAAATCAGAGTCAACATATCCTTTTAGAGAAAAATTTGTTCCTCCAAAACATAGTTTCTTTGAAGTAGTACCTCTTAAATATCAAAGAATCTATTTTAATGCATTCCAACCTTCTATTCTTGGATTTCTCATATGCTTGATCACAACTCCCACTACATGTGTAATATCTAGCCTTGTGCATACCATTGCATATATCAAGCTACCGACTGTTGATGCATATGGTATCTTGGACATTTTGTCTTCCTCCTCTAGTGTCTTTGGACACATCTCCTTAGTCAACTTAAAATGACTAGGCAAAGGTGTACTAACTCCTTTTGCATCTTGCATCTTAAACCTTTTCAACACCTTCTCTACATACTTACTTTGAGACAGAAATATTTTTTAGTTTGTCCCAACCCATGTGATCCTCATACCAAGGATTTGTTTTGATGCACCAAAATCCTTCATATCAAATGAATTTTCTATTTTTTTCTTAATTTAATTAATATATTGCATGTTAGATGCGACAACAAGCATGTCAAAAACATAAATCAATAGGATAATAGCTGCCATTATCCAATTTCTTCAAATAAACACAATAATTAGAGTGACATCTTGTGTAACCTTGTTCATCCATAAAACTATCAAAATTCATATACCATTTCTGAGGTGCTTGCTTCAGGCCATAAAAACTCTTTTTTAACCTACACACAAATTCCTCCTTACCCTTAACCTCATATCCCTATGGTTGCTACATGTATATTTCCTCTTCAAAATCCCAATGAAGAAATATTGTTTTCACATCTAGTTGTTCAAGATGCAAGTCTTTTGTAGCCACAAGACGTAGAGTAGTTCTAATAGAAGTGATCTTTACATCTAGAGAAAATATTTCATCAAAATCTATACCTTTTTCTATGCAAAACCTTTTACCATGAGTCTGGACTTATATATTTTCTTGCCTCCATCTTCTTCCTTCAACCTATAAACCCATTTATTTGACAGTGCTCTTTTACTTGTAGGGAATTGGACTAAGTCCCAAGTCTAATTCTATAGAAAGGAATCCATTTCCTCTTTCATGCTTAGCTCCCACTATTTTTTGGTATCTACCTACATTGCTTCTTCATAAGCTTCAATTTCACCATAATCAGTTAATAATATAGAATATAATGATGGATAAAATCTTTGTGGATGTCTAGTTGTCCTTGTAGAACGTCTAACACTTGCACCTGAGTCTGTGGGATAACTTGTTGTTGTTGAGCATTAGGTACCACTAGCATTATATTTTTTGGAATCTAATCCAAACCACATATTCCTTTTTGGCCTAGTCATGCTTCTTTTCCTATAGCTGATCCTTATACATGACCTTCTCATTGAATATAGCATCTCTGATCCTAATTATTTTGTGATTTTCATAATCCCATAACCGATAACCAAATTCATCTACTTCACACCCTATGAAAGTACATTTTTTAGACTTAACCTCAAACCTGGTTCTATTTTCCATATCAACATGGAAAAAAGCTTCATAACCAAAGGTTTTTAGAAATGAATAATTTACCTTTTTACCCATCTATTGGCCACCTCTAATGGTTCAATAACTAATCCCTTAAAGCTATAACTTAGAGATTAGATATATGCACTAAGTAGTTATCATTCTCATCATGGAGGTTCATTTCATTATCAACCCAAGGATGTGAACTTGAAATGGGTCAACATTGTCTGTGCACTAGGACTCAATTATAGCCATCCTTATCCTATAACTAGAAAGGAAATAGTACTAAAAGTGAAATGCTTGAAAGGAATTAGCATAAGTATTGAGCATAAATCAACAACTAAACTAAAATGGATGAAAAAAATAGAAGTCTCAATAAACAAACAAGAAGTTACTCTGTCTGCCAAGTAGTTGCAAGAACAGACATAGAATCAAATTCCAATGGTTGTAGGAATAGATAGTTTCCAAGACTATAAATTATTACTAAATAGAAAAGTAACTACTAAACTAAATGGATGAAATTCTCACCAAGTGGGCCTCCTGAATGAGTCTTCCAAGAACTAACTCAGATGTAGCAAATTAAAGTATCATTCTATTCATTAAAAAAATTGTTACATCATAACAACATGATTGTATTCCTTGAAACTAAAAATGAAAGTACAATATTAGAACATCCAACCTCCAAAAGAGGAACAAGGTATGTGGAGGATCATGGTTGGCCAAAAAGTGGTGATATGATAGGTATGTGTAGGGTATGTGGCTGATGACTTTTTTGTACCCAAAATTGATGAAATGAAAAGGGTTTTTAAAGGAGATTCTCAACTTTCCACCAATATAAATTATTCTTTACTTTTAATTTGATAAATTATTATTATTTAATTTCTATTTGAATTATGACTAAAGTCTTGATTTTTAGGCTAACTGAAAAAAATCTATAGCTTTCAAATGGTATCGCATTTTTTGAATCTAAAATATGCATCACATTCTATGTTTCGCATACTATAGGATTAAGAAAAAAAGGATTTCATGAATTTTTGACCAAGTTAAGGTGGTCAAACATATGAGTTTTTTTTTTAAGTTGTAATAAAAATTCATAATTAATTATTTACTTGGAAAAAAATTACAAAAAATATGCATCACATCAAGACATGAGTCCTCTACTTATATCTAAAATCTTATAAAAAAATTATCATTTTATTGTGGTTAGGGTGGTCATACAAACACCTACTTATTTTTTCCTTGAAATTTAAGTACTACTGCATTGAAATTTCAAATTTTCACCAAATAGATCTTTTAAAAAAAAAATAAACCTAGTAGTTTAGAAACTAAATTCAATTTGCTACAGATTATATTCTTACATATTTTTGAAATAATATAGATAACTTATTCAATTTTTTACGTCAAGTTGCCTAACTTTGATTTTTATGAATTTTTTGCCACTTAAGGGCCTATTTTTTCCATGATGATCCTACACATACCCAACATTTGATCATTATTTATACAAGGAAAGATTCTAACTAACCCTAACTAATTGGGTAATCAACTCCAACAAACTAGGAGGATGCCATTTATTGAAAGTATGAAAAAGAGGAAGGAGGTTATGCATGTGTCAGATTTAGTCAAACCAGTCTTGCCTCAATGAGGATCTAGCATAGCAACAACATAGCAACACCTCCTAAATCTACTCAACTAATAAACATGGTCATTTAAAGGTAAGTTATAACTTCCACATGAGATGGAAGTTTTTCTCTATTGACCTTTTTAATATTCATCTCTATTTGACTCCTTTAGCAACCAACCAGCTGGCATGAACTTCCACCTTGCAACCTTCATTTATATTAGCATATTAATGTGAATCTGCATTATAAAATTAGTGTGCACAAGATAGTTTTTTATCCATAATCACCTTAGAATAACATTCATTCAATCACATGTAAAATTAATATAGATATATCACATAGCAAGTTAATTCCATCAAAGTTACAGGGATAAGTTCATGTCCAGAGTTCATAAGTTTAGGGAAATAACATAGAAAGTATTAGTAACCAAGTGCTAAAACCTCATATTAACAATAACAAACACATGATAAACCCTAAAACAAATGATTTATTATTTGGACTCATCATCTCCCCCCAAGTTAATGATTTGTTGGTCCTCTAGCAGAGGGAACTCAATTCTTTTGCCTTACCAAAGTCCTGAAATCGCCAATTTCTATTTTCCCTTGATTAGTTCCTGTAGTTTCTAAATTTGGATCCCAATAGAACCCCTGCTTATTTTCCAGTCTGCCCCACCTTGGTCTCTCTACATCTACATCGTACTAATAGGTTTTGTGGTTTGGTACTAGCCAAAATAGAATAGGTGGTTGAAATATTAACGGGAGCCAATATTGCTTTTTTGTTCTCCCAAGATGTATATACCTAATGCTTCATTTGCAAGCTACATAATAATTTTTTATGGAATGGGGTTTATCCTATTTTAACTGATCTAGAAAGTCATTCCATCTCTGCGATAAATGGGCGGGTGCATAAAGATGGGTAGCCAAAAAAATTTAAATTTTTTGAAAACTCATAACGCGAGTGCATTATAATGCATGTGTGTTATAATGTGCTCACATTATGACTTGGTGTGTCAATCTTAAGGCTCAGACACAACAAGCCCATAATGCTAGTGTTTTATAACACACTCACATTATGACCTATTAAAAGAAAATAAAATTCATTCTTGCATTTGATTGTGTTTTTTCTCTTGCCCACAGCCAAAACCCCAATTTTCCACACTTGCATTCTAGGAGGTATTTTGCAAAATTTTTCATCAAAAGTTGCCATTTTATTGCCAGGATTCCACCACGTTGATGAGGTGTGAGAGATAGGGATTATTTGTTTTTGTTTTGAATTTGTTAGTTTTAGGTTGTTTTTTATATTTATTTTTTGAATTTTTAGGAGATATTAATCAACTTGAAAAACCTCCTCAAAATCCTCAAGAAGCACAACAACAGTAAGAGGAACAAAATCCTAAACAAGCACAACAACAACAACAACAAAAAAAAAATCTTCAAGTTAATCAACCACAACCTCAATCTCCTCCACCAATCCCTCAACATCCTCCTGGCACTTAGCAAAACTTAATGAGGGAAATTAAGAACAATAGAACAAAAATTGAGGATTTAATTAGGAGGTTGAATGTTCCAAATGGTTCAACCGTGGAAATAATGACCCTAGGAACTTCATTAAATTTGTTTTTAAAAAATGTAGATTTAATCAACAAACAATTTTCTAGTTGATAGGATAGGTGGAAAGCAACTAGGGCTTATTACCAAGATAAATTATCATATAAAGATGTAAAATATTTAAAAATTACAAAAGGCGATTTGTGCACATTATTCACTGAACCACAATCAAATGTAAATCTCTCCCTCAATGCAAAGAGGTTTCCTATTCATTGGTGCCACCATCAAGAGATTAGGATTTTTTTGGGATAAGTGGTACATGGTTTTTGATGACCCGCCATGCAACAATTGTGAAGTCCTGCAATATTTCCTTAGAAAACTATACTGTGAGTTCATCTTGCACAAAATCCCAAATTATTTTGATATGGGGGACTTCCAGGGGAGAGGTGGGGGGTTAGCTCAGGATAGACCTGATGTATAGTAGGATCCTACATGGCAAGGGAGACAACCTCTTGCTAGGATGCCTCATGAGCACATCATCATCCCTTCTATCACGAAGGAGAGTGCCAACATAGAAACTTTGAAGGCCATCAACTCTTTGACCCAGAGTGTCATCCAACATGCCATCTCTATTCTACAACATCATCCAAGGGAGTCTTCGAGTGGTGGGCTTCAATGCCATTTGTGTCAATCTTGCTAGGCAACTTGTTCATATGACCCCACCAACACTCATGAGGCTACTATGTAGGATCCATCTATAGCTATGGAGATGGAAAGGGTAGCTGAAATTTTTCATATGGCCTATGGCATTAGTACTCAGGTAAAAGTTAGCATGTTGATTGAATTTAATTTATTAAATTTTTATTTTGAAATGCAAGATTAACTAGTTTAGTTTTTTTATTTTAATAAAATTGTAGGGTCATAGTGTTGATATTGGATACACCAACCCCACACCTGCTTATTTCTCCCCCGCACCTACTATTCAGGTATGTAACTAGTAAAAAATTATAAATTTATTACATGTTAATATCATTGTTTTACAAATGGTATTTTAATATGTTATTTTGGATGTTGAATAGGTTAATATTGGAGGCTTCGAGGGAACACCTCCCAGTGCTAGTGGATTTAGTCAAACCTACACATAGGTGATAGAATAAATATTTTAACTAATGAATTGTAATGAATAGAATTGTGTAGTTTATATTCATATCGTTGATTATGTTGCATTGCACATCTTTCAAACTCAAAGCATTACTTCACATTCCATAGCTAATAACTAGATGTTGATAGATGAAAAAGTTTCAGCTAAAATATAGTTGTTTAGAAAGTCAACATAAGTCGTGATGCAATTACTTCACATAGCATAAGTAATAAATCTAGGAGCGGCTTCTAATTTTATTTTCTTATCATGGCATTCCATGAGACCACTTTTTACTGAGGCATATTTTCAAATAATTCACTACCTTGTCTATGCTATGGATTCTTGGAATAAATATATGAAAGAATAATAGTAAGCAATAGCATAGACAAGGCAATGAGTTCGAAAAAAATTCCTCAAAGAAATGTGGTCTCATGGTGATGGACATCACCACGAGACCCAATTTCTTTGAGACACTTTTTCAAATAGCTCACCACCTTTTCTATGCTACCACATTTTTCATACATATCTAGACCAAAGAATTTTATCAAACATTTCATTTCCTCACTGCTATGGCTAAAATCTTAAAAAAGGTGCTTTCCAAAAAACTATAGATGCTTGGAAAAAATATATCAAAGCATAATAGTAAGCAATAGCATAGACAAGGTAGTTAGCAGTTTGAAAAAATGCCTCAAAGAAATGTGGTCTCATGGTGATGGAATGTCATTCATTCCATCACTATGAGACCACATTTCTTCAAGGTATTTCTTCAAATAGCTCACCACCTTTTCTATGATACCATATTTTCCATACATGTGTACTAATTTTTTTTATCAAACTACTCACTTCCTTGCTACTGTGGCTTAAAGCCTAAAATAGGTGTTTTCCAACAAACTATGGATGCTTGGAAAAAATTCTATCAAAGCATAATAGTAAGCAATAATACCATAGAGAAGGCAATGAACTATTTGAAAACATGCCTAAAAGAAATGTGGTCTTATGGTGATGGAATGCCATGATGTACATTTGTTTGTAATGGCATTCCATCACCATGAGACCCCATTTCTTTGATGCATTTTTTCAAATAATTCACTGCCTTCTCTATGCCACCATAGTTATCTTACATGTCTACAAAAGAATTTTATCAAATGGTTCACTAGCTTACTGCTATGGGTAAAATCCTAAAAACACATGCTTTCAAACAAGATATGGATAGGGAAAATAGTAAGCTTGATAGTCATAAATATATAGTTTAATAAGTACTCAAAATTTTGTTCATTATCTCATACATTATAATTCATTACATGGATCACTATTGTATTTTTTGTGATTGAATAATTTGTTGTTTTATTTTCATATATTGCAAGCGAAGACACCTCTGAATGTTCAAATGGAAATGGACATCAGTGTTTCATCTGCTATAGAATCCTCGATGGCTCTGATAGGGGAGGTATGAGGAAAGTTACTATATTTCAATTTACATTCGTTGTTATAGATGTATGTTAGTGAAAAATAAAACCATTATTGATTCGTAGTTTAATTTCTATTTGGATGGTTTATGCAGGGCTTCAACATGCCTCAACATTGGTATTCAAATATTTCCCTTGTGGAGAGTGATCATCAGATAGCGATAAGTTATCATTTTTTTATTGCAATTTCTATATATTAATGTCTTTACTTCTTATTGTAATAGATAATACTTCACCAAGAACTAAACACTAGGAGGAGGAGAGGGAGAACTCCTCGATCATGGCATAAATGAATGACAAATGTATCACCATCCAATCAGAAAGCAAAGGGCAAGAGTTTATTTTGAGAACCTGGAGAGCAATGACTTTTGATTCCAAAGCCCTTTGTTGCATGCCTATATGGTATTTTTGTACATATTTTCTATTGGATATATTTGAAATTGTATGCCCATATGGCATTCTCATAAGCCTATATGGCTATTTTGTACCTATATTTTATACTTATATCGACATGTATTGATGTATGCCTACATGGATATTTGGTTAATACAAATCTATATTATTGATTGTGTCCATATTTGCATTATAAATCCATGGTTCAATAGATATGAGTTATGTGTATTAGAGTGTATGCTTTACAACTTACCTATGCACTTTGTGACTTACATGTATTCCATTGTATACTTTGTGACTTACATGTTTTCATGAGTATACCTTATATTCATGCATATAATTTTGTATTAATTTGTGTATACTTCAAGGCTTACATGTTTTTGAGTACTTGTGCTTCCCTTATTCACATGTACATGCTTGACTTATTCACATGTATACTTATTAATTGTTTAGCCTAGCATTGATCATTGTTGTCCTTCATGGTTTGTCTTGAATATTAATTGATTGATTCTAAACAACTTTATTAATCAATGCTAAAAAACTTCAATATTTCTAGGAATACTAGTAGAGTTACAAATTCTAAAATTGAACAAATTGAAAAGAAAATATTAACTATAAATAAGTGCACTAATTATTAACTTGATAATTGATTAAGAATGAGTATAAAATATATCAAGAGATAAGCCTTCTAGAATGACAACTACCAACTAGAAAATAGGCAAAGTATTTCCAATAATTTGAAAGTAATGACCCACCCAAAATTGCAACAGGAGAGAAGTGATGCAAAGCAGGGAGGCCTTCAATTAACAATAAAAAATTCAAATCAGTGTGATTCTACAACCCCAATGGGATGCCTTCAATTACCAAGAGTAGGGAGGCCTAAAATTGGAGTTTCAGACCCACCTATAGTGAAAACTCAATAAGATTCTACAACCCCAATGGGAACTCCTCAAACTTAGTCAAAATGGTAGATAAGATACTAAAACAACAATTCAAATCAATTTGGAGTCACCATCAAGTCGTACAAGTTGTGCAACTACTCTGCAATAGCAATATTCAATAGAGGGACCACTGCATTGCTTGCATTTGACACTTTTCCTATCAAATAAAAACTAAAAACCACATGAAAGCAAATCTAAGATAAAAAAAACTAAGAAAGGTTATTGTAGAGGAGCCCAACGTGATCCTATAGGCTCAGAAGGAGAGTTTTTAAGCATCACGATTTTTGAGAAATAACTCGTCAAAGATTGCTTCCCTTTTGCACTTTGGACCCTTAAGGGATCGATCCAATTGAAGGTAGCTCAAAGTGATTCCGCATGTTTGGGTACAAAAGAAGACCATGTCTAGTGTAAAAATACCTATTCAGAAATGTTGGAATAGTTTGTTTGGTCACATGAGTTGTAGAATGAAAAATGCACCACTTTGCAACTTTCAACTACTTGCATTTGACAAATTTTTCTCCAAGTGAAAATTTGCCACTATAGGAAAATACCTCTGAGATAGTGAAAAACAAGAGAATTTATTGTAGAGTGGCTCAACACAATCCTATAGGATCATACAAGAAGTTTCTAAGCATCATGGTATCTGAGTAACATTTTGAAGTTTGTAGCCATTTTTCACTTTAGACCCTTAAGGGATCGATCCAGTTGAACATAGCTCAGAAAGACTCCACGTGTTTGGGTATGAAAGAGGACCATTTCTAGAATAAACATACCTATTTAGACATGTTGGAATAATCCCTTTGGTCACACAAGTTGTAGAACAAAAGTTGTAACACTTTGCAACTTTCAACTACTTGCATTTTGACAACTTTTTTCCCAAGTGAAAATTTGCCTTCATTAGAAAATGCCTCCGAGATAGCAAAAATTGAGAGAGTTTATTGTAGAGTGGTCCAACGTGATCCCATGGGATTAGACAAGAAGTTTCTAAGAATTACGATATCTCAATAATAGCGTGCTAAAGTTTTTAGCCATTTGGAATTTTAGACGCTTAAGGGATTGATCTGGTTGAATGTAGGTAAGAGCGATTCCACGTGTTTGGGTGCAAAAGAGGACCATGCATAGCTTAAAAATACCTATTTGGACTTGTTGGAACAGTTTGTTTGGTCACATGAGTTGTAGAACGAAAGTTACAACACTTTGCAACTTTCAACTACTTGCATTTGACAACTTTTTTTCCAAGTGAAAATTCACCACCACGGGAAATTGCCTCTAAGATAGCAAAAAATAAGAGAGGTTATTGTAGAAGGGCCCAACACATTCCTATAATATTAGACAAGAAATTTCTAAGCGTCATGGTATCTGAGTAACAATATGTTGAAGTTTGCAGCCATTTTGCACTTTAGACTCTTAAGGGATCGATCTGGTTGGACATAGCTTGGAGCAATTTCGTGCATTTGGGTGTGAAAGAGGACCATGCCTAGCGTAAAAATACCTATTTGAATATGTTGGAACAATCTGTTTGGTCACATGAGTTGCAAAATGAAAGCTACACCACTTTGTAACTTTCAACTACTTGATTTGACAACTTTTTTCCCAAGTGAAAATTCACCACCATAGGAAAATGCCTCCAAGATAGTGAAAACCAAGAGAGGCATAGGATCAGACAAAATTTTTTTAAGCATCACAGTATCTGAGTAACAACATGTTGAAGTTTTCAGCCATTTTGCACTTTGGACTCTTAAGGGATTGATTCAGTTGATCATAGCTCAAAACGATTCTACATGTTTGGGTGCAAAAAAGGACCATAGATTGTGCCTAGTGTAAAAATACCAATTTGAATGCATTGGAATAGTCTGTTTAGTCACACAAGTTGTAAAAAAAAAAGTTGAACCACTTTGCAACTTTTAACTACTTGCATTTGACAACTTTTTTACCCAAGTGAAAAATTTTCACCACAGAAAAATACCCCCGAGATAATGAAAACCAAGAGAGGTTATTGTAGAAGGGCCAACGTGATCCCAGAGGATTAGACAAGAATTTTCTAAGTGTCACAATATCTAAGTAACATGTTGAAGTTTGTATCCATTTTGTAGTTTGGACTCTTAAGGGATCGATCTGGTTGAACATAGCTTAGAGTGATTTCGCATGTTTAGGTGCAAAAGAGGACCATTCCTAGTGTAAACATATCTATTCGAATGCATTGGAACAATCTGTTTGGTCACACGAGTTGTAAAATGAAAATTACACTACTTTGTAACTTTGCATTGCTTGCATTTGATACTTTTTTCATCAATTAAAAACTAGACACCATAGAAAAACTACTCTGAGATTTTAAAAAAAAAAAAATCTGAGAGAGGTTATTGTAAAGGGGCTCAACATGATCTTGTAGGCTCAAATAGAGATTTTGTAAGCACCATGGCTTCCAAGTAATACTCCGTCAAAGATTGTTTCCCTTTTGCACTTTGGACCCTTAAGGGATCGATTCAGTTGAACATAGCTCAAAGTGATTCCGTATGTTTGGGTGTAAAAGAGGACCATTTCTAGCGCAAATCCACAACTTTTCATCAAAAAATCAAGTGGAAGTGCACCATGACCAAGACATGAAATCAGGGAATCTTAGTTTGGTTTCTTTGAAAGTTTGAGTCTTTGGATGTAATAAGGACATATCAATGCCATTCTAGTGTCCATGGGGATCATTTTTGTGTCATTTAGGTGATTAGGGAGTTTATAGTGCAATAAAGAGTTAAAATAGAAAAGTTTTCAAATTTGTAAGTTTCAAAATTGCAACAAATTTGAATCACAATGGTTAGATTTTTGAAAAGTTGTTTCTTTGGTGGTTGAAGTTAGTTGGGACAAGGTACTTGGGTGTCTTTGTGTTTAAAAAGGCATTTTTTGTAGGTTGAGGTTTGAGATGCTATACTTAGAAGAAGATCAATAAAATTCATTGTTTCCTTGCAATTTTCTATATTTTTACCAAAAATCTAATATTTCCTTGAACTGTATGGTTCTATATAGGGTGATTGTACTCTCTTTTGGATGGAATTTGGTGGGAAGTAGACTTAACTCCTGTGGATGCTAAATTTTCATTTTCCCAAGACAAACAACCATTATTAAACTTTAAGCAAATCAAATAAGACATCCCTATGAAATAATAAATCATGTTTCAAGATGCAAACAAATTACACGATAAATTAAAGCATATAAAACATGAAATGAATCCTATCCCATAGTGGATTGGTGCTATTATGGAAAATATCCCTTTCCCAATCCTTGTTTAAGATAAGCTAAATAATATAATTCCAATGATGATGATGGAGTAAGATGGGAAAGATCAGTTCTAAATTGAAGAGAGTGACCCTACATGAGGATTGTGGATGATTTGATAAAGGATGAAGCTTTCATTTATAGATTTTCTTGATGAGAGATTAGCCAAATGGATGAATGTGGGACTAAGATTGGACCAATGAGATGAGGCCACTTGTCAATTTGTGAGTGGTTGAGGAGTGATCACATTTTGGCCAATGTTCCAAAGATTTTAAAATTGTTGAGTGGGGGACATGTAAGACTTTCAGATCTTAAAATTGTTGAGTGGGGGACATGTAAGACTTTCAGATTTTAAAATTGTTGAGTGGGGGACATGTAAGACTTTCAGATTTTAAAATTGTTGAGTGAGGGACATGTAAGACTTTCAGATTTTAAAATTGTTGAGTAGGGGATATTCCTCAAAGATACCATGTTGAAAGAAAATAAGGATTTTAATAAATCAATATATTGATTTATTTATGCAAGTGGGTGGTTAGATTAATTTAATCAGGATTAGATTAGCCTAATGATGATTAGGATGTTTTGACCCCTTTTGACTTGAATTTTTTATTTATTAAATGAATAACCTTAGAAATGAAATTAATGTTGATGAATGGACCTAATTAACTGCATGATGCAAATTTTGCATGTCTACATTTTTCCCCTCTTTGAAGTAATGTACTTGCTACGTTGGTTCAAAAAATAAACTTGCTGTGATCCAAATTTAAAAAATTTCTAATTTTTTTGGTCGCCCCATTGGAAAGAAGTACACTAGTACATTTCCCCCTCGAGAGATCGAGCGAAAAGATTCGTTTTGAGGGTCGATCTCGCGATAGAGGTTCAAGATAGATGGTTATGGATGATGATGCAAATGAGATAGTTTGAGATGGATGATGCGATATGCTATGATTATGCGATGGATGATTTAAGCAGAAATATGATTTATGAGATGCTTAGACTAACAGATCTAAATTATGATGATGATGCAAATGAAATGCATGTGAAATGATCAATGTTTCCTATTATGTATTATATGAATGATATGTGGTATGTTGGTGGTTTGTGGATGCAAGATGGAGGTATGATGGATGCATTGATGATGTTGTGTTAGCGTAGAGAAAGAAGAAATGAGATGATGACAAGAGAATCCAACAAGCCAACTTTATGAGAAATGATGATGAGAAATGGATAATTTGCTTATCAAGGATTGGAATTTTAAAAGGGTCACTTACCTTATATTTGATAACACACATAAGCATGATGCATCAAGGTATAAAGGACCAGGATGACATCGTACTTAGTGTGATGGACTTTGACTTGAAAAATAGATAGAAGTATTCTTGTTCACACTTGTCATACGGAAACCTTGCTAGGATGCACTTTAGACGTTTCAAACATCTCAAACCAAAACACAGAAAGGTATAACAAATCAATGCAATAGTAAATGAGCTGTCCAAAATATCCTCTATACATATCTAACATAGAATATATTCGCCAAGTTATTTTACAAAAACGTCCAACAAGCATAGCAGACAAAAAGGATAATGATTGTTTCCCCATTCCTATATCTCTAAATCCTTCATTAAAATATTATCGAGAGGTCCTTGGACTAAGTGCAATAAAATAAGTCAAAAGACAAAGATAAAGCACACAAACAAGTTGATGTTCTTCAATATCCCTAACCAAAAGGGAATGTGTTTTTAAGGATAAGAACCAAAACTATTTCCAAAAGATAATGCCCATTGTAGGAAGGATTCATCCTAGGACATGTTAGTGGATGGCAGCACATCATTTCATTTATCCAAAGTGCTCTTTTTGATAAATAATGTGCCTTGTAGGAAGGATTCATCCTAGGACATGATATTATCAGATAATTGATATGGGACTATTTGGATGATGGATTATCGACACAAAGAATTGACCAACTTGCTTACGTACTAATTTAAACCTGAGACTTGACGTTTTTTAAGTTTAACTTTTAACCTACTTAGACTTGTTTCTAACTATTTCACCAAAGGTTGAGGGTGATGATCAATTTACTATGGATTTTTTTTATTGCGGGTGCAAGAAAGATGAGATGGATGGATTTTTTCAAATATTTGGATGTTTTTGATATTTTGTAATGTTTTGAGGATTTTTTTTTTTGTTGGTATTTTGCGATGTTTTTGATTTTTTGATTTTATGATGTTTTTTGGATTTTGATTTTTTTTAATGCTTTTGGATTTTTTGATTTTCTAATGTTTTTTGTATTTTCGCATGATTTTGATGATTTGGATATGGACATGTGTGATGATATTAGTGCTCTATTTTGGGATTTTTTGTTGAAAACCAAGCTAAGGTTGATTGATCTAATTGGTGGGTTGATGATAACATTGTTGAGAATGCACGACAATGCAAGGATTGATTGATCAGGATTGATGACGATAACATTGTTGAGGATGCACAACAATGAAAGGATTGATTGATTGGGATTGATGATGATAACATTGTTGAGGATACACAACAATGCAAGGATTGATTGATGAGGATTGACGATGATAACATTGTTGAGGATGCACAACAATGCAAGGCTAGTGTTAAGCAACACAATGATCAGGAAGGATATCCAAAGATTATGGATTGATTGGATTCGATTGATCAAGATTGTTGAAGTTTGGTTTGGAACAAAAAATGTTTTGGATGATTTGATGTGGCATTGAAGGATGCATTAGATGTGACTAATATTGATTGTTTGGATTGATGTTTGATGAAAGATGATGATTGATAAGGAACACCTACTCATCAAAATATGCCATGGGCTAGTGATTTGGAATTTTGGATAAAAAATTCTTTGACCAATTTGGTTTCACATTTTCCAATGTTCGGATTGCCATATAAGTAAGAGGATATAGATCAAGATTTATTCCTGAAGCAAGATGTACATGTCTACCCCCAATGTCTAGAAATGGATGGAATCTCATGGATGGATGGATATGGTAAGCATGCAAAGGATGCCAAGGATTATCTTGTGATAAGATAAGGTGTTTAAATGATGGTGTGATACCTTGGAATTTCCTACCACTCTAAGTGTGTGAAATAACTAAGAAACATGAAAGACAAAACACCAAGGACACCTCAAGATTAGCCAAAAGAGAGTTACAACAAAAAGGAATGCAAATAAAATGAAACACAAACACTTTTACCTCCCTTGTTGAAACTTCTTTGATTGGCCCTTGCTTAGATTGGTTGTGTGCTCCTTAGATGATGGATTGAGTGACTATAATGCAAGCTTCAATATGCAAAATGATGGACAAAGATGGTTGAATGATTGAAAAAGGCTTGGACAGCATGTAGTTATGAGAGTGCAAAGTGTTGAGAATGCAAAATGACAGCATAAGGGTAAGATAGCTCAGTGTTGGAAATGCCCTTGAGAAGGTATTTATAGGAGAATTTGAATTCTCTAGAGAATTCAAGGGTCAAGATTGATCCAACAAGGCCAAGATGAAGGGATATGGTGGGTTGAGAACCCACAAGCCCTCACATCTTGACATGTGGAGGGTGAAGTGGACAAGAGGATATGAGGTGGAGATGAGTTGTCAAGAAGATACATGAGGTGGAAAATGACATGCACCTTGGGGGATGAGAGGATTTCCACAAAAAGGGATTTCTTGTCCCCAAGTGGGAGTGAAAGGGACTTTTGAGGAATTTTAGAATTCCTCAAAAATCTACATGGAAAAAGGAAAGGTGGTTGGGGGGGATAAATGTGAATTAAAAATTCACATTCTTAGGATGGCCTAGAGGATAAAAGGTGGGTTCCAAAAAGGCGGGACTTGGTCACATGTGGAGATTGTGACAAGTCCAAGGTTGTAGGAGCCTTGGGAGAATGGAATGTGAATTAAAAATTCACATTTAAAGGAGAGGAATCTAGAGCAAATAAATGTGAATTAAAAATTCACATAGGAAAGGGGGTTAACATCAAAAAGGAAAAATGGAAGGATTGACCCAAAAAGTGGTGCTAAAATTAGCTAATGATTTTGGTTAAGGTTGTGCAAATATTGGATTAGGCTAATTAACAGAAGGTTAGAGGCAAGTGGCAAATGTTGGAGGATGTGACAAGTAGAGAGAAAGTGAGAAATTTTTAAATTGATTTTTAAATCAAAAGGAGGACAGGTGACTAAATTAAATAAATTAGTGTATTTATTTAATTTAGAGAGGAATAAGGTAAAAGACAAAGTATTAATTATTAAATTAAATACTTTATCGGTATGAGACAAAGGGTGTGATATTTATTTAATAAATTAATATCACTATGATAGACGTAAATGTAACAAATTTAATCATATGGAAGTGATCAAATTTAGGTGTCTACATTTTGCCCCTCTTCGAAATATTGTTAAAATAACGATGTTTCGAAGAAAAGTGAATGTTGAGGATTGATGCCCCGGTCTGACGAAGAAGAAAGAGGATGCCCCAGTGCCTGGTTTGAAATGGAAGGAAGTGGTAGGGTATGCCCCCTCGAGAGGGCGGTTGGGGAAGAAAGAAGGGGCCCTGGACGACGTCTTGATAAAGGGAAATGGAGGGGACCGTTGGATAGAGGGCAAAAAATTAAGCAAGTTTGCCTTTTGAACGGAGCGGATCGGACGCACGGTTTGCGAATGGCGGCCCCGGGAAGTTTGGGATTAGTTGGAGGAATAAAAAGGTAAATAAAAGGTAAAAAATACCGTTTTGGAGGAAGGGGTTAAAAGGGAATTTGAAAAATTACCTGGCTCACTTGCACTGTAGCAGTTGAGAGGAAGAGTGGAGAGGAGATAAAAAAATGAGGGAGACGATACCGACAGACAACGACACCGCGATCGTGCACCAGGCGGACGGAGTACGGGTAATGTACCGCGAGGGCACAGTCGGACAGCAGGTGAGTGAGAAAGAAAAACCTCCCCTTCGTGATTTACGCAATTTTTTTTTACGTAAAAATGAAATT
>VDFB02000003.1:98783514-98795464 GCA_007258455.2 Sequoia sempervirens
TTTTGACAGATGCAGGATGGATTATGTAGGTTGGATATCAGGGATGTTCTATATCCTTGGATTTTGTACTGTGTCATGTGACGGATATATGTATGATGTACATGTGACACATGCTATATTGACGGATGTATATATGATGGATATATGACAGTTCTTATTAGCACCATGTAGTATATTTCTATTTGTGATGGAGGACTATATGCATATGTGTGTATCATCATGTGTTTCGTGGATGAATGCAGTGATTTATTTATGCTCATGTGTTGTTTTATGTATGCTTATATTCACGAAATGTTGATCTAGATGTTGGAGTGTTAATGATCATGCTTATATTCATTTATGCTATGCTTATGGATGATTGGAGATATGTGCTTATTTTATGGATGTATGGTAATGGTGATATGTTATGTGTACCTATTGGAATCTATGATGGTTTAGATATATGGATGACTAGTTGATAGGTGTGTTATGCATGGATATGTGTGAGATGGATTTTGTATAAATAGTTTATATATGCAAGATGTGATGTACTATGTGTCTAATATTTTGTGATGCAGGTAGTGATGGAGATATGGACCTAACA
The DNA here is from genome assembly GCA_007258455.2 of Sequoia sempervirens. Lineage (NCBI taxonomy): Eukaryota > Viridiplantae > Streptophyta > Pinopsida > Cupressales > Cupressaceae > Sequoia > Sequoia sempervirens. The sequence continues at coordinate 98,784,098 of VDFB02000003.1, forward strand.
TGTGGAAATGCAGGTAGCAATGGATGCATGGACAGTATGTGGCTATAGGTGCCAATAAGAACTGGTAGGGTAAGTGAAGGGGAGGTGGGTACGTGGTGATGGATGTAGTCTGGCATCTGTCAAAAGGTATCAGTATCTTGAGAAGAATGGAAGAGAATGAGGGTAAGTATTTGCACAACCAAAACCGTAGGGTGAGTGCGAATGCAATGATTATGAAAAATGCAATCATAATTCAATTTATCATCTTTGGAGCACTGGTTTTTTCTATAGCATAAGACACGACACACCAAGGTATAGAGGACCGAGGTAAATCAGTGTCTAATGCATGAGACAAACACGCCAGACAAGAAGGCTATCCCAATACCCCAAAGTCTTGAAAAAGTCTTTAGTCGGGCCCAGTATTGGGATAACCGCAAACACAGAAGGATGCCCCAACATAACACAAGACCTCGGGGATCTTGGTGGGTACTATGTGGGGCAAGCAAAAAGACACATTCAAAAAAAAGATCAAGATACGTCCCTATGTGGACTAGTCAAAACACGCCATAATATGACAACCAATTTCAAATGTCCATTGCCATAGGATCAAGGGGATGGATGGGATCTGATGAGGTCTGTTAGGAAGGATGTATCCTGTTAAGACCTACGCTGGGTGCTAAGCGAAAAGATTGATATGATAAAAGATATTTAAAATTGATCGGATTTATTGAGACAAATGGGTCTTGTTTGTTTAAGAATTAGCTAGATAAGGGCATAGCTTGATAAGTCACAACCTAAAGACCTAGGGGCTCGGGGGCCGATCAAAGATTAGCCTTGCCTACGTGAAAGCACAGAGCCCTCGTAGTTCATGAAAAGGATGATGGATAAAGCAGAAAGAGGACAATGGTGACCGATGATGGACCCAAGATATGATCGAAAAATGCCCCGGGGGAGGATCGAATGACCAACCTTGCCTACGTGAAAGCGCAGGGGCAACGTTGTTCGACAAAAAGATGGAAGTGGGACAAGAGGATGAGATCTAGATGGAGACCGACATGATGGATGATCTTATATGAAAGAAATAAGCTCAAAGTGGGATATAAGGAAGCTCAGGATGAGGGATAGGTGAGGTGAGCCGTCCAATGCTCAATCGTCAAGTACCAAGCAGCCTAGGTTGATGCGGGGGGATGAAAGTGTGGAGGATAACATAAAGCAACTAGGATACGAGGTAGATAATAACTAAGCCCTCTATGGATGATGCATGTTACCAGGTTTTCACCATCCATACTTATCCAAGGCGCCACCAAGAGGTGGTTTTCACCATAGGACGAATTTATTTCTCTATACTATTTTTTTTTTTTTTTGATTTTTTGACGGGTAGACCAAGCGGACTTAAGTGTAGAACCTTTTTAGATGGAGAATATTGACGGTTCATCAAGGGGATCCCCTTCCAAAGTGGTCGTAACCCAGATCCATATTTAGCAGTTAGGATATGGCCCCAGTTGGCTTCAAATTTTCCTTTCTTGTCACGATCTTGCTGAGTGCGGTGATTTTCCTTGAGCACAAGTTCACCAACCTAAATTGCCTGGGGCGGACCTTTTTACTATAGTGACATTTTAGACGATTCTGGTATACTTGTAGATGATCATAGGCCCGTATTCTATGTTCATCGAGTAACTCTAGCTGTGCAAGCCGAGCGACACGAGCATCTTCTTCGCTGATGAGGTTCTTCAAAGAAATTCTCAATGAGGGGAGCTCGACTTCGATTGGCAAGATGGCTTCGGCTCCATATACTAACGAGTATGGGGTGGCGCCTGTTGGGGTGCGATGGATGTACGGTATGCTCAAAGGGCGGGATGAATGTGAAGGTGCCAATCTCGTCCAGTGCTATTGACCACCTTTTTGAGAATGCGAATGAGGGTTTTGTTGGTTGCTTCCGCCTGACCGTTACCCTGAGGATAGTAAGGCGTTGACCAACGATGTTGGATATGGAAGGTATCGCATAGATGCTTCATGGCTTGATTTTTAAATGGCTTTCCGTTATCAGAAATGATGGTGGAGGGGATACCATATCTGCAGAGAATATGGTAGAGGATGAATTTAGAAATCTGAGTACCGGTGATTTGGGAGAGTGGCATTGCTTCCACCCATTTGGTGAAGTACTCAGTTGCAGTGATGATGAATGTATGGCCGTCGGATGATGGTGGGTGAATCTTTCCAATCAAGTCAAAACCCCATTGGGAGAATGGCCATGGTGCTAAGAGAGGCTGAAGGTCTTGTGCTGGAGCGTGGACCAAATCCGCATGATGTTGATTTGGAAGACATTTTTTTACAAATTCACAAGCATCACGTTCCATTGTAGGCCAGTAATATCCAGCCCGTAGGATTCTTTTGGCTAAAGCCATACCATTTGAGTGAGCCCCACAAATACCACCATGTACTTCCGTTAATACCGTTTGGGCTTCGGTCTCATTCAGACATCTCAGGAGGATTCCATCATACCCGCGACGATAAAGTGTATCACCAACGAGGATGTATCGGGATGAACGATGGATAAAGGATTTACGTTGGTTGCGTGTAAGTTCCAGGGGTATGGTGTTGTCATGGAGGTAAGTATATACGTCTTGGTACCATGGGGAGGCGGGACCTACGATATCGCACACCATGTCAGTGTCAGGGACATCATACGCAGGGATTAATAGTTGTTCGACCAGAAACTCACACTCTGTCCGATCTTTGGGCATGTCAATCAAAGAGCCAATAGTGGCCATGGCATCTGCTGTTTTATTCTGCACTCGAGGGATTTGGTCAAACTGTATGGAGGTGAAATACTTCTTGAAGTCGTCCACCATGCGTTTATAGGGTAGCAATTTGTCATCCTTTGTGAGGAATTCATCATTAACTTGTCTGATAACCAACAAGGAATCTCCAAAGACTTTCAAGTGTGTAATGTGCCATTGTTTTGCAATTCTAAGGCCGGTGAGGAGGGCTTCATATTCTGCCATATTGTTGGTGCAGGGAAATGCTATTCTGAAGGATTTTGGGATGTAGTCACTTTGAGGGGTGACTAATAGAATTCCTGCACCAGATCCACTGTGAGTATATGAGCAATCAAAGTATAACGTCCAAGTTGGTGCTTATGTTACTGTGTAGATTCCTTCATCTGGGAATTCAGTGTCTATTGGGTAGGCATCTACTAGTGGTGCTTCATCCAATTGATCAGCAATAACCTGTCCTTTAATGGCTTTGCGCTCTACATACTGGATGTCAAATTCGCTTAGCAGCATGACCCATTTGGCCATGCGACCAGTCAAGGTGGTTCTAGATAACAAATATTTTAAAGGATCAATTTTAGCAATTAATTTGACTGGGTGACTGAGCATGTAATGGCAGAGTTTCTGTGTACTGAAGACTAGCGCAAGGCATGCTTTTTCCATAGGAGAATAATTTAACTCATAGCCAACTAGTGTTCTGCTGATGTAGTAGATTGCTCTTTCTTTGAGTGACTCATCGTGCTGTGCTAATAATGCCCCCAGTGCTACCGAGGTAGCAGAGATATAAAGCAGGAGGGGTTTTCCTGGAATAGGTGGCATCAAAATTGGGGGATGAGCTAAGTATTCCTTGATTTTATCAAAACCCATCTGACACTGTGTTGTCCATCGGAATGTAGAGTCTTTCTTCAAAAGATGAGTAAAAGGTTGACATTTATCTGCAAGTTGGGCTATAAACCGCCGAATGGACTGCATTTTTCCCTGGAGGCTTCTTAACTGCTTTAGATTGCGTGGAGGCGGCATGTCTAGAATAGCCTTTACTTTGGCAGGATCAACTTCAATACCCCTGCGGAAGACTATAAAACCCAACAATTTCCCTGATGTGACACCAAAGACACACTTTTTTGGATTCAACCGCAACTTATAGTGCTCTAGTCGCTCAAATATCTTCTTCAGAATGGCCAGATGTTCTGCTCGTGTCTTGGACTTCCCTAATAGGTCATCAACATAGTCTTCCATGATGATATGCATAAGGTCATGGAAAATAACCGTCATGGCTCTCTGATATGTTGCCCCTGCGTTTTTGAGACCGAAGGGCATAACATTGTAGCAGAAGGTGCCCCAAGGAGTTGTGAAGGCAGTTTTGTGCTGGTCTTCAGGTGCAATTCGGATCTGGTTGTAACCAGAGAAGCCATCCATGAGGGACAACATCTCATGTCCTGCCGTTAAGTCAACCAACATGTCAATATTAGGAAGAGGGAAATCATCTTTTGGGCAGGCTTTGTTGAGATCCCTAAAATCTGTACAGACCCAGATGTCACCGTTTGGTTTAGCAACCGGCACTATGTTAGAGATCCATTCGGAGTAGTCAATAGGTCTGATAAACCCTGCGTCCAATAATTTCTCCAATTCTTTCTTTACTAACAATGCAACTTGCGGATGCATTTTACAAAGTTTTTGCTTGACAGGTTTGGCGTCTGGGCGAATATCTAAGTGGTGAACCACTAAAGCAGGGTATAAGCCTGGCATGTCTGAATATGACCAGGCAAAATTGATGATGCCTTCTTGGAGTAGCTGCGCAAAGATTGGATATTCTTGTTCAAAGAGTGACTTGGCTACATAAGTGATCTTCGGATTTTCAGTAGTTCCCAAATTAACTTCTTGCGTTTCTTCAATCAGGATAGATGACCTGGCAGATAGCTGAGTTCCCATAAGGGGAAGATGAACATCTCCATCTTCCGGCGCCTCTTCGAGGTTTTTTCCTTCAGATGCGTCCTTTATTTTTACTTTTTCTAGGTCAGGAAGCGCCTCAGGGAGGTTTTCACTAGATGACCTCTTTTTATTTTTGCGACTGGAGTGTTCATCCTCCCCCAATCCCATAAGGTTGACGTAGGTGTCCATAGTCATACTGACAGGTGTGGTGTTTTGTAGGTCCCAGTCAATGAGTTCAGGGTGACGAAGGGATAGGCTGATGGTGCAAACAAATAGGCATTCAAACATGGAGGATAAATCAGTGTGATCGACATCATCGTATGCATGTATGATGGACTCCTCCTCAGGTATGTCTTCCAATGAGCCATCATCCAAAGTGATACTATTGGAAGTATTAGATGACGTTGTAGGGCTTTTCTGCTTGCTGTCATACCTAATTCCTACCTTCTTTGGTAACTGTTGTGTATCAATGGGTTGCAATCACCCTTGTTCCTCTTTACCTAGGCCTCTACCTTGGTAGTTATGTTTTTTCACGAACTTTGTTGGCCAAGGATATTTTTCCTGAAAATATTTCTTTAGAGGAGTTTCTGGTTCGGGCTCTTCACGGTAGACCCAATGACTTATGTCTTCCTCTGGTGCATCGATCTTGACACTGGGAGATCTGAAGGTGGTAGTAGGAATTTTTTTACCGCTGAAGGTGATGGTTTTGTTTTCCGCTTGTATAGCATGTGAGGGTTGACCGTACTCATGTGGTGACGGTGGCATGGTGGCTACATTAAGAGCCGTATGCATCTCATACTCACTGCACCCTTTGTCAATGATCTGGACTCTAGTGACTGAAGGATTAGTGGTGGAGGATGGAGTGGTGGTTACAGTAGATGATGGGTTGGAGGATGATGGATTGGAGGATAACGAGTGGGAGGCCCCCATTTCGACCCCAGGACAATAATGTAAGTGGGGGAAAGATGCTTCTAAAGCTTGGAAATACTCAAATGGTTGGGGGTCGGCATAAATGGTGACCTCTTGTTCATTAACTGGGAATTTGAGGCATTGGTGGTATGTGGATGGAACAGCCTGCATAGCATGAAGCCATGGGCGGCCAAGGAGGAGATTATACGGTAGGTCCAGATCAAGGACATGGTAGGTAGTATATTGGAGCACAGGTCCCACTTGTATAGGAAGACTGATGATGCCTTCTGAATTTCTCTCTGCATTGTCATAAGCCTTGATTGTAATTATCTAGTTGCTTAGGTCCGCTTGGGAATACCCTATCTGTTTTATGAACTTCAAAGTACATAGATTAAGGGCAGAGCCATTATCTACCAAGACCCTTTTTATCTTATGATGGGCGATTATGACTTCGATATGTAGGGGGCGGTTGTGATTGATGCCAATGTTGGGCATATCATTTTGGCTGAAGTGGAGGTGGTGAGACAAAGCCAAATGTCCCACCAAAGCTTGGAATTGTGTGGGGTCAATGTCGTTTGGGACATGGGTTTCCTGCAAGGCTTTGTTGAGGATCTCTTGATGTATCGGGGAAGACCTGAGCAAATCCAAAATGGATATGTGAGCGGGGGTCTTTCTTAGGTGATCAAGAATGTTATATTGAGAGTTTACAGGAGCGGTTTGGATGGGTGTGGATGTTGCAGGGACGGTGATGCAGGCTCGTCGCGTAGTCACAGTACATTGTGGGTCTTTGGCTTTAACGTGGATCATGGATACTCGGGGTTCCACTTGCTCAATGTAATGAATAACACCTTCATAATTGAAGGGTACATTCTTGTAAGTCACATTATTGGTGCTGTTATTTTGGGGATGACTAGTGGAGGTGCTAGGACCTTGGCTATGGTTTGGGAAGGCGTTTTGATAGATTTGCAATTGAGCATTGGACGACGAAGGTTGACTGGGGTCAACCTTGATATCTCCTGGATCAATGAGATCTTGGACATAATTTTTTAAACCCTGACACTTATTCAAGGAGTGTCCCTTGATTTTATGAAAGTCACAATACTCATCGTCTTTAAACCATGCCGGCTTGGGTTTGGACTCATCGAATGGTTTGGTGACAGGATATGTGATGGGATAATTGATATGTAACAATTTATTGAAAACAACACTCAAGGGTTCACCCAATTGGGCGTATTGACATTTGGTGCTCCCCTGATTTCTTTGGTTTGACTGCTGAGGGGGACGAGGTGCCCCCTGCAGTACTGATATGGTGTTGGGTATAGACTGTTGTTGCCCTTGGGATGCATTAGCCACTTGAACATGTTTGGTGTCTGTCACTCCATCATTCACTGCATTCTTGTTTTTGTTCCAAAATCGTGATTTATCTCTAAATGACCATTCTTTGTCATGACTGTGTATTTTAATGTGTCCTTTGGCGATAAGGGCACGTTCAAGGATAGGTCCCTTTTCCACTATCTCAGCGAAAGTGGTGACACAATGTAGTCTAAAACTGTGGGCCATGTCGGGATGTGAATTTTCCACAAAAAGAGTGACCATGTCTTTTTCTTTCAAAGGATTTTTCATTCGACTGGCTAATGCACGCCACCGTTGGAGGTAGCTGGTAAAGGTTTCTCCATCCCGTTGCTTCTCTTTCAAGAGATCTAAGGTGTTAGTATCCTTCCACAGATTGAAGGAGAAGTAGGAGACAAATTGTTCTGATAATTCTGCAAAAGTTTTTATAGACCCCTTTTCAAGAGTCATGAACCAATCTAGGGCATGGCTTGCTAGACTTCTCGGGAACAGACGTAAGAGATAGTTATCATTATACATGACTTCTTGACATTGTGCATAAAACTCTTGCAAGTGGGCCTTAGGGTCTTTGTCTCCCTTGTACTTGTCAAATTTTGGAATCTCGAAGTGTTTAGGGAATGGGATCAATGAGATGGATGGATCAAACGGATATGGGCATATATCTTCAAATTTAAAGGATTGTTTTGTGCCCCCTGCTTGAAGGTCCTTAAGGGCAGCTTTGATTTCCAACAAGTTTGAACTAGCTGGGGGTGGGTTGGGGGGATACGGATGATAGAAAGATGAGGGATCTTGTTGAAAGGGTGTTAGGTTGTTAAAATGTGGGTTTGGATGATTGGACGATGTCATGACTTGATGATAAGGTAGGGGGTTTTGTTGGTATGGGGGTTGTTGTTGTGGGACATAATATGAATTTGTTTGATGAAGGTGTGGGGTAGGTTGCTGAGGGACTTGGATGGGACGTTGCGTGTTGGCCTATTGGTATTGAAGATATTGTTGTGATTGTTGGGAGGTTGCATAAAATGGTTGTTGGTGAAATTGTTGTTGATTATGGTGGTAGTAGTGTTGTGGAGGTTGTTGTTGCGGTATTGAGTGATGTGTGGACTGAGGTGGGATGTTATGTTGTGGTTGGACCTTTGGATGCAAAAGGGATGCAAGAAAGGGAGATATGGTTTGGGTAGGCGGTTGAGATGGATTGCCTGGTGGTTGGTAGGATGGTTGTTGTGAAGAGGTCAAAGTATTGGGTATAGGTTGTTGCGGATGAGACAGCGGGGGTTGTATGGGCACACTTTGTAAAGGAAGTTGTTGGGTTCCGCTCGGAATGTTCAGTTGGGGTGCACCTTGTGGTGGTATTTGAGGCGGGATAGTAGATTGGGGAACCTGTTGAGGTGGTGTATTGGTGGTCCCAGGAGGAGGAAGCGATGTAGCAAAGGAGGCACCCCCAATATTGACTGTAGGTGGGTTCAAAGGAGGGGGTGCGGTTAATGTTAATGGCGGAGGTTGCGGAATGTTTTGTGGCATACCATAAACGAAAGGATTATTGGGATTGGGCACCTGGGATCCACCTATAGCTGAGGTCGAAGCATGTGGGGGATAATTAACCTGATAAAGGATGGCATTGCCAAATTCAGGTTGGTGCCAACCCTCAATTGGAGGAACATTGGAAAAGTATGAACCTTCGGGTGCATTTTGGGACCCTTGGAGTACGTGAGATGGGGCACCCTTGTATTTGGACAAGTCAACATTGGAGGGGGGTTTAACACCCTTCTTAATCAAGTGGGCCAAGATTTCTTCCCCATGCTTTGCAAGTAAACGGTCGGTCATTTGCACATTGGCAGGATTGCTAAAATGTTCCTCAAGTGTGAGTTCAGGTTGATTAACCATGCTCTCTTCTCCATGTGGCGAGTTATTCTGATTCTCAGTGTTGGAGTGCGATGAAGTACCATTGTGAGGGTCATGTAAGATGTTGGTACCCTTGTTGGGATCTGATGAGGTGTTGTTGGGATCTTGAGGATTGTTGGATTGGGCATTTTGAGCTTGAAGGTCAGCCATCTTCTTTGCTTGTGAACGGGTCTGAACGGGCATGCAAATGCTAGATGAGTAGGTTAATGCCTTTGTCAAATGATTTGATTGTGATGGAGTGTGGATTGGATCTAATTGGACTTCGATCAATGGATTGGGTTTAAATTGGATTGGATTTGATTGATTTGATTGGATTGGATTGGATTGGGTTTGATTTGGATTGGATTGGATTGGATTGGATTGGATTGGATTTGATTAGATTTGATCGGATTAGATTAGATTGGATTGGATTTGATTGGATTGGATTTGGATTGGATTGGATTGGATTAGATTGGATTAGATTGGATTTGATTGGATTTGATTGGATAGGATTGAATTTGATTGGATTTGATCGGATTGGATTAGATTGGATTGGATTTGATTGGATTGGATTTGGATTGGATTGGATTGGATTTGATTGGATTAGATTGGATTTGATTGGATTTGATTGGATATGATTGAATTTGATTGGATTTGATTAGATTTGATCGGATTGGATTAGATTGGATTAGATTTGATTGGATTGGATTTGGATTGGATTGGATTGGATTTGATTGGATTAGATTGGATTTGATTGGATTTGATTGGATAGGATTGAATTTGATTGGATTTGATCGGATTGGATTAGATTGGATTGGATTTGATTGGATTGGATTTGGATTGGATTGGATTTGATTTGATTGGATTAGATTGGATTTGATTGGATAGGATTGAATTTGATTGGATTTGATCAGATTGGATTAGATTGGATTGGATTTGGATTGGATTGGAAGACGTGAGAGAGAGACCTCAAACTTGATCACGTGAGATTACCTTTAGTAACCCTAGAGCTTTGATTGATTGATAGGATGATTACGGCACCGAATCCACCTTAAGCTAGGAATGGATTGATTGGGCCGAGGATGATAACTTGCAACATCGAATTCACCTCAAGATGGAGGCAAATTGATTGGGGTTGAAGTTAAAGACCAATAATCAAGTTCAAGCGCTATAGTCAATTTAGATAATCACTTTGTAATGCAAGGTTAGGGCGGTTTTGCTATGGGCGATGTTTAGGAGGTGTGAATGTTAAAATTGTGATGTTTGTTAGGTGAGGGTATTGACTTGTGAATGGAAAATTAAAATGAAAAGGTAGATTAGAGGTGATTCGTGAAAATTTGGGGTGGTAGAATGGGGGTTTAAATGGATGAAATGGAGGCTTTGGGAGGCTTAAAATGATAAAATGGAGGCTTAGGATAATTGGATGATAGCTGGGAATGATTAAGTGGTGATTTAGAGGCTAAATGAATCCAAATGGGGTACTTTTGGGGCGTTGACAGCAAAATCAGGGGCGTAGGCAGCGTTCTGCAGTGAATCAGGGGTGCTATCGCGTTTCTGCAGCAAAATAGGGGCGCTACCACGTTTCTACAGCAAAACAAGGGCGCTACCGCGTTTCTGCAGCAAAATAGGGGCACTACCACGTTTCTGCAGCAAAATAGGGGCGCTACCACGTTTCTGCGAGAACAAAGCTTGGTTTTTGATGGCAAAGGCTATGGCAAGGACACAAAATGATAAAACAAGTCAAAAGTATCAAAAATTTGATAGAATTTCCACGAGGAAACACCTCAAGCAAGCACAATCCTATGATTAATATTACGGGTATGGAAAGGCAAAGTCTTAATCTAGGATGTACAAGGCTTCTAGGGAGTCCTCGATATACTCTCGATACGTGAGGCACAACCGTGAACACCAGTCCGTCACAAGCGTGAGTCGGGAACCCCAGCGAGATACTGAAAGGCTCGGACCAACTCTTCATGTCTATCTAGGTATCACCCTAGCTTCGACGCTCCACCAATTATGACGCAACTGGATTGGGGTACAACTTTTGTTCTACCCCCTTTATATACCCCGCCAGTACATGTGGTTGGAATCATCCCTTGGGGTGATGAAATCCCCAAACAGGTCCCACTAAAAAGAAGACACCAACTGTTTCCAACTACTCCCTAGGCTCACACGAAGTGCAAGGGGAAAGTGAAAATAAATCAATGCCCCCTTGGGTAACACAAAAGTAAACAATCACAGCAAACAATGAGATTTAATCCCCCTAATTAGACTATGTTTGAGAGCAGCAAAGATAATTTTTTGAAAGTCTGATTATGTAGATGCCCCTGTAAACAAATGTTAGTTGTCCTATTTCTTTTTCGCCTTTGGTCAAATTTTGCCACAATATGCTGCAAAAACGTTAGTGAAAAATAGCAATATCTTTGCCACCACAACGTCAGAGAGTTATCATGTGAATATAGCAAAAAACTAGAGCAAAAACGAAGCCAAAACGTCTATTTTACTCTCCAAACTGTGCTGTAAAGGGCGCTGCCGCAGTTCTGTAAAG
>VDFB02000003.1:98795564-98972994 GCA_007258455.2 Sequoia sempervirens
TTTTTTCCCCTAATTGACCTTGGACACCTCTTTGCACACCAACTTACGATTGCTAGTTTAACACCTCTTGTAACTAGATATATTGATGACATGGACTTAAAACCTCAAATTTAAATAATAAATAATAAGAAATTAGGGTGCAAAACGAGTGGGTTTCCTCTAGATCAATAGAGATGGTATTGTAATAGGTCTATGTCATTTAAATTCCATGGTTTAGGATAGCAGAGACCAGCCGGAACCCTAAACCACAGCGCGAAGGAAGCAATGGAGAAATTATTACAGAGTCGGGGTGCATTCATCAAGATCCCACGAACGCAATTAACAAAGACACTTTCCTATTGCATTACTGTAGGCAAGCAGAAACCAACATTAGTTGAAGAAGAAGAAGATGAACTGGCAGAAAAAATATGCAATCTGCTCAATCAAAACGAGTGGAACTCTATTGTCACCAATGCAGACATTGCGAAAAAGCTGAACCCAGATTTAATATACAGGTTGCTGCTCAAACACCAGGTAAGAGATATTAAACTGACTCGTCAATTCTTTGTTTGGTCTGAAAAACAAATGAATATTCCTCACAGTATTCATTCATATTCAATCATGTTGCATACACTGTCAAGAGAAAAAATGTTTGGAGCTGCAAATGGCGTTATACAAGGTCTGATTGGTCAAGAAAAATTATCTTCCCCGCCAGACAATTTGGTAGATACCCTTGTGGACACATATAGAGAGTGTGATTCATCCCCAATGGTTTTTGACATATTAATTGATGCATATATTCAGAATGGCAAGATCTTTCAAGCCAGTGCTGCATTCCTCAGATTGCAAAAGCATGGTATTTTGCCAAGTTTGAGGTGTTGTAATGCATTGCTTAAGGCACTGTTGAGAGCAAACAGTGGGGACATGGTTGGGACTGTCTATCAGAACATGTTAGATGCTAAGATGGTGCCTGATGTATATACTTATAGTACCATGATTCATGCTTATTGTAAGAAAGGGAGGTTGGAAGAGGCTAAAAAGATGCTCTTTGAAATGGAGGCTAAGGGGTGCAGTCCAAATGTTATTACTTACAACACCTTGATTGCAGGGTATTGCAGAAAAGGAGATATTAAGGAAGCTTTTGGTCTGAAAAATACAATGTGTGCAAAGGGTTTGGTTCCTGATATTTTTAGTTACAGTGCACTTATAAATGGCTTGTGCAAGAATAAGAGAGTGAGAGAAGCGAGGGAACTCCTTGTGGAGATCCGGGAGGTTGGTTTGATGGCCGATGAAGTTATATATACGACATTGATTTCTGCATTCATGAAGGAAGGACAAATTGAAGAGGCTTTCAAACTGAAAGATGAAATGATAGTAAGAGGTGTCCAGCCCAATGCTATTACATTCAATTCACTCATACATGGGGTCAGCAGGCAAGGTAAAGTGCAAGAGGCAATGAAGCTCTTGACTGAAATGAGAGAGATGGGTTTGAGACCGAATGAGGCTACTTATACTTATGTGATGGAGGGCCATTGCAAAGAAGGAAAGATGGATGAGGTTTTTGAGCTGCTTGATGAGATGGAAAGGAGGAATATTGCACCTAGTGTTGTGACGTATGGGGTGATTATACAGGGGCTTAGCAATGTGGGTGAGATGCAGAAAGCCAATGAAGTGTTCAACAAAATGGTGGAAAGAGGTCTCAGGCCCAATGTTATTATATATACCACCCTTATTAGGGGTCATTGCAGGAAAGGTGATATGGATTATGCTTTCAAGCTTCTAGATGACATGATTAAGACAGGAATTGTTCCAGATGTGTTTACATATGATACTCTTATCCATGGCCTTTGCAAAGCTGGCAAGATTCATGAGGCCAATAAAATGTTCAAGGAAATGTTGGATAAGCATTTATCACCTAGTGTCTTTACTTACAATGCACTCCTACATGGTTACTGTAATTCTGGAGAGATGAATGAAGCAGATAGGATCTTCAGTCAAATGCTTGGTAGAGGCTTGATACCAAACGAGGTTACTTATACCACCCTCATTGATGGCTACTGCAAACAAGACAATTTGGATAAGGCCTTTGCTATGCTCAATGACATGTTGCAAAAAGGTATAACTGCCACTATGCATACTTACACTGTATTCATTCATAGCCTATGCAACGCAGGAAAGATGCAAGAGGCACACCATCTCTTGCAAGAAATACAGGATAAAGGTTTGGTCCCAGATATTGTTACCTATGGCACATTGATTAGTGGGTATTGTAAGAAAGGAAATATGGATGAGGCTTTACAGATCCATGGTGATGCTTTGAGAAAGGGTATTCAATCAAATGTTATCATTTACAATTCCTTGATAAATGGCCAATGTGCGTTGGGCAATATGCAAGAGGCCAACAGGATATTCAAGGAAATGTTGGAAATGAGGTTGGTGCCTAATAATGTCACGTACACAACTCTTATCGATGGACACTTGAAGAAAGGGACGGTCCAGGATGCTCATAAACTATATGTGGAAATGCTGGAAAAGGGGGTTACACCTGATAGTTTTACTTATGGTATGCTTATACATCGTTTTTGGGAGGAAGGAGCATTTGTGAATGTTTTCAATTTACTTAATGAAATGGCAGAAAGAGGTCTTTCCTTGGATATTGCAACATATAATACAATCATCCATGGAATTTGCAAGATTGGCAATATGCAGGAGGCTAGCCAACTGTTAAATAGGATGATAGATAAAGAATATTTACCTAATCATGTGACCTATACCACCATTATTGCAGGATATTGCAAGGCAGGTAATATGAAAAATGCATGCATGTATTTGAAGGAAATGCAGGACAAAGGCTTGATACCAAATACCATCACTTACACGGTATTGATTGATGGGTACATAAAACAAGGTAATATGGTTGAGGCCTTTCGTTTGTTCAATGAAATGGTTGGAAAAGGGATTGCCCCTGATGCTGTCATTTACAGTATGCTAATTGATGCTCATTACAAAAAAGGAAATCTGAAAGAAGCCTCTAAATTGTGTGAAGAAATGTATGAGAAGGGTTTGATTCCATTTTCTGGTACATATGATGGCTGCTGCAATGAAGGAAGGATGACGGAGGCCCTGAAACTACTAGATGAAATGGTTGAGGGAGGTGCTGTACCAGGTGTCACTACCTATAACACACTGATTCATGGATTTTGCAAGGAAGGCAATATGGAAGAGGCTTGTAGACTTCTGACAGAAATGATAAACAGGGAATTGATTCCCAATAATACTACTTACAAATATATGATTGATGGCTATGACAAAGTGGGCAATACTGATGAAGCAAACAAAATTTTGAAGAAAATAGCTGAGATGGAACCAATGGCTCACACTTAAGATTAAATCACGGACAGCATATAAGAGATAAAAAGCAGTACTTTCACAGTTTGGTAATGGAAAATCAAATTTGTGGTGATACATTTATTATATGCAGGCTGCGATGATTGAACTTAATTGAGAAAGATATACAAAAGACACTTTTTTTGTGACGTGGCCCTTGTCCAACATGTGCTTATTCACTTGATGATGAATGAATATACAGGTCATGATTCATTTCACATGCAAGCTTAGGGCTTATCAAAGACCTGGATATTGAGGGAAATTGACATGGAGATTGAGAGAAATTGACTAAAATGTCAGAGTAGGTTTATTCCAACAGCGTTGTCTCTATTGCTATTTTTCAAGGATTTCAACCCTTCTTAAATTTCTAAACATTTGAATGAGCAGTTTTCTTTCTGTGCCAAAATCCCCATTTTAGTGATTCGTATAAGTCAAATTTGATCTCAATTTCATCTTGGGTCTGATACTACTCTTGAATGCAATTGTGAAGAGTTAAAGCTGTTCAGGAAGTTGGACCCTGACTGAGAGAAGCAAATAATTTGCAGGAGTTTTAAATGAGAACATGGCTTGGTGTTCTTGCCTGGTTTCGGGAGCTAGGTCATAATCCAGATAAATCTCAAGTGCAGCATTGACTAGTGAAATAGTCTTAACAGACATTGCCTGAAAAGAGAATTGGTAACAATATTTAATACCAGGTGCTGGCAATTGGTTTCAGACAGGGTAATATTACTTGCTTAAAGTATTTTGTATGATAATTGGATGATACATAGTGCCATAACCTTTGAAAAAACTGATAACGATTTTTGCTAAGTTGCTGGTTCAGGTACAGGATTGGGTACATGTATGCTGGTATGGGGATTTTTTTCCTGGGTATGGGTACAACTATATATGTAAAAAACGTTTTATACAGTATGGCTCTCAGCTTTTCTGGGCTCAAACTGGTTGGTTTATATGGTGACATCTGCTGCACCCTACCCAGCATAAACCAAAATCTTTGTTCAAATTAATCCTAGAGTTGCTGATATTAGTTTGATAAACACTGTATATACTTATATAACTAGAAAAATGTATATGGTCAACCAATAAACTCCCCTCCAGCACATTTATCTTGTATTTCAATTTGATATATGCAGTCTATATGCTTTAGAACAGCATGTCTATTATAACATGACTGAACAGTTGAACGTTTTGCATTATGCAAATGAAGAACAATTTCACTTTGATTTTCCAACCAATCTAGCAGTCAAAATGCTTACGAACTTAGGGAGGAGATACTAATGAGACTCTGACAACCATGAACATCTCTCCATATTGAGATCAAAATTTACAAGATGCCATGTTTTATGTGGATAAGAAACAAAAGAGAGCCAGTAGGACAGTAAAAACTAAAATCTCTACCACTAATTGATCTCAGATTCCTAAAACTCACAATAGCAGCATTTCTTGTGTTCTATTAACCTCCATACAAATCTACCCCCGTGCTGATGCTGCTTCACTTCCAATGATGTAAGGATTAACCACAATTTTTTTCTCTGGGTTTGTAGCTTCTTTTTGACCTGCATGCAGTAAAAACTTGCCAGGCTTCCTGTGTAAAAATTGCAGGTTTACACTTTTTTGCATTTTTCAAAGTGAAACTGTCTGTGGGTTCTCCTGGGGCAGCAGGGTTGTGCCCTGGTTGTCCTGTTCATGAACCAGGCCCTACTCCTGAACCATAACCCATTTGGTCCTGCAAAGGCACCCAAGTGGGAAGACACACATAGATTTTTTGTTACAAAATGGGAGAATAGCAAATCCTCTAACAGAATTCTGATAAGAGTGACTGTGGCTGAGCATAACTTATGTTCATTTCAGTTAGAAAGATTAGGAGTTGCAATGTTATATATCATAATGCTCGACATTTGAATATATTTTTCAAATTAATGTTTTCGAATTTTATTTCTATGCCTTGTTTCTTTTGATGACTCTTTAAAATATGTATGTTACATTTTAAAGGTAAGTTAGAGAGAGTTATGAATCTATGTTTGGATTCAGTCCAGTGAGAGCTGACGGTAATGTCCCTTAGTCAAACTCAGGATTTAAAAGAAGAAAGGAAAGATGAATAACTGTTTACCATTTCTAGTTAAAAGCAGCATCTTTCCTGCTTGGGAATCCCCTACATGGAATCAATCTTCTAGTTTCAAATCCATCTTAGCCAATTGTTTAGTACTTTTAAACCTGTAAAGCTATTTTGGGATACTTAAAAATTGCAGCATTAAATATTTGTATGTCATTTATGAGAACAAGGTTTTTTAATAAGTAAATGGGGAAAAGCCATGCATCCCCTGCCTACTATAAAGAGTCAAGATCATGTCAACCAGATCAGTTTTGGTTCTGGAAAAAAGATCAGAAATAAAATTGTTAAAGTAGAAGTGATTCATAATGTCTGCTACCACGTCATACATCTACTGGAGCAATACTGGACACAAAAGTTGCTAGCGACCAGCATAAAATACCCAACAGGCTACTAGATGTGAACTGCAAGATAAGCTTAGTTATTCTGATGGGCCTTTCAGATCTATTGCAAACTACAAAAATTGCCTTAAGTAGGGAGGACGAATCTGGCATTGCAATCTTCAAGGCCAAATTTGTCAGCACATAATGTGCATGTCTAATAATAATTTCATTCTACAACCATTACCGTCCCTATAATTGCATCCTGCAGAAGCATCGTGTTGATCAAAACAAATACCATCTGCAAACTAGGTTGCCGGATCATTGATTTTCCCTGCTGATTCTGGGTATGGGATGTCCTGGAATCGGGTACATCTTGGAATCCTTGTGGAATCGGATATGGTTTGGGATTTTGGAGGCTGAAACATTTCGGACTTCAAATTGACGAAGCCAGGTGTTTCCACTAGTGACATGCCGTTTTTGCAGCGATTCCGAGGCATTTGGCATGGGGTTCAAAAACTTTTTCCACTTTTTTGCATGAAAAGCAAAATGCGGACACCCTAAGTCTTCATTTTTCGTTTGTTTTTCTCTCAACTGTCGCTGCGAAAAAGCACGAGGAGTTCAAATGCTCAGGTGAAAATTCTTGCAGGCGCGATTTCATTTCGACGACACAGCAGGCACGACATGACGATGTTGCTGGCACGATGCGGTTGCAACAAATATCTCCATTGCTGCGTCTTTGCTAGGTCGTAGGTAGGGTTTTTCCCTACAAAATATTTATTTGTTTATTTATTTTTATTTCTAATTTTTCTTCGTTGTTTACAAATTAAAAATTTTAAACTTTAAACTTTAAATTTATTATAATTTACATTTTTTATTTTTTTATAAAACGTAAAAAATCTATTATTATATTATATAAATTATAATTTTAGTTTATAATATATGTATTATTAATAATTTATTTATTAACATAATAATAACATAATTAGTATTATATAATATACACATTTAAAAATATTAAAAATAAATGTTTCATAAATTCATAATATATATTAAATATATAATTAGCCGATAGGCTTTCCCTGTGGACTTGCAAGTCCAAAATTGATAGGTAAACCTGTCACATGCTGTTAAACTGTCGCTAAACCATTTTCAGACACCGCTAAAACATTTTCAAGCAACAGTCTTTTCATTCACATCACATCTTACAGCTGTGAAAAATCAAATCAAATCTGGATTGAGCTCAAGAATCTATAAAGGTCTAAAAATCTGATATTTTTAGATCCACTCTTCATTTGATGTGAATAGATTGAAGAGGGTTTGCTGGAAAATGAGGATGCCTCTTTGGTTGCAGGCATGGCGGCACAGGAAAGGAGGAAAGATGATGGCGTTGCTTCATTTCAGCTTGGTTAAGGAAGGTAGGTTTAGCTTCTTTGGAAATCAATCACTCTTTTGCAATGAAAGGTACGTATTAATACAATTGTTTGCTTATTGTTTTTTCCTCTTCAACAACGACCGGTTTTGCTTTCCCCGCCTTTATTTTCATCAAGCTATATACACCAATCCGCCATGACTGTTTCCTTTGTTGAAGAACTCTTTTTAGCATCGATCAGGGCTTCCCACCAATAATTATTCATGAATTATTAGCAGGATCGACCTCGACTCTTGTAGGAAGTTTTGTATTAGCATACAGACAATCCCCATTATAAGTGTTGGCTGAGAGTTTTACAACAGATTTTTGTGTAAGTGTATGCATGGAAAGCATTCATGCCAGTCCACTTGGAATACATCCTGCACCCAATTTTCAAAAGTTTGGCAACCAGACGGAGCTAACTCCCAACAACATAAAACCATTCGTTCCAGCACCTTGCTTTCCACTTCAAGGGAGCCTCTGCCATTGCTGTTTCTGCTAAAGATATCGTACAGTTTGTTTGGTATGGATTCTAAAAGCTGAGAAAAATTGGAGGCATGGAAGATTAGACATTTATCCAGGGACTGGAAAAACTTTTGAGAAAAGCAGGCCCGGGCACAGCAAAGCACATGGTCACTGAAGGCATCTGTTTGTAGCACGGTCTCCTGGGTTACGTCGTTGTTGCCGCTCACAGCTTCCTCGTTGTGTTCCTCTTAATTATCACCTTGCTCATCTGCGTGCAGATTCAAGTCTAAGGCAGGGGGCATTCTCTTCCTCTTATCATTTTCTTTCTCTTGCATGGGATCCCAGTCTGTCTTACGCTTAAACAGATTGTGCCCGAACATCAATTCTGCTTGGTTTTGCACTGACAGATTGAAACCCCAACAGGGTTCTGTAGATGCTTTGGAGAGTTTCTCTTCATTGAATTGCACCGCAAAACATTAATAGGTAAGAAAACCTGAAGCATTATTTTTTATGAATGATTTCATATGGGATCACCGTAGATGTGATTTAGGTTCAATGAAAACTTAAAAATGAATAGATATGCTGCAGATGTGAGGACAGTTTTCTGTGCCACCAATACTTCTAACATGTTTCAAAAGTTTTCTCTTATCACTCATCAGAATCATCTTGATTGGATTGAATGAAACAGTTCCATTTATGATTTAAGATGATAGCAATGGTATCTGCCAAATGTTAAAGGAAGTGAGTGCATGAGTATGTGTTGCCTGCGTAAGGGTATTTGCTAATCGGTATTTGTTTTTGTTCACATGTAAATGGGCAGAGAGAATTGTTGCTTGCTATTGATGGCATGAAATGTTTTCTCATTTCTCATTTATTTGGACAGTGTTCAAATCCAATTCTACATTTTTTTAGGGTGAATCCAGGACTTTCTTGCTATACTGCATGGTATTTATCTACAATTTAACAACTTATAAGCAGACAAAAAGGTTCTCCGACAGCAGATAAATGCTTTACTCCTGGTATAGATAGATAAGTAAGTCCCAGCCTACTCCTAAGCTTGGTCATGAGGCTAAGACCCAAGGGGTGCTAAATTGACACACACATGCATATGTATTTATATAGGTGTTTGTGGTTTTATATATAGGCATATACTTATATATCTATATATACTTACACACCTTTTCTTTTGGGCTAAATTTGACTAGGGATAAGGTTGCCTACAACTGGAAATTTTTTTGCAGCTGAGATGCCAACTCCCAGTTGGTTTTAGCTAAACAAACCAGAAACGAAATATAGGATGAATATCAAAATTCATATTTAAACATCTGCTTTTCTGTCTATAGGAAAATCTCCATTCTTCAGCTCTAAGCTTATTCCAACTGGGAAATTTAACAAAAATAGAATCTATTGTCTTTCATCATTTATTTGTTGCTCCTTTTATTTATAATCTTTGTGAGAAATGGTTTAACTGGTATGGGCTTCCATTTATTGATCAGTGTTGATATTGAAGCCTCTTACCCCATAATCTTCCAATTAGATTTTCCTTTCTGCATAAAGTTCTAGGGTTTCTTTCCTGTTATAGATTCCAAATTATAATGGCTGAAATTATCATTCACATTGCCTTCAAAGTTCTGTTCTAAGGCTCTCCTCCCTAACTAATTACATTAGCTCATCCTCCTCCTGTTTTTCTAAAGAATGTTGCCTAAATCTTCCATGCAAACTTAAAACATGGAATGGTCTGAACAAAACATTTGTAGGCATTCATCTTCTTCAATATTGCTTAGTTAAGTATCTGTAGACATCCTTCTACTTCAGTCTGGCATAAGCAGCCTTATGCATTCCTTCACATCAATAAACAGGGATTAATGTATGGTCGAACAGCCGATCAAGATTTGACCTTTTTCAAGATTTGTTTTATGTTTCTTACTTGCATCAGTGAAGCTGCACATTTTTTAACAAGGCACTGAAACTGTTTGACAAAATCCCTCAAGGAAAAGTGGTTTCATGAATGCTTTGATTGCCAAATTGCACAATAGCATCGTGGAAAAAGTTTTAGAACTTATATCAAATGCAATGGCAGGCGTAAAGCCATATTCAAAGTTCAGTTTTTACAACTTAGTTTTTGAGGTAGACCCTTTGTATTCAGTTCAAAGAAAATATACAGTTTAAGAGATCTTGTCTCATTACTCCCAACTTCCCTTGAACTTGAAAAATACACCTCTTTGCTTGACATAGAATATGCTTGGGTTATTCTATGCAGTGCAACAGAAGCTTCACAATTTTGCAGATCTTTTGCATTCAAGTGCAAAACAATAGATCTACAGTTCCTCTAGCAATCGCCAGTTTCACAAAACCGCCCTGCCAGCACTTGGCAGGAACTACGCTGCACTGCAGCCCTTGTTTCATTAAATAAAATGGCATTGGTTCTGTGGTTTTATCTATTGTTGTTTTCATATATGATATTATTGTAATAGCTATTTGTTTCTCCATGTTGATATGTTTTGAATTGTGAAATGAATTTTGCATTTATTTGGTGGATTTAAATTTTTTGTTTATTTTGTTTTTCTTGTTTTTTAAGTTATCTTTGTGACAATTTTGCACACAGAATTATTATGTTGGTAGTGTGGATAAATGCAATGGTTGTCAGAGCTATTTTCACATATAGTGAATAGTGGAGATCGGCCCATCTTCATATGTTAAACTTCTTAGGGGTGGAGATTAGACCATCTTCATATGTTAAACTTCTTAGTGAACTCATATGCTACTTTACAGGTTGGTGCATTAGTTGCATTTCTCCAACTACTTTATCCTTTCACCCAATACAACATTTCCATTTTCACCTTCTTTGGCATATTCTCCTCTTATTGGTTGCTTGTGTTATGAGATTTTGCTTGTTTTTTGCACTCTATTTTTCCTTCTACATATTGGACTATGTTATGTTATGTATGCATGGCATCATTGACATGTGTTCAATATGATTGATCACTTGCAGGATTGGTATATTGTGTTCAATATGATTGATCACTTGCAGGATTGGTATTCTTTATAATATATGTGTGATCCGGAGTGGTATTCTTTCATTTATATTATATGTATTACTATTAATTAATTTATTAACATAATAATAATATAATTAGTATTATATAATATACACATATTTAAAATATTAAATAAATAATTGTTTCATAAATTCATAATATATATTAAATATATAATATAATAATTTAATTTGTATTTATTATTTATTATTTTAATATTGTGTAGTTTAAACTTCAATTTTAAAATTTATTATAATAGGTGTAAAATAAATTTTAAATTATTTATTACTATAATTATATAATTATTAGTATAATTATAAATATAGATTATAGTCATGGACTATAGTTAATTAACTATTAATTTATTAATTGAAATTTTATATTAATAATTTATTTTTAATAATAAATTATAATATTGTATATAGTAAATTGTAATATTATTATATTTTATTAATTATGTTATAAAAAATTATATTAATATATTATAAATTATAATTATACTATTTTTTATTTTAATTTTAAATAATAATTTAATAAATAATATATTAGTATAATAAATGTTAATTTAAATTATTTTATTGAATTTTTAAAAATGGTATATCATTTTTTTTAATATTTAACATTTATTGTTTAATAATTGTTTTTTGAACTCATTGTAGATAGCATAATAACAACTAGTACTAGTTTTATTGTTCAACCCACCTTCAAAACCAACCCAAATTCACCTTTATGGAAACATGTACAAATGATAGAACAAGTTCGAGGGGGAGGAATGTTTGTTTGGATGGGCAATCTTTGTAATGTGAAGTATACCAGCTCATACAGTTGTGTGAAAACCCATTTATGTGCCATTCCCCTTTAGGGAATCAAAGCATGTCTAGGAAAGGATGCTAATGGGTTACCACATTGACAAATAGCATAATTTATTAGAGAGCAAGAGGAAGCAAATGCAAGACTTGCTCATGGCAAAAACCATCCTTTGAGGAGACGAAGGGGATCAAGGAGGCTCCTTGCTTCTCCATCTCGTAGTGACTTTCCTGATGCCGTAGTAGAGAGCCACCCATTTTTGGGTAGAATTGAAGAACCTGTGCTTGTGAAGATAAGCAAGAGGCCATTAGAGAGAGCATTTAAGAATGATGCTAGGGAAATTGCAGATCAAATCGTTGCAAGATGTCTATATGCAAATGGTTTGTCATTTAATGTTGTTTGATCTCCATATTGGTAGGATATGTTGAGAAAAGTAAATGAGGCTCAACAAGGGTACACAGGGCCAAGTTATGAGAAGATGCGTAGCACCTTATTAGCAAAGGAGGTAAAAAACATAGACAATGCATTGACTCCCACAACAAGGGTACATAGGGCCAAGTTATGAGAAGATGCGTAGCACCTTATTAGCAAAGGAGGTAAAGAACATAGACAATGCATTGACTCCCATTAGAAATTCATGGAAACAAACAAGGGTGTCAATTATTTTTTATGGATGGAAGGATGCTAGAAATCGGCCATTAATCAATGTGATTGTAGTGTGCCCTAAAGGGGCAATGTATTTGAAAGCCGTGGATTGTGAGGGATAGGTGAAGGATGCACAATTTATTGCTAACATCCTTATACAATGCATTCAAGAAGTGGGTCCTCAAAATGTTGTCCAAGTAATAACGAACAATGCAAAGAATTGTAGAGCTGCAGGTATGTTGATTGAGACATGGTTTGAACACATGTTTTGGACACCTTGTGTTCACTTTCTCAACCTCATGCTACAAAAGTTGGGTGGGAAAATAAATTGGATCAAACTAATTTATCTTGAGGCTAAAGAGATCCAGATGTTCATCACAAACCATTACATGTCATAGGCCATTTTTAGAACATTTTCACAGTTGGAGTTGTTGAAGGTAATTGAAACACTTCAATTTTTAAATTTTACATTTCACTTTAGTAATTACTAATTTATTTTCTTAAACTCGAGCATGTCTTCTTTATATTTTTATTTTAATTTTAAATTTTTGAATATGTTGCCGAAACCAGATTTGCATCCAACACAATCGTCTTGAGGCAACTTATGAAGGTGTAGGTGCCACTTTCTAGCATGGTTAGCAGTCAAAGTTGGTCCCTATGGAGGCAATCCAATATTGAAAGGGCAACAAATGTAGAGTGGATAATCCTAGATGGCACTTGGTGGGAATGAGTGGAATATCTTCTTAGTTTCACTGAGCTCATCATGAGTATGATCCGTTTTACTGACATGGATAAGCCATGTTTGGTAGAGGTACTCAATGATCGAGGAAATGAAAGTCTTCATCAATGAAAAAGAGCAAGATCCTGAAGAAACTTTCTTCAAAGAGGTGCAAACAATTTGTGTTGAGCAGTGGAACAAAATGACCACCCCACTACGTCTTCTTGCATTTGCATTGACTCCCAAATTTTATAGTGATGAAATTCTTGCTATGCCAACATGGGTGCCACCATACAAAGATACAAAAGTCAGTGACAGCTATAGGAAAGCACTTAATAAACTCTTCCTTGATTGTGAAATGGAGGATTTAGTTACAAGTGAGTTTGCTGATTTTGTAGCCTCCGACAATCGAAGTGCTGCTGCTCTCCATGAGAAGTATAGGAAGGATGCTCATGCTTGGTGGTACCTCAATGGCCATACATCACCACACCTCCAAACTCTTGTGATCAAAGTTTTATCGCAAGTAAGTTTCTAATTTTTATTGCACTGTCTAAATTTATATTGTTTACTATTTCAAAAATAATAAAATATTAACTTCAAACTTAAAGTTTGATTTACAAATTTCTAATTCTAACCCTCTCACTTTGTTTCAATAGGTTGCTAGTTCCTCTTCATCTGAGCGAAATTGGAGTACATGCTCCTTTATCCACTCAGTGAAACACAACCAATCAACAAGTAAGGCGAAAGAGCTAGTTTATGTGCATTCCAACTTGTGCCTTCTCACTCATAGAAAGAATGAGTACAAGGAAGGAGGCACGAAGTTGTGGGATGTAGATCCAAAATGAACTGATTTTGATTTTTTAGTTGCCACACATTTTTTATTTTCTGTGGAGTCGGATACCCAACATGCTTCTAGTGCAAGTGATAGTGGGGTTGCATGTGGTTCTACTAATTTACCTACATCATCTAATGTCAATGATGATGTTGATCTTGATCTTCATGATGACCCATATGATGTCAATTACTAATTGTATTATTTTACTAATGTTGAGCGGGAACTAATGAACAATGAATTCAATATATCTATTGTAACATTCATGTTTTGACAAATTGATATCAAATTAAATTAGCATATTGTATTTCAAATTTGTAATATTTATGGTAGTTCTAAGTTTTGTTTAGCATATGCATGATATGTGGTATTTTAAATTTATTCTTGTTTTTACTTTTTAGTTTTTAGGCTGCAAATATGTATATATCTATGATTTTTATATGTTTTTTGTACAGACATACCCAACCCCGCAAATGTTTTTTGCCATATCAGCGTACTGTACCCAAGTACCTGTACCTGTACCTGATTCGGCAACTTAGTCTGTAAATTGTCACAAAAAGCGTGCATGTCTATAGTGGCAGTTGCAACACATCAGTTCCACATTTCCAGAAATGGCACAAGCTGGTAGGATGCATGCAAAAAATTGATGAATTTGGGTTTAGGCCTGTCAATTGCTTTTGCTTGAAAATATCCAACCCTTTATTAGAGGGTCCAAAATGTGTTTATCTACCAGTCAATGCAGACTAAGAGACCGTGACTATATAAGCAAAGAATTGAAAAGACTAAAAGCCTCTTCATGGCCACCATATTATGCATATATTGACAGAATTTGCATTGCTCATATGTCAATGGATCTCCCTACCCTGTTTCCATGCTCCAATTTTGGTACATGCTGGAAGGGTGTGGCCCCAGTTGCCAAGTTTTCATCACACCTTCCAAAACTACAATTGTTTGTCAAGAACGATTGCAGTCTGTTAGTCATCTATCCAACAATGGTGCAGCAAAGGTTGCAACTATGATTGTTCGTATCAGTGAAAACAATCCCTGTTCTAAAGGTCCCATTTTTGCCAACTACAATAAGGTGGCAGAAGAGTAACTGAAAATTCCTTTAGACTTCTTCTCTTTCAAGCAATTGGGGTCATGCATATACATTTTTTCTTTTCAATTCACAAGATAAGTCACCCATACTTGTTGGAATGATCGGTTTGACGGTTTCCTTTTGGGAGTCACTCAACTGCCCACTTTTACATCAATGATTGACATAAGAACATAAGTTAACATCATTTTTAGTATCCAACTCCAATATGGAACTTTGCCACAAATTCCCATTGCCTATATTCATATATTATTTAAAAGCTACAAGCAAACATGTTCACACAATCACATTAGTTTGATTGACATTTTGATGGCAAAATATTAATGCTTCTTGAAGAGCCTGTATGGCTAAGAAGGTCATGCATGCATGCTTAATGAACTGTTGCATAAAATTCCACATTGTAAGGCTTTGGCTGTGAGCAGAACTTTAATGCTTAAAAACTTGTATTTTTGCCTTATAAAAAATCAAATGCATGTTTGGAGTCCCACCTTTCATTGGTTGCAAACCAATTTGATGATTGGTGAGAGGAGGCAAATATTCTACCTGCCTTTGATCAAACAAAGCAAGCCACATCTAAATGCTGGCAGATCTTGTAGGCTTTAAAGAAAAAAGTATATTGAAGGTTCCACTTGTCAGTGCTTTCCACCTAGCATGCAGGTGGGAGATATGAAATCTGTCAAAGATGAAAACTCTTCAAAAGATTGACTACCTTGTGATGCTTCATTAAGACGCCTTGACGATTGGTCTCCAAAGAGTAAAATTATTGCTTTGCTGTATGAAGTAGTTTGAAAATGGAGATGATCACAGGCTAGTAGCTTATAGAAATAGGCAAAAGCAGTTTCCATATGCTTGAGAGGATGTGTGGATAATCAGGAAAATCAGCAAATCAAGGAAAAGATCCTTCATTGAACTGTGGTGAACAATCATGATATGATATGCTCCAGTAGATATTTGCAGACTGATAATTAATTGAATTGCGCACCAAGCAGCAAGGAATTCTTCCAGATCACCTGGAGATGGTCAAGAAGCTGAACTGAGATGTGGTGTATCATCCACCATCACCTAGCTTTCTTTTGATGAATGTCACTTGTAAAAATTAGGATAGATCAAGTGTAAATGTGGTGGGACCACAGTGCATTGAGTGCACTTGGAAATTTGTGAATTGAGCTTCAAGTTCTATGGTGAGGATCTTTTTAGCATTCCCTTTAGCATTACTGTTTAGTATTTACTATTTAGCCTTTTAACATTTCTTTTTGTAATAGATTTTTTTTAAAACCTTTGAAGCTGGTTGCAATTGTGTATGTGTTGAAGCACCTAATGAAATGATGTGCTTTATATGAGCTCTTAGTATGGTATTAGGTGTGGATGTACAATCTAGTTCTAGTATCGAATCTTCTGCCTCTTTCATCTGTGTTAAATTGTTTAATCCAGGCGATTACAGAGAATAATCTGTTCTAGTTATTTTGTTTTGAGAATGCTCAGATAATCACACTATTCTTCCACACCATAGCATTTTCTTTTTGTTTCAAGAGAAATTTTGTCTCTCTTTTCACCCCACATTAGTAAGCAGCATTATAATAGAGGAGCTGGCCCAAATCTGGAGGCCGTCCTAACTTCTAAGCTTGAAACACTTGGAACTTCCCATTGTCATGGTCTGATTGTGGGTGCACTATACTGACAATTGGAAATGTGAATATGAACCATTGTAGGCATAGAGCAAAAAGAGATTTGTTTTGGGCATATGACAATCCCATTTTGGGCATATATTACAATGATTGGAGTCCATAAAACCACAACATATTGATGAAAGTGATCAATTTTGCATATTAATGGATTTCTGACGAGCTTGGCCGTACTCCTGCCAGTTGCATTTGCTTCAAAATCTTGAAGGCTTGTGCAAAACCAGAAAATATTGCAACCAATAAGATTCAATAAACTTAAAGCCACATTGAGACCATCAATTTGTGTGCATCTTGGTTCTTGAAATTCTGCTTTCATTCATTAATTGGAAGGTTGCCTTACCCTGTTCTAATGATTCTGTATTAGCAGACATTAAGAAGATGCTGACAAAGGTTTCCGAGTTTGGCATTTCATCTACCAAATGCATTTATCTCTACAGTTTCCAAGGTCTCTTTGCACCTGCTAAGAACTTTATTTTTGCAGATACACCGAGGATTTAGCACAGCTGGGCCAATGCCATATACTTCAAATACCATTTATGTAAAAATCTCAAGGGCTTTACCACACACCTTTTCCAATGTGTCCATCAATGGTTTATAGCAGAGTAGCCGGATACACCCCCACCCCTCACCAGGCACGTGTATCCCTGTATCTGTATCAGATACAAATACGATACGGCACGGATACATGTTGGATACCATACCCACATGTGCCAAAAAAAATTCTGATTTTCCAGCTGTGCTGGATACTGTGCGATTTGATTTTCAAAAAAATTGACGCGAATCCACCTAAACTTAATCTTAAAAAACTTCAATTGTGTGATATTTTTTTTTTTTGAATAAACAAAACCTACACCAAATGAGAAAGACAAATGAAACCTTTTTCTATTTCAGTGAACCATTTTTCTTGGGTCTTCTTGCAGTGCAACTCTGCTATTTTTTTTGGTGTTTTAATTTTTATAGATTTAAGAAAGTTAATTGGTTATAATTTTATATTTATATTTAATATTTATATTATGTTGTTTAAATGTTAGATATTTTTTAAAAAATTAAAATTTATTCATTTATACTTAATTGCTTATTCTTTACTAAATTATTAATATTTAAATTTTAATATTATTTGAATTTATATTTACATATTTGCTTTTACAGTAATGAAAATCTCCTCCAATAACTTAGAAAATTATGTTAAATATATGTGTGTGTGTTTTTTATGAATGTCGTATCCAGCTGTATCCATATTGGGGGTCTTAAAAAATGACCATATCTGTATCCGATACCGTATCCGTATTTGTATCTGTATCCGTGTCCATACAATTTTGGTTTATAGTCTATGAGACCAGAACTTACAGAGGCATATATCAAACAATTCTTGTGCCAACTTCAAAATTTCCGAGGCCTCTTTGCAGCTGCCAAGAACTTTGCTTGTACATATCTGCCAATGGTTGTAGAGCTGTATGAAAGACTCTAGATTTAGCATAGTTGGGAAAAAGCTGATCAAGCTTATTATGTACTTAAAATTTTCAAAGGGCATTGGTTCAAAATTTTTAAACCAGTTTTGAGAATGTCCATCAATAGGTACAGATCCTGAGATCACAATTAGCAGTAGTACAAAACCTTAAAGATTTTATCTGCAACCCCAATTTGTGTGTAACCAACAAAATTTTCAAACCGTGATGCTGCATTTTAAAAGGCTTTAGGCATCATAAAAAAACATTTGTGCTAGCCATACCCAAAATCCAGTGTGCAATGTCATATCCAGTTGGAGATAGTTCAAAACTTCAAGGTATTGCATCGGATTTGAAAATTGTTGAAGATTGTAGGAATATCCCTGCATTTCTTTGTTACAAATTGCATTAGTGTAGTGACTTTTTTGACAGGGGCTTGAAGTATAAAAAATGCAGCAGCCTAAACAAAGGCACTTGAATAAACATCACTACCTAATAAGAGCACCCAGGTCAGGAATCAGTTTGACTGTAAGCACGTATCCTCAACAACTTAGGCGGTTAAAAACCCAAGCCCCCTTGACATGAGCCCAACATTGTTCTTTGATAAAAGGTGCTCGAGCCCTGAAAATTCTCCTGAAATAGACTAATAATGCAACAGTGCACAAATTAGAAAATCTTTGCTCTTTTCCTCTCTGTGGCAGTGGTTGAAAGAGAGAGAAGAGAAGCAATAGAGGAGAGTCCTTGTATCCTAAAAAATTCAATCCAATTTCTAACTGCTCATGGAATTTTTTCTCAAGGCCCACGAAAGGAGGATCAAGTTCTTTAATCCCTATGTCAAAAGCCTTGTCAGACATTCCACAACATCTTCAGTGTCGGACTCACTATTAGTGTTGTGAAAATGAGAATAGAAGTGACATCAAAGAAGCTTTCTATGTGAACACAATTTAAGCATCCAACCCTTTTCTCTTTGGGTAACTTTCACTAATTCAATTTGAGGGGAACTCACAAAGCATTAGCATACTCAAGTTGAGGGGAGCTATTCCCTTGTTTTGAAGGAGTGCAGATCCCAGGCCACCTGACCAAGGTCTCAACATCAAACTTGGCTTCATTTTGGTGTAGCTCTTCTAGCATTAATTAGTTCCATCAAAACACCTTTAATCTTAGTAGCACATCATTGCCAACAACAGGGTAGATCATTGAAAACTTTGGCATTCTGGTGATCCTGATTGACCAAACCAAAACAACAAGAGTGGCCTGCTATGTAGAGACAAGGAAATCATAGCTGCAGAGGCATCAATAGGCCTTAGTGAGTCACCTGATATTGCCAGGGTAGGCCTGGACCAGGCCCAACTTACTTTTGTGTCTTGTCCAAAACTTTGGTAGCAAAGCATATTGAAAAGCAAGTTATTAGCTGTTTCCTTTGCCTCTTCACATGAGATGTATTGCACCTAGAGGGCCTGTTAAAGCCCACATGATGCAGGCTGTCCTAGGATAAAATTTTGTTTAATGCAGCCAATTAGAGAAAGGCTACAGATTTGGCCATGCCCCACTTAATCCAGATGTTATGAGTTGGCAACAACTCAGCCCAGGGACCCACCCAGGAAAAGCTTTCGGGTAGCCCATGCCGCTCCTAGTCCAATGTACAATGGTGTCCCAAAGATCATATTGGAGACTCTTGCCTTTGAGAATTTGTAGAGGAAGGTTTTTTGTTCTTCCCCAATTATCAATTCTTTGGCCTTGAGTTAAGTAATTGCAAATTTGAGCACCCTAAGTTGAGTTTTTGTCAGTTCTTGATATACCTAGCGAGGTGTTTGTGAAGCATTGGCAAACGTTAAACAATGAAATGCTACATTTCAAAGTTGGAGCTAGTTAGAGGGCTAAGAAGTCCTTGTGGCATTTGGGTTGTCAAAATATTGGTTAGTAAGCTTTTGCTTAGGGTTGATGTGGCATTATGAAATTCAAGTGACATTATGAGATTGAAGCGGCATTATGAAAATCCATCATATGGAGGCTTGCTTGATGAAAGAGCATTCTAGGGTTCACAATCTTGCATCACCCAAAAATATTTCCTTTGTTGTTTGGCTTGTTGTGTGCTAGTCTTGTACTTGCATGCCTTGTTTCTTTTAATGTTTGCGTTGTTCGTGTTTTGTGTTGTGTGCAATTTTGTTTTTGATAGATTAAGTAGGGAAGGGCCCTGAACCTGATTACAAAAAGTCAACCATAAAGTTCAGAGAAATAAACATCATAATTGGCAACTAGGCCAGCCCTAAAACAACAAACAACTAAGAAACAACACTAAAAAGACAACACATAAAACACAAAAACAGACTAATAAAGATAATTCTTGCCTTTTTCAAGGAGTCTATCGACTCCTCCTAACAAGCAACCTCCAGAGATTGCCTAGACTTTTTGGTTTTCTTGATATTCTCCTATTGATCATCCACATTTCTCTATTTCTTCTTCTTCTTCTTGATCCTCGACTGTTCAATAGCCATACCAACTGCATATCTGTTCATTATTCTCTCTGTAATTTTGACAAGGTCGCAGAAGGCTTTCTCTATTTTCAACACTTTGTTTTGGTATAACTTTAAAGTACTACAAACATTATCCCATTTATTGTCACAACTTTTACATTACTCATTCTCTTGCTCGTTCCTTTCAATGACACCAACTATTTTCTTAAGGTCTTCCAATTCGTCGTATAAGGAATGCAAAGATTCCTCTTGTTGTTCTATGTGTTCAACCTCTTGCTGTTCTTTTTGTTCGTTCCTCTGATTTTCCCCTTGATTCTTATGGTTTCTTCTTCCACATATTCAGATTTCTCCTCATCCTCAAAAGCAAGGTTATTCATCTCATTTTGGGAGGAAATAGAAATAGAAGCATCTTCTTCATTTTGCTGAGGTCGGTCAACCATCTCCTCAAATAGGGATCATCATTTGAAATAGTACGATCATCCTCCTCATCCTCATTAGGCTTCCCATCATAATCTGTCTTCCCATTTTTGTTTTTCTTCCTAGCCAAATTAATATTTTCGTTTCCACAAGCCTTAGCTAGTTTGGAAAACCTTTTATGCCCCAAAATTTCTTTCTCACCCTCACCCTTAACAGGCTCTTCCTCATCCAAAAAGATCTATAGCAATCTCCCTCAAGGCCTTAACTTCATTGTTCTTATTTACAACATTCTTTCCCTTTATGCTCTTATAACCCTTATTATCCTTGATTGAGAGGCTCTTTTTAGTTTTCTTCTTAGGCTTAGGCTCATCTTGAATGACAATAGAGGCTTTTCTTTAAGAGGTGGGGGAGGGAAACAAACTCTTTTCGTCATTCAATTGGTTATCAACAAAGGCAATTTTATTTTTTCTTTTCTCAGCAGAGTGGGCAGGGTTTTTGACTTTCAACACCTTACCTGGAGTTAACAAACTACCAAGTTGACCTTTAAGAGCCTTAACAAAGATCTTAGGGTTACTATTTGAAGGCACATCCCCAATCAGCTTAATATGCACATTTGAGTTCTTGACTCGAGGTTTTTAGTAGGGTTAAGACTCAAGGAGCATTGATACAACACATTTATCAAACCTTGATGCAAGGGAGTATAGGCCCCCTCATTTGCACATTTTTCTAATGAAGACAACCAATAAAAACTCTGACTTATTATATTTCCCTGTCTGAAACGGTTGGGGAGGGGAAAATGATAACCATGCATTGTTCTAAACCTTCCTTCTAATGTAAAATATTTCATTATATGAAGACTCACCATTGCGGGCAATTCCTATCTGCTATGACCATTTTGTAGCCTCTTTATCTTTTCTCCTTTCTCTAAGGTGTCAATGTATCTTTGGTAGCTTATTTTGCTGATTCTCTTCACCTTCGCACCATCGTAGCTAAGACCAATCGCCTTAGCAATTAGCTCCTTAGTGACACTGAAATTAACCCCTCCAACGGTAATGACTCCCTTCTTTTCTTCCATGAATTCACAAATGGCGAGGTTAAAGTATCAGTAAAGCCTCTCGTTGCATAGAAAAACAGGGTGAAACCTCCTCTTTCAAATATTTCCCATAATTCCACATTCTTCTTCAGAGCTGCATAAGAAGATTGGCTCAACTCTAAGCCTTGGCCATTTATTCTAGTTTGCACACAACGAGACCCACAACCTGTAATGTGGAGAAAAACACAAGTGCAGCTAATATTGGCGTAATAACACATGAAGCCTTGCTGCCTTTTAATAAAATACGTCTTTCCTTTCTTTCTCCTTACCACACGAGGGAAACCTGAAATACACTCATTAAAAGACCATCCACGATAGCAAGTACCGACAAGACCATTATAGACTTCGTTTGGCTTGCAAGTTTTAAGATACTCCCAAATCTTATTTTTAATTTCGCCATCCTTGGTGTGATCTTCATCACCCCAAAACTTAAATGGATATTTTTTGAATCTTAAAATCTTTCAAGTGCCACATGAGGAAATGAAAATAATTTTCCATCATGTAATTGAACATAGTACTATCAACCCATAACCTAGTCTAAAAAATGATTATCACATTTCGAATTAATATTCTACTACCATCTTCTAAATTGTTTGAGCTACGCCTTTGCACCTTGATTATTAGCCATAATATTATTAATTATCAAAATTAAAGGCTTAATCCCTATCTTCCTTTATTCATCCATAAAAAGGATTGTTTTACCTATCATTAGAAAGAATCACCTTCACCTTAATAAGGAGCTCCATGTCATACTTCCAATATTGATAATTAAGATCAAGATTGGAAACATCAACAACAAGATTTCCTTCTTTGTAAATATGTCTTTGATTTGAGTAAAATTCTACAAGAGATCTACATTCTTCAATCACATTCCTTATCTTCTAAGGAGGAGATTTAGAGTTCTGCAATAATTCAACTGATTTGGAATCCCCTTCAATTTCCACTTTCATATGATGACCCAACTTCTTAATTCTTTTGATACCCCACCATACCACTGGGACTTCAACCTCGTTATTAGTATTCCACCCTATATTCCTAACATATTCTTCAATAAAACATCATTTATCATCTCTAATAACACCTTCGACAATAGCAAGTCTAGTGTTGCCCTTGGAAGAACCATCAAAATATAATTTGACCCATCCCTTCTGAGGGGACATCCACTTTACGTGTTTCCTCAAAAGAACCTTCACCCAATTAACCTTAGTAAGATCTTGATATACTCCCCAATTTTGCTTTATTTTAAGCTATAGATAAGAAGGCAATTTTCTAGCATTTCCAAACTTGACAACATTAACATTTTCTTGGAGACCATTTTTTATGCTTTGAAACACTTCTTTGTTATCCTTCGTCTGTTCTCTAAAATTCTTGTTGTTTCTTTCCTTCCAAAGGCCCTAGACTATCTGAAGAGGGACTTGTTTCCAGATTTCCTTAATCATTGGATGGAAATAAAGGGAATTTTGATTCCAGCTAATAACAAAGTCTTTCAGCTTAGCAAGAAAAGTCTAGTTAACTTGGAGCTTATTCAATGCCTCCCAAACGTCCTTAACAAAAGTATAGTGGAGAAGAAGATGATCCATCATTTCTTCATCATCACAACATAAATACACCTTTTAAGAAACTAAAATCCCCTCTTAACCAAGTTATCTATAGTGAGGATTCTATTATGTAACACAACCCACTAAAAACAATTAATCTTAGGGAGAACCTTATGATTCCAATTTAGGCTCCAATCAAAAGAAGAATCACTTTTATCATATGCAATTAAACTATAGTCAGACCCCATTGAGAAACAACCTGAAGGATCAGTCGTCCAAACATACTCATTTTCTCTGGATAAACATAAAAAAATACACTCTCATATGCTTTGCTTCAATTGATTTATCACTTCTTCCATTCCATCTTGCCTCCCTCTAACCTGAAACAAAAATCTTTCCATTTAGCCTGTAATCTATTCCATTAGATATAATCCTATAATTGCTCGCCATTCAATCTTATGAGATGTTCTTTAATTTTTGAAAAAGCTTGAACCAAGGGTAGCAGAGGACCCTCTTTCCACTTATCATTTCAAAAATTAACCCTTTTTTCATTTCCCACCCTCCAACATAGACCTTGCTTTAGCAAATTTTTATTTTTTAACAAGTTATTCTAGATAACATAACCATAGGGAAGATAAAGAGAAGACAAAAAACAACATTGGTCCCTATTTTCCATATACATAGCTGTAACAATACAACCCTAGTCTTTATCATTCTTAATAAGGCTCCAACGAAATCTAGATAACAATTCTTTATTAAAGGGTTGCAACCTTCTTATTCCTAAGCCTCCATTCTTTTTTGATTTACAAACCATCTCCCAATTCACCGAAGAAATCCTAGTCTTTTCTTTGGTACTAGTCGAACTAGTTTTTTTTCTTCTAAATTTGCTTTATCCTTTCAGCCATGCAAGTTGGAATCTTGAATAGAGAGAGATATTACACTAGGACATTTTGAAGAAAAGCTATCAATAATTGATATTTTCCAATTTGACTCCACAGTTTTCCTTTCCATCCAACCAATTTCTTTTGAACCTTTTCAACAATAGTATTCCAATAATTGTTTGAAAATTTCTTAGTGGACAAGGGAAGACCAAGATATGTAGGAGGGAGAGCAACTTGTTGACATACCAAAATTCTAACAATCTTGTTTTTAAGAGCGCCATCAAAAATTAAAAAGTACAAGACACTCTTATTATAATTAGTATACTGTCTTGAAGCTCTTGTATAGTTATCCAACAAGGTTTCCATTGTTTAGCTTCCATTATAGAAGCAACACCAAAGAGAATTTTATCATTCACAAACTGTTGATGGGAAGATGGAGATAAGGAAGAAGAAGCTTTAACCCCCTTTGATGCTCTAGAATCAATCAACTTTTGGAAGTTCCTACCAAGGACTTCAACCACTATTATAAAAAGATAAAGGGTGATTGGATCCCCTTGTCTCCATCCTTTGCTACAAGAGAAAAAATCCCTAGGAATACCATTTACCAATACAAAGTACTTAAGCATGACCACACATTCTTTGATTAGTTGAAAGATCCTCCCTTGAAAACCAAACTTCTGGAACACAACAAGGAGAAAAAGCCAAGACATTCTATTTGGCTTTGGAAATATCTAATTTTATGACCATACCTATTTTTTTATTATTCTCCATAACAGGAGGGTGCAAGTTTGTTGACAATGAACTTGCACAACCTTTGTGCTTGTGCATATTTCTCTTTGCACAACACTTTAGATGTAGTTGTATTGTTGCTTGTGTATCTTGCACAATGATTTTTTAAGCACATCTTTGTGTGCTCCTTGTTTGCTATTGCACACCTTTTGTGAGACCTCAACTAATTGTCAACATTACTATGAAAGTTGTTAGAATTGTATAGGGTTGATGCACAACTTTCCATGCAATAATTTGTTTTCAACATTACACTTGCATGATGATTGCTTCTTTGTGAGCATGCATCTTTGTGCTTGTTTCTACTTGTGCTATTGTGAATTACAATTCATAAGATGATTGATGGTTGACTTTGACACTTGTCAAGCTGCTTTTTGTGAATGGTAGGAATTGGTTGTGATCTTACTTGCTAGTGATCGATCCACTTTGTTTGGAATTTGGATTGACACAATGCATGCTAGTTCTTGTAACAATTCAACTTTTGAAAGTGGTGGTTATTTATGATCAATGACATATGAGAAATTGGCTCCAAAGATTTAGCTTACTGATGAAGGCCTATAGTTGGAATGATACTTTACTTAATTGTGTTCTTCTAAGGAGAATGAAGATGATGTTTTGAGAGAATTGATGAGTGGTTGTGTTTCAATTAGATTGTGAAGCATAGTCTTTGCTTAGGTTGCATATTCCATGTTGATGTTTTCCATTTTTCTATAAAGGGCTCATGTGCATCAAAATTTCTCCAACTAAATAAAACATCTTGTTTCTTAACCTCCATAGTTGTCTTCCTTTCACTTTTATAGTGACTTTGTGTGTCCATCATTTGATGTTCAATTGACCTGAATATAACATAATGTCAATTGGTATTAGAGGATATGTTCCAAGTCCTAGGATTGGGAGTTGTGAGCTCCATAATAGTAAGTTTTTTATGATTGTCGCTTTCTAGGTGGTCTAGAAGGAGAAATGACCCACAATTTGGGAAGAGGAGGTAGAAACAATAAAGTGACTAGGGGACCATGCTTAGTGGACCTTGTTGATAAGATGAGAATTCTTTAGGCGAGGTTCAATGTCATGGAGATCATGCATAGAAGAGTGGTTCATACAAAAGATATTAGTGAAGATCAGATAAAAGATCAAGCTGTATGATGAAACATAGATGTTGACTTTGATGAAGTCAATATAGAAGATTGGGTTGTGCAAACTTTGGTGAGATAGTATCAAATCAATATTTTATTTATTGAGTAAGCAAGAAGCTTAAATCCGTAAACTTTACTGGACTAGATGATTGAGCTAGAGAAGTATTTTGACCTAAGTCAATTGAAGAGCTTAAGGAGGTAAAGTTCTTCAATATAAAGTTGAAAGGGTATGTTTCCTTGTGGGATTACATACAAAAGGACTATGTTCAAAGGAACAAGAGAACAATCTCAAATTGGGATCACGTGTTCTCCAAGTTCAAGGGGAAGTTTATGCCAACCAACTAAATTTTGGATTTTTTTAAGTAATTTCAAATCTTGCACCAAAAGGAGACATTCATGAAGGTGTATAGAGTAGAGTTCAATCAAATCAACATCTAGGCTATTCATGTGGAAGAAGACAAAGAGAAAGTATTTAGGTATGTAAATGGTGTGCACACTTCATTGAAGTTACCTACAACCTTGCACTTAAAGTGGAGGAGAACCCTTGAAACCTATTGATACTTAAATATTGCATCAACAATGGGAAGTTCTATGAATGTGGGACTTTGTCCATAAAATAATCTTTGAGTTTCTAAGGCTAGTTTCTTATTGATTCGACTAATCCAACTTTACCTAGAAAAATGTGAAGGAATGGAAATGACTAAAAAAAATGCTTAAATTAAAAGAAGCAATGCACTAAGATTGATATTCCCTATTTATCCCTAGGAGACTATAAGATAGATATAATGCAGTAGTCAACTAAAAATTTGAGCACATCTACAACAATGTAGAAGATAATTAATCATCCATAAACAATAACAAAAGTAGGATAGCAATTAAGGACATCAAATTTCCACAATCCATAATATTGATCAGTGTTGTATTTGGATTAGATTGTGATATTTTTTTTAATTAATGTTTTTGATCACATTTTGTGATCCATCATTACGATGATAGAGAGCTAAAGGAGTCATAAAAATGGTTTGTTGTAGCCCAAGATAAACTTAAAAAAGGGGGGTGGGAGGTGAGGGAGATGTTGCACAAAGATTGAGGCACAAAGGAGGGTCAAGTAAGAAAAATAAACTAGGGAACCATAAACACATTAAGGAACAATAATTAGGTAGGTAGGTATGTAAAACTAGAATATAAACATAGAATATACCGATTTAAGAAAGTAAAGTTACATAGACACACATATATAATACAACCACTTACATATATGCAAACACATACACATACCTCCCTACACACATAATTAATTCCCCATATATATAGCACTATAATCATGTTATAGTTAAATATATATTTGTTTCCCCCTCTCTATATTTCCAACCACATTATTAAAAATAGACACTAACAAATTTTTACAAGCATATTATTGAAATCATTGTGGTTAGTATTTATGGTAAAATTTATTTCTCCCTTCCTCTCTTCTTTCCCTTCAATTTCTTACTTAAAATACAAACACATCACTACTAAAAATTCACAAGACACAAAATGTAGTTAGTTGACAATTCCTTGGGATCTAAATGTCATCTATACATAATACCATATACTTATTCCTTTCAAAATGTCCCTCTAAACTCCAAGCTTGCACATAAACATTGACATAAACACACATATACACATCATTTCCCCTTCCTCCATTCTTTCACTCCATTTTTTTAATTTAAAATATGAACACATCACTACCAAAAGTTTACACAACACAAAAAGTAGCCAGTTGACAATGCCTTGTGATCTAAATTTCCTCTATACTTGGTACTACCGTAGCCTTACTTCTTCCAAAATCCCCCTCCAAACTCCAAGAACACATGTGCACACACACAAATATATAATTAATCATTGATATACCCGTACACACAATTAATCTCTCTATCCCTCTTACACACACACACACACACTTTGCTCACATTTTTAGCTTTGTCGAACCCAAAGGTTTGTCTTGTGGTGGTTTAGGGTTTGGTTTTTGTAGGTGTTTTTTTAATTTACTTATTCATAGCCATTTTTTGAATTAATAATCAATTACTAAAAATACATGTTATAATATGAGTTCAAACAACCATTTGAGGGAAGTCAAAACAAAAAGATAAATAGTCCAATACAAATGATTTATAGAATATAGTTGAGTATAAAATTTCTCAAAAAGCACCAAGTCTTGAGACTAACAACAAAAATCAACTATGCATATTGCAACTTTCACTATAATTGTCCATTTGAAAGGTGGCGAGATATCAAATATATTATCATTCTCCTTGACCACCTCCAAGTCAACACCACCCGAAAATATCTATATTTGTAATTTTTGTTATAATTTTCTTGAAATTGGACGTATTGTTTAATTTTTTTGTCATCTAGCTGTATAGCATCATGTGGCCAACATTTAGCAAATTTTAACTTTGATCTTTTGATATTTGCTTGATCTTCCTCCATAAGTTCTAGGAACTTACCCTTGGAAATTTTAGTTGTCATAGTAACTTGCATCACAACATGGTAAAGCATGATTCTTTTAGAAGACTCTGTAAGGTGTCTCCTCTTGCCCTAAAATATATCATTTCTCAATTTCCATATTAGTGGTTAAAACAAATTGAAAGGAGTTATACTTGCTACTCAACCTTCAACATAATCAAACAAAATTTCATACCAAGAAAAAATATCCCTATTGTCCTAGCCCTTAAGATTAGATTAAAAAGACCAAACACTTATAGCAAATTCACAATTAAAAAAAATGATCAACGAACTCAGACATATTACATAAATTACAACTCCACCTACTAGGGTCTGACTGAAAACTATTCAAATCTACAACCAACCTCTTAAGTAATAGAAGCCATTTAAAACAATATTTTTTAGGTTCAAGAAGTCTAGACCAACAACCACTAAAGATCTTGCCCCATTGACTAGGACTAAGCTCAAGATTATAGCTCATTCACTTGATCAATAACTTCTTGGGAGTTGATTAACATTGTGTAGATGCTTTTAATGTTAATCTTCAAGAAGGTAGAGCCATCCCTCCACAAGAGATTATCATAAATTTCCAAATCAAAGAAAATATTGATCGGGAAGTTCATATTGCAATAAGATTTTTTAAGCACATAATAAGTTCTTTTCAAGGAGATGGACAACCCAAATTTCTTACTAAGCTCCTACTAGCCATTGAGGTATGTCTCATTGATTATTTCCTTGAAATTTCTCACTCCTTTACTATTCCAACATATAGTAGATAACCCTTGCATCAAAATAAGGTTTATTTTTTCATTATAGATTCCACCATATAGATCTAAAGTTATAGATCTTATTATTCTCATGATTGTAAGCATTACAACTTCTAATTTGAATTCTCACAAGCTCCCATGCTTTCTAATTACTTTTGAACACATTAGAGCCAAAAGGAGAAACAAAATATACCAAAGAGGATATCATGAGGATAAAATCATTTTTATTACCTAGCTTTATTTGGAACAACATTCTGATTTTTTTTTAACAATAATTTTCTAGGGCTCATCCCTAGTAAAGGCTTTGAATATCCACTTTGTCGCAAGAGATCTTGCAACACCTTTGGTTTTCAAGTCCTTTAAACCAACCCCACCTTGCTTTTTATCCATATAACACCATTACCAATTAATTGCATTTTTATTCTTATTACCTTTCCCATATGACTAGAGGAAATTCCTAATTATCTTTTGAATACCATTTATCTGGTAGTTACTAATTAAGAAAATAGAAGCATAGTAGATATTGTACAAGGATAATTTATTTTTGACAAACTTGAATGCCTACCAGTGACAAATATTACCTATTTCATTTGAAGAACTTTTTGTCCATTTTCTCATAAATATAATTCAACATATCTTTCAGGGAAGAACTAATAGAGAGGGGTATACTAACGTACCTAACTTGCTTATTAGGACCCCCCACACAAGGTTGTGCTTGAAGAACCACTCTAGAGGATTATCTTGCTAGTTGAGTAGAATAGATTCACACTCAAATATCTTGGCACCAAATGCCTTAAAAATAGTTTTAAGTTTATTCATCTTATTATAAAAATTATTTTCATCCAATTCCATAAAAAATAATATCATTTAAAAACTAAATGTTTAATAAATTATCATTATTTGGAAGAATAAGCCCCTTTGATCCTATCTCCAACATTAATAGCTCTCAAAAAGTAATACATGGCATTAAAGGCAATCACAAAAAATGTAGGGGCAAGAGGACAACCTTTCCTAATTAATCTCTACAGAGAGAAGGGTTTTGTGATAGATCCATTAATATCAATTTGTGTAGAGGCATCCTTAAAAAATAGCTTTATCATTTTACATAAATTAGATGGGAA
Organism: Sequoia sempervirens; assembly: GCA_007258455.2. NCBI lineage: Eukaryota > Viridiplantae > Streptophyta > Pinopsida > Cupressales > Cupressaceae > Sequoia > Sequoia sempervirens. Next base: position 98,826,197 of record VDFB02000003.1, read on the forward strand.
TCCAAAGGCCTTCGAGGTCATTTTAATGAATGACCATTCAACACTATCACAAGCTTTCTCAAAATCTAGTAGAAGCATGCCAACATCTTGACCAGTGTTCTTAGTCTAGTTCAATGCTTCCCAACAAGTTATAAAGTTTTCAAGAATAAATCTTCCTTTAATAAAGTCAATCTAAGTAGCATTGATAAATTTGGGAAGAATGTCAATAAGCTTGAGAGCTAAAATTTGAGAAAGGATTTTATAAGAAACATTATTGAGAGTGATTGGCTTCCAATTCTTGATTTAGCTCTTATCACCTTCTTTAGGAAAGATTTTTATGATACCGCTATTAATATCTTTACCCAAGGAGCCTTTATCAATAACTTCTTTGTAGACTAACAAGTCATCAACGATCTAGTCCAAATTCTTTTTGCAGAATTTAGATGGTAGCCTACTTATACCAAGAGATTTATCGTTAATGAAATTTTGAATAGCTCTAATCATTTCCTCACAAATAAGGACAATGTTCAAACTATTGGCATCCTCTTTAATAATTTTAATAAGTATAATCTCCTTACAAATCTCTTGAGATTTTTTACACTCAATATTTCCATCTTCATATTGGAAAAAGTTTTTGCTAATACTTGTTGACGGTGATTTTGGCACCACAACAATGCAAGCAAACTATTGCTATTTTGCTTCTCCTGAAAGAGAAAGGCAACACATGGATGCCTTAGCTCCCAAGGTCTTTGTAGTTGGGTCTCAACTGTGTTGATGTTACTCAGTGGTCAATGCAACAGTAATATTCAAGGGGCCTGCTGGTGTTGAGCTTCTGGATTGTTTTAAGATCAAGCATGAAATAAAACCTACTCTAACAGGGGTTTTTAAAGAAATATAAAAAGATAAGTCAGAGTTTTGAAACAGAAAAGAACAATAGTTCATCCAACCTTAACCAGGCTTGTTAACTTCAAGGAATTTGTAAACCAAAACTACAGAAGAAAGTAAACTTGTGATTGACACACAACCTCTTTCATTCACAGTGCTCATTCGCATAACAAATTTAAATTACCATTTAAATAAAACACAAAATAATATTTCATTCCTTGAAGACTTCACAAATCAAATGATTAATTTAAGACAAATATCAGTCTAGAACACAACATGAAGGAGATTAAATTCTGATTGCTTCTACTGTTAGTAAAACAGATAAGCAATATTTACAAAGCTGGCACAGTCACCAGTGTACAGAGAATCTGTAGCTCCAGATTGTTTCCAACTACACTAAGAGAACTTAGAAAATACATTAAAGTCTATGCTGAAATCTAACGGCTAAACAAGAAGACAAGAGAAGCTCTCATTACTCAGAATCAAGATGCAACTCTATCTCCTTCTGTTAACTGACCAACTCCTAATAGTTCTCAGTCTAAAATTCTCTAACCTTAGAGGTTCTAATCTAGAAGTGCTAATACAAAAAGTTCTAACCTTTACAAAGAGGCAACAATGCCTTATATACAAAATGTATCAATAAGAATATGCTGTCCCCTGCACTAGAGTTTACAAAATATCTGTAGACTGTAGGAGAGTTGGCTCTCAGATCTTTCTGAGGAAAGTCAAAACTACATTCATTATGGAGCCTTGCTGTCTGGGTCAGTCATGGCTTGAGCTCAGGAGAAGCCTCTTGATCCTTTTTTTTTGCAGCAACAACATTTATTCTTTGTCTTTGTGTCCACCTTGAACTCCGCTAGGGTCGCCTTGAATGCTCCAAGGCACTTTTCCATTAACTCTGATCAACCTCCGTCGGTGGTCGCTACAACTATCCCTATGAGTCACAACTTCTTCTTCTCCTCGGCTTCCCTTCTATTCTGGACTTATTAGAGTCGGGAATACATTACCCCAAATTTCTCTTCTCTTACCGAGCCCATTCTTGTTATCGGTGAGACTCCTGAATGTCAGCTAGACCTCCTGGCGCATACCTTTCCTCTCCTCGAAGGGACATCCCGTCAGCGTGACCTCCTTCCTTCGCTGAGACCACATGGCAAAGCTTTTGTTTTCTTTTGGAGTCTCCCCGATATCCTCCTTTTCCTCTGGGTTTCGGCTCCTCCTGTTTTGGTGTGACCTTCATAGTCGCTGAGACTTCCCGGCGAGAGTCTAAATCTTCCCCGAAAACCCTCGGGGAACCTTTGTCGGCAAGACTTATGGCGACTCCCTTGCATGTCGCCGAGACTCTATCGTATCGACAAGACCTTTCGCTGAGTTCTTTCACTCTCGCCGAGCTTCCTCCTTGTCGCTAAGACACCATCGGATCAGCAAGACATCTTACCGACCTCGATCCATTCGCTCAGAGTCTCCCTGAGTTCTTTTTGTTTCGGCGAGAGTTTACTTGAGTTCGAAGAGGGCTTGTTTGATCGGCAAGACTTTTCGCGACGGTAAGACATCACAGCAAAGGCACTTCATTCGGTTAGAGTCTTACCGAGTTCTTCTTGTTCTCTCCGAACTCTTTTGTTTCGGTGAAACTTTCCCCCTTCACTGAAACCTTATGGTGAAGGGAGAACCCTTTGGCGAAACTTTCAACTTTTTCCAACTCATGTTGTTGCCAAGACCTCACTGTAGTCACATCGACATGCTTTCTTTGTTCCACCTGTATCGCTGTAACCTTCCTTTGTCGGGGAGATGTCGTATAGAAACCTCATGTCTCGGTGAAAGCCTCCGCATGTTCACTCTTTGGTCTCCAAGACTTATTAATTCTCTCACCGAAGATTACTGATCAAATCCCTTTCTAGCATGTTGGTGTGACTTTATGAATTCACCGAGACCATATGCCGAAGAAGATGACTCCCGCCGATGCCTCTTTTGTCGCCGTGACCATATCTCTTTGGCTAGACCTTATACCAAAGGTTTTATCCTTCACCGAATGCAACTCCCTTTGGCAAGACCTATGAATTCGCCAAGACTCCTTGGTGAAGAAAAAACCCTTTGCCGATGTATGGACCCTTCTTACGCCGGTCAGCGAGATATGGAGATTTTTCCAAGACCCTTCCCCGAAGACAAACTTATGCCGATAGGAAACTCATAGTCGCCAAGACAATGAATGATGTCTTGACGATAGATGCCTGTATATGAATTCCACTCGCTGTGACATCTCCGGGGTCTTGCCAACTGTTGCCTTAGTTGATTTTTATGGCCAACTGGACTGGGGAATGCATTCCAGCTGAGCTCCCTTGGCAAATATCATCATATGTAGGGTTTAATCCTGCATTTAACAAGGAAAACCACAGTAAAGATCACACAAACAGAAGTTAAATAATCAAAATCATCATTGAAACAAATCCTATGTCAGTAAGGTGCCATTAAATCTTCAAACAAAATGATCATACAAACAGTTCGGGTTTTAGGCCGACCCGCGAAATCCAAGCCAGGGAGAAATTTTAGAGAATTCCGAGTCAGGTGGATTCTAGCGAAATATACATGAAAACACCCATTAGAAAGTTAATCCAATCATTATCAGTCACATAACAATATGTGAGATCTCAAAATAACATCAATTACTCATAAAATGCACCATCACTTATTAACTAGCCCTACTACTCCATACTTCTTCTCATTCCACCAGATTCCGGGGAAATTCGCGTGGGACGGATTTCCGTGAAGGAGAAGACATTCTGGAAAACCCAGAACAGACAGGGAACAACAGATTTCGGGAAAATCCGGGGGAGAGAGAAATCCGCGAAAATCCGGTCCATGCGGATTTCTACGAAGACTGAAAATCCCTGAATGACAACGGTCAGCTGGAGTTCGAGCGGGATCCAAGGAAATCTGGATGAGAAAGAAATCCGCGAAGGAGAAGACGTCGCTCGGAGGCCTCGGGGATTTCGGGAAAATCCGGTCCACGCAAAATTCCGCGAAGACCAAAAATTCACGAACAACAACATTTGGCCGGAGTTCAAGTGAGATCCGGGAAAATCCGAATTGGGTGGAAAATCTTGAACTCAGGAGAAAACTCGAATTCCGACTGAGGAAGAACCAAACTTAGACAAAACCAGAAGACAAACTCAGGCAGAAAACCAGAAGAACCACCAAGGGGAAAGCAGGTAACCAAAAGCAAAAAGAAACCAGAAAGAGAAAAGGGGGACCCATTTTGATCCAAATCAAGGTGGGGTGGTTATGCAAGGCATAACAAATGGTGACTCAGTTGGGAAAATGGTTTAACCATTTTCATGAATTTGAAGGATTCAGCTATCCAGAACTTCTGGTTCATGAAAATCACAACTAAAGTTGGGTCAGTTATAACAAACAAGGTAGAGCTAGAATCTCAAATGTAAGCCACAGTAACTACCCCCTGAATCAATGTGTGTGCTTGATTGTGCATCATTCTTTTCATAAAGTTTCTTCATCTTTTGAACAATAATGTGCAAGATTTGAACTACATGAGTTGATTTCCTTTGTGCAATGATATCCTGGGCATTGCTCCGCTGCCAATCAGGCGTCCATAGCCTCGATAGAGATACCTCTAGTTCTCTCACAGCATTGCTCTATTGCTAGTTAGATGTCCATAGCCCCGTTAGAGATACTGGAATCACCCATTCATATTGAATCCTCTTTTCTTTTGATAATTATTTTCTTTTTTCTTTTGAAGTTTCAGATGTTTCATTTAATTCTCTTTTTCTTTTCAATATGTCAGATATTTAATATCTGATATGGGTTGAAAACTACAATGGACCTCATAACAGCACTTGGAAGTTGGATTTTTCACTCAAATCTTACAACATTGTCATCCTAGGACAAATACACTACTAGAAGAGGAGATGATTTTAATGAGTTGTGACAAATTAAAGGGAGTTGATGAAGGTTACTTACTTGGCACCTTGTTTTCAAAACTTTCCGCAACTTTTATTGACAACAAGCATGAAACAACGAATTGAGGACAGAATCATCCAATCAGAAAACCTGAAAATATCTAAACCACTTCTCTCCTAATGACCAAAGTATGCTTCAGATAGCAGCCACCATTCCAAAATGGAAAGAAAACAGATCAACCCCAAAGAACAAAAATAAAACAATAACCAAACAGCAAAGGAAACACAAAGGACAAAAGGAAAGAACAAACAAAAAAGTAGCAAACTATTTACAAGCAAAAAGCAACAACATATTACTGACAAGCAGAAACACAGAAAGTATTTACAAGCAGAAATACAAATTATTTACAAATAGGAGACAAAATAAATTATTTACATGAAGAACAACGAATTACTTATATACAGAACATAAATTAACAAGCCTCAAGATTCAAAATAGTGCTTAAGGAACTTCCCATTAATAGGAAAAGGAACAGGTTCCCCAGTTAGGCTACTCAGTTTGAAAGCATTTTCCCCTAGGATCTCAACAATTTGATAAGGGCTTAACCAGAGTTTGCCAAACTTTTGGTGATTGCCTTTCTTTTCACCAGCCTTATCCCATAGCAACACTAGGTTTGATATCCTAAAAGACTTTATCTTGGCTCTTTTGTTAAACCATCATTTGACAATAGCCTGATGCCTAAAGAATTGTTGTAAGGCCACATCTCTCTGCTCTTCTAATTTCAACAAAATAGCTAACCTGACCTCTATCCTACTGTCATTGGAGTAGAATTTCTGCATGAACTCCAGGATAGGTATTTGCAGATGGATAGGAAAGACAGGCTCTTGGCCATATACCAGCTTGAATGGTGAGGTGTTTAAGGCAGCCTTAATCCTAGTCCTATCTTCCCATAATGCGAATCTAAGCTAGGTATGCCAGTCTCTAGGGTTATGCTCTAACAGTTTCTTAATGACCCCTAAGAGATTCTTATTGGTTGACTCTGCAACTCCATTGCCTTGTGGATAATAATTTGAAGAGTATTTCAAGACAATCTTGTGATCATATGCCTAGGAAATAAATTCAGCAGAAGAAAAAGCAGAGCCGTTGTCACATACCAGAGCGAAAGGTACCCCTAACATTGTAGTGATGCATTCGGTGAGGAACTTGATCACTACCTCTGTGGTGCTGTTATTGTAGGGTATAACCTCTGTCCACCTTGTGCAGTAGTCAGTGGCAGTCAAGATGAATTTATGTCCTGCAGAAGAGTTCGGGTTAATCACTCCAATAAAATCCAGTGCCCACTGGGCAAATGGCCTCACCTTGTAGACGAGCTGCAATGGCATGGCTGCATGGCATTCCCTTGGTGCAGAAATCTGACAGACATGACATGTCCTCACATGCTGATGGGCATCTTTGAATACACAGGGCTAGTAATAACCAAATCGAAGGATCTGGTGTGCCAAAGAATCTGCAGACCCATGACTTGTGCCATGCTTCCCATGAAACTCAAAGATCACATGTTGAGCCTCTTGATGATCAAGACATCTTAGGTATACTCCTTCGAAATTCCTCCTGTATAGCAACCCTCCTTTGAGCATGTAATGAGAACTCTTCAGTCTTAAGGCTCTCCTTTGAGTTGCATTCATTTCTTCTAGACATCGATTGTTGAGCATAAAGCAAATGTTATCAACATACCATGGGTCGTTAGAGAAAGATTGGGTCGTGTATTGCTGACAGATGATGTTGTCTCCAACATCTGCCATGGCCTGAGATAAGCCCGTGCCCCTCACTAGCTTCATAGGGTGTATCTCCAGGTTGAATTCTTGCAGGATGGCCATCCATTTGCCTCTCCTTTCTCCTAGCTCGCTCTGCATGAGTAGGGACTTCACAGTCACATCAGGAACTACAACGATTTGACTTCTAAGAATGTAATGCTAGAACTTCCTGACAACCCAAACTAGTGCGAAGGCTTGCTTCTCCAGGGGTGGGTATTTGATTTCTATGTTTTTGAATGGAGAGCTCACGAATGCAATCAGCCTCTCCTCTGCCTCTCCTTTTCGTTGAGTTAAAACGGCCGCGCATGAATGCTCAGAGGCGAAAGAATAGATATAGAATGGACTAATGTAATCGGGGCTGGTAAGCACGGGTGCCTTTGAGATGGATCGCTTGACTTGTGAGAACGCGGCCTTTGCTTCCTCAGTCCACTCTATGTTGGCGTCTTTCTTCATCATCTCATTGAGTGGCTTCACGATTTCAACAAAGCATATAATAAATTTTCTCACGAAATTGATCTTCCCGAAGAAAGACCTCATTTCTTTCTTGCTTCCTGGCCTGGTGATCTTCAGAATGGACTCGAATCAATCTGGGTCGATTGAAATCCCTCTTTCAAAAATTATGTGTCCCAGCAGTTTCCCTTCAGAAACCCAAAACACACATTTTTTTGGATTCAATGAGACTCCATATTGGACACACCTCTCAAGGACTTTGGCTAAATCCGCAGCATGATTCAATCGGTCCTTGGAGAACACTGTAAGGTTGTCCATATAGACAATGATGCACTTACTGATTATGTCCTTGAATGCTATGTCCATGGCGCGCTGGAAATTTGCTCCAACATTTATCAGACCGAATGACATCCTTTTGTATGCAAACGTCCACCACTTTGTAGTGAAAGCTGTCTTCATCCTATCCTCTAAGTCGACCATTACCTGATTATATCCAGAGTAACCATCCAAGAATGACATCATCTGTGCTCCATTGACAGTCTGTAGTACCTCATCCAGGGAAGGGAGTGGGTAGTTATCCTTTTCTGAAGCCCTATTCAGGTTTCTGAAGTCAACACATAGCCTAATCTCCTCGCTTTTCTTGTAGAATGGGACAAAGTTAGCCACCCATGTTGAATGGCGCACAGGGAAGATTATCCTCACGAACAACAATTTCTAAACTTTTTTATAGATCAATGGCTCAATCAGGGCATTGATAGGGTGCTGCTTCTGTTGGAAGGGCTTAACCTCAGGCTTCAAGGGGATAGTGTGTCATGACAGAAGCATCAAATGTTTGGAGGTCTTCATACCCCCATGCAATCGCAACAATATCCTTTTTAAGTGCCCTCAATATGTCTTCTCTAATTGTCTTAGGGAAAGCCTTCCCTATGTAGACATTCCTTTCAGGGCCATAATCAACCAGGTTAACTATCTCATATTCGCCTCCTTTGTCTTCAATTGATATCTTCTTTCGAGCCCTTGGATCTGAGTCAAAAATTCTCTCCAAGGCCACCATTCCCTTGGGGATGTTATTATTCTTTAAGTTAAGAAATCCTTCTGTATCACATTCCTTAGGGTTCCAATCCCCTTGATCTCTATTGGACTCATCAATAATTTTCCCCTCAAAGACATCTGAGCTTGCTAAGAAGGCTAGAATATGTCGATAATCATCAAAGACTTGGAAATTCTTGATATTGTTAGGAACAACTAGGGTGGACATCAGTTCCACTAAGAATCTTTTGAATTTGGAGCCTTGCATAGGTTCCAAGGTGCTTGCAGCAACAGCCAGTGAATCAGCTACCTGATTTTCTTCTCTAGGGATTAAGCTAATCCCAAAAGCATCAAAGTCTTCAATTAGGTTCCATACTTGATTTTTGTAAGCTGCCAGCCTTCTGTTGTGACATGTGTATTGGCTACGCACCTACTTGATAACAATTTTTGAATCTCCCTTGACCATCAAGGAAGTGGCCTTCTTCTTATGTGCAAACATCAGTCCCCGTGCTAGAGCTTCGTATTCTGCCACGTTGTTTGTGCATCCAAATTGCAACCTGTAAGAAGCAAAGAAGGTTTTCCCTTGAGGGCTGGTTAGTACAATTCCAACACCACTGCTTGTCTTAGATTTGGATCCATCAAAGGTAAGGGTCCACAACTGATCAGGGGCTGATCCTTTTGAAGTTATTGTGGGTGCTTGAGTTAGATGAGTGACAATTGGGGTTGCTTGATCTTTTGCATCTGGCTTTGGTACATTTGTAGGTGAAGGGGTGTTAAACAAACCTTGGGGCTGCTCCTCATTAGTATACTAATTTGGGCATGTGTCTAGAGTAGGTTTGATCTGAGCAAGGATTTCTTTTGAAAGTATTGTATCCCTAGTTAACATGGTTGCTTCCTTGGACTCAAATGAGAAGCAGCCTGCAATGGTCTCAGGGCGACTTGTGCTAGCTTCCTCAGCTTGGGAAACATGATTTAAAATGTCAATGCAAGGTGGACAAGTTAATTTAGAATGACTTTGGTAATGTACCCTGCACCAATTAGGGAGCAGGAGGCTTTGCAGATCTATATCTACCCCTAAGACTAGTTGGTCTTGTTGCAGCTTTCTAACTAATGCCTGCTGATTTTCATCAATCATAAGATCAGGGAGTTTTTGTATGGGAATTTCTTTAGGATCAAGAACAGAAAAGGTTAAAGCTTCTTCTCTCTTATAAACATCTATCCTAGTTTCAAAATAGGCTACGTCATTGGGGCAATCATATTCCATGATGATGTGCTTGAGGTGAGGCTCACTTTCAATCCTAATATGATTAGGAACCCCTTTCCATGATAGCCACATATGTGAAAAGTCAAGGGAAAGATATCCCCCTAGATTTTTCATCAAATCTCGGCTCAGCAACATACCATAGGTCTCAGGAATATTTGCTACTTGAATATCTATGTTGGTTAGGATCCTAGGATTTGATCCTACTTGAACATGTATGTTTCTTAATTCTCCTACCACATTAACCTCTGTCTTGTCAAGTTGAATGACCTTCTTATTTGTTTGAATGGGGTTTAATCCCAACTTCTTGCATATGGAAAATGGCATGACATTTCCTGAGGCCCCCGAATCTAATAGATAGTTGTGTAGGTTCTTCCCATAAATTCTTAAACTTAAAAGGAAAGGTGGAGTACCTACCTTGTTTCTATATAAGGCTGCATTCACGTCCCCAGCAGGTGCCACCCTGCTCTTTCCTTTTAACTTATTAGCTTGTTCTAGAGCTTTCAGCACTATCTCCCTTTGAGTAGGGCACCACTTTAAAATGTCAAAATATGACAAATAAGTTTTCTGTTTCTGAATCTCAGAAACAATGTCAAATTCTGTATTATAACTTGAATTACTTTTGAAAATGGCAGAGGAATTACCCTTGTTATGGAGGTCAGGCAGGCCTTTTGGTGGAGGAGGATTATTATCAACACCTTGACTTTGAGGTACCATGTGATTAGGTGGCGCTGATGTAGTGAATGGCCCCTTACTTTGATTTCTCAAGAAGTGTCCTCCTTTTGACTGAAAGGCTTGGGCATCATATGAATCTTCCTCTGGTTCATTCTCCTCTTGCCTTGGGAATGAGGGCTCTTCTTCAAAGATATCATAAGCCATTGCAGTATCCAGCGAGTCACCTCCTTTGTTTGAATTCCCCTGGAATGTGTGGGCATCTTCGTGTGCCATTTTGACAATCTTCTCCATTTGAGGGAAATTTACCTCAGAATGGGTCGTTGTATCATGCAACCTACACCAGTTAGTCATGAAATTCAAGTCAGCCACATTTGCCGTATGTGACCTCTCCTCATTAACCTGATAATTATGAGGAACTCCACCATTGTTAGGCCCTGTGTTCCATTGTCTGTTGTTATTTGTTCTTTGGTTGTACCCTCTGTTTTGGTTTTGATAACCTCTTTGGTTGTAGTTGTTATTCTGATAAGTACCCTGGTTGTTGCTGTTTTGATTAGGGTAGTTCCCTTGGTTTTGGGAAGGGTTCAACCGAAGCTGAGCCATGTCATTCGTAACTTGAGATAGTGTTTTCTTCAAGGTTTCTACCTCATTGGTAAGTTGGACTGTCTTTTCAGTTTCCATGCTCTTAACAATAGGTGGGTGACCACCATGATTTGGTGTTCCAATTTGGTTCTGATGACCATGGGAACTTTGAGGAAGCTGTAATTGTTGAAAGAGATCAGGAGTTCCAGTAGCAAAGAATGGGACATGAGGCTGAGTTTGCAATTCAGATATAGGCCCATAGTGGGAAGGAGACGTTCCTGGGATAGTATTGAGTAGAGGAGTTGGGCTATGCATTCAATATCCTATTGAAGGGAAACCTCCTCCCAAACTTCCTTGTTGAGAACTGATTTGTTGCTGCATCTTGATAGCTAGATGATAAAATTTGGATAGAGAATCAATTTCAGTTGGTAGGTAAGTCCTTTGCAGGAACAAACCTAGCAAAGGTTCTATAATCCTAAAGTATGCTTGAATGGCACTGTCCTCAGTGACTAGATAAGGATCTTGCAATCTCCTATACATTCATTGGAATCTGGTATTGAACAAGGGCAAGGATTCACTTGGTTCCTTCTTGATGGTAGCAAATTGATGATATAAAAGAGCTGGGTCCACATAAACCCTAAACTGATTAATGAAAGCATTTTCCAAGTGTGTCCAACTCAGAATGGAGCCTTGGGGAAGATTAAGGTACCAATTGTATTCCATGTCCCCTAAGGAGTAAGGGAACAACCTATAGACTACATCATGGTGAGCTATCTGAGCTCTAGTACAAGTATCCTTGAAAGCTTGTATGTTCTCCTCTGCACTTCTTGATTCACCATGAAAGTACTAGGGACAAAATTTCTTAGGGTTCTTAGGCAAGTCATGAAAACCTCCCGGAATAGTCCCCAACAGAGAAGGATTATTCTGAAAGAATGCCATTGGTGGGGGTGGTGGTGGTTGAGCCAGCTGTTGTATGGGTTGAATCGACTGTGATGACAATTGGGATGGACGTAATGGTGGATTGATAGGTATCCACTGGGTATTGGTGAAAAGCCTGGTGGAGTGAGCGGAGCTGATAAGGGTGGTATGATTGTTGCCCCAGTCTTATGACTCTTGTGTCTTATTGAGGTCTTGAGTTCTATCAAAGGTGGTGGATTTTTAGCTGATCGAAGAACTGTATGAGACTTCTCTGGGGATGAAAACCCAATTTTATTCAGCTTTCCCTTCTAGGCCCTCCTTCTAGCATCAATACCTGTTGACAGTGATTTTGGCACCACAACAATGCAAGCAGAATATTGCTATTCTGCTTCTCCTGAAAGAGAAAGGAAACACATGGATGCCTTAGCTCCCAAGGTCTTTGTAGTTGGGTCTCAACTGTGTTGATGTTACTCAGTGGTCAATGCAACAGTAATATTCAAGGGGCCTGCTGGTGTTGAGCTTTTGGATTGTTCTAAGATCAAGCATAAAATAAAACCTACTCTAACAGGGGTTTTTAAAGAAATATAAAAAGATAAGTTAGAGTTTTGAAACAGAAAAGAACAATAGTTCATCCAACCTTAACCAGACTTGTTAAATTCAAGGAATTTGTAAACCAAAACTAAAGAACAAAGTAAACTTGTGATTGACACACAACCTCTTTCATTCACAATGCTCATTCACATAACAAATTTTTATTACCATTTAAATAAAACACAAAATAATATTTCATTCCTTGAAGACTTTACAAACCAAATGATCAATTTAAGACAAATATCATTCTGGAACACAACATGAAGGAGATTAAATTCTGATTGCTTCTACTGTTAGTAAAACATATAAACAATATTTACAAAGCTGGCATAGTCACCAGTGTACAGAGAATTTGCAACTCCAGATTGTTTCCAACTACACTAAGAGAACTTAGAAAATACATTAAAGTCTGTGCTGAAATCTAATGGCTAAACAAGAAGACAAGAGAAGCTCTCATTACTCAGAATCAAGATGCAACTCTATATCCTTCTGTTAACTGACCAACTCCTAACAGTTCTAACTCTAAACAGTTCTCAATCTAAAATTCTCTAACCTTAGAGGTTCTAATCTAGAAGTGCTAATACAAAAATTTCTAACCTTTACAAAGAGGCAAGAATGCCTTATATACATAATGTATCAATAAGAACGTGTTGTCCCCAGCACTAGGGTTTACAAAATATCTGCAGACTGTAGGAGAGTTGGCTCTCAGATCTTTCTGAGGAAAGTCAAAACTGCATTCATTATGGAGCCTCGCTGTCTGGGTCAGTCATGGCTTGAGCTCAGGAGAAGCCTCTTGATCCTTTTTTTTTTGTAGCAACAACATTTATTCTTTGTCTTCATGTCCACCTTGAACTCCGCCAGGGTTGCCTTGAATTCTCTAGGGCACTTTACCATTAACTCTGATCAACCTCCCCCGATGGTCGCTACAACTGTCCCTATGAGTCACAACTTCTTCTTCTCCTTGGCTTCCTTTTTGTTCTGGACTTATCAGAGTTGGGAGACATTAGCCCGAATTTCTCTTCTCTTACCAAGCCCATTCTTGTTATCGGCGAGACTCCTGAATGTCAACCAGACCTCCTGGCGCATACCTTTCCTCTCCCCGAAGGGACATCCCATCGGTGTGACCTCCTTCCTTCGCTGAGACCACATGGCGAAGCTTTTGTTTTCTTTTGGAGTCTCCCCGATATCCTCCTTTTCCTCCGAGCTCGAGCTCCTCCTGCTTCGGTGTGACCTTCATAGTCATCGAGACTTCCCGGCGAGAGTCTAAATCTTCCTCGAAAACCCTCGGGGAACCTTTGTTGGAAAGACTTATGGTGACTCCCTTGCATGTCATCGAGACTCTATCGTATCGGTAGGACCTTTCGCCGAGTTCTTTCACTCTCACCGAGCTTCCTCCTTGTCGCTGAGACACCATCGGGTTGGCAAGACATCTTATCGACCCTGATCCATCCCCTTAGAGTCTCCCCGAGTTCTTTTTGTTTCAGCGAGAGTTTACTTGAGTTCAAAGAGGGCTTGTTTCATCGGCAAGACTTTTCACGTCGGTAAGACATCACAGCGAAGGCACTTCATTCGCTTAGAGTCTTACCGAGTTCTTCTCATTCTCTCCGAACTCTTTTGTTTCGGTGAAATTTTTCCCCTTCGCTGAGACCTTATGGCGAAGGGAGAACCCTTCGGCGAAACTTTCAACTTTTGTTGACTCACGTTGTCGCCAAGACCTCATTGTAGTCACATCGACATGCTTTCTTTGTTCCATCTGTATCGCTGTAACCTTCCTTTGTCGGGGAGATGTCGTATAGAAACCTCATGTCTCGGCGAAAGCCTCCGTATGTTCACTCTTTGGTTGCCGAGACTTATTAATTCTCTCATTGAAGATTACTGATCAAATCCCTTTGTGGCATGTCGGTGTGACTTTATGAATTCATCGAGACCATATGCCAAAGAAGATGACTCCCGTCGATGCCGCTTTTGTCACTGTGACCATATCTCTTCAGCCATACCTTATACCGAAGGTTTTATCCTTTGCTGAATGCAACTCCCTTCGGCAAGATCTATGAATTTGCCAAGACTCCTTGGTGAAGAAAAAACCCTTTGCTGATGTATGGACCCTTTTGATGCCGGTCGGCGAGACATGGAGATTTCGCCAAGACCCTTCCCCGAAGACAAACTTATGCCGATAGGAAACTCGTAGTCGCCAAGACAATGAATGATGTCTTGGCGATAGATGCCTGTATATGAATTCCACTTGTTGTGACATCTCTGGGGTCTTGCCGACTGTTGCCTTAGCTGATTTTTATGACCAACTAGACTGGGGAATGCATTCTAGCTGAGCTCCCTTGGAAAATATCATCATCTATAGTATTTAATCCTGCATTAACAAGGAAAACCATAGTAAAGATCACACAAACAGAAGTTAAATAATCAAAATCATCATTGAAACGAATCCTATGTCAGTAAGGTGCCATTAAATCTTCAAACAAAATGATCATACAAACAGTTCGGGTTTCAGGCCGACCCGCAGAATCCAAGCCAGGGAGCAATTTTAGAGAATTCTAAGTTAGGCGGATTCTAGTGGAATATACATGAAAACACCCATTAGAAAGTTAATCCGATCATTATCAGTCACGGAACAGTATGTGATCTCAAAATAGCATCAATTACTCATAAAATGCACCATCACTTATTAACTAGCCCTACTACTCCATACTTCTTCTCTTTCCACCAAATTCAGGGGAAATCCGTGCGGTACGGATTTCTGCGAAGGAGAAGACATTATGGCAAACCCGAAACAGACAGGGAACAACGAATTTCGGGAAAATATGGGGGAGAGAGAAATCCGCGAAAATCTGGTCCACGCAGATTTCTGCAAAGATCAAAAATCCCCGAATGACAACGATCAGCTGGAGTTCGAGCAAGATCCGGGGAAATCCATATGAGAAAGAAATCCGCGAAGGAGAAGACAGTGCTTAGAGGCCTCGGGGATTTCGGGAAAATCCGGTCCACGCGAAATTTTGCGAAGACCAAAAATCCCCGAACAATAGCGTTTGGCCGGAGTTTGAGTGAGATCCGGGAAAATCCGGATTGGGTGGAAAATCCCGAACTCAGGAGAAAACCTAAATTCGGACTGAGGAAAAACCAAACTTAAACAAAACCATAAGACAAACTCAGGTAGAAAACCAGAAGAACCACCAAGGGGAAAGCAAGTAAGCAAAAGCAAAATGAAACCAGAAAGAGAAAAGGGGGACCCATTTTGATCCAAATCAAGGTGGGGTGGTTATGAAAGGCATAACAATACTATTGACATTGTTGATTTAGGAATTACCAATCCATATAGAGCTAATCTCTTCTTTTTTTCTTTTAGATTTGAGAATTCTAAAAAACAACTTAGAACCATTATCCCCTTCTTTCATCCAATTCAATTTATCCCTAATTTTCATCCCTTGGACCTTCTTAGTTTGCACACATCTCGGTTGATGCTTTATATCAATTAGTCTATTTAAGAAGGTCTCGTTTGGATCAGATTGAAGAAGACCCTCAATTGAAGGTCTTCTTGGAGTTTAACTTCAACCATTCTCTCATCCAAAGTAGAAATTTTCCCCAAATTTGAAATAAACCTTTCCAGCTGTTAATATTAACATTCCATTTCTTAATATGAGATGAGTGATTGAGAAGAGCTTTGTTGATCTCCCTTAAGGTGAAAATTCCATCATTGCAATCTTGAATATTCAACAACTTAGTACTAAGTTTGAGTAAATTATCTCTCCTCCAAGTAACACTAGAAGAGTCATCCTAAATTTTAGATTCAATAGAATGATGATTTGTTAAGGATCAAGGATGAACTTTTATTCTATTGACACTCTTTAAAGGCCCAAATATGAAGTATCTTGAGTGGGCATAGAACTTGTCAAGGCCACAATAAATTATTTTCCCATATTTTTGGCTATTGCACCATGTAAAATAAATATTTCTCTTTTCATATCTTTCTCTAGTGGGTCAATGAGGTGTAAGTTTCTTTTCATTCTATTCCAAAACAAATGTTCATTACCTTTTCAGGTCTTCTCTAAACCTCTACCTTTGTCCTCTTTGTTCTCAATCATATTGAAGTTTTCACCTACAATATAAGGGATTTTGGGGAGAGTGCTCATTCATTTACAAGTTTAAATTATATCCTTATAATTGTTGGTTGCATAGATTGAGAATAAATCAATTTAAAAACCATCTCTTTATAGAATAACCCAAGCACACCTATTACATTTTGAACAACCAAAGGCCTTAATGAAGCCACTCCATTCATCATTAATAAGAATAGTGGTTCCCACTCATCCTTTATCACCATTAGTAAGAATTTGATAAGAATCTTTCAAAATAAACTTCAAGTTATCTTCAAGTTGAAACCCTACTACCTTGACTTGTAAATGTAGGAAGTCAGTAGGTCCCTTTCTAAATTATAATTTTTTTTGTCAAGGGATTCAAGGCCCTTGAAATTCCAACTAATGCAATTTAGACCCACCATTAGGAGTAGAGGGATTTTGATTCTTATACCATCTATCGAAACATTTAGGGATTCTCTCCTCTTTTCCCTTTTCTATTCTTCTAGCCACTATCTTCTTTACTTAGCTATTTTATTTTTTCTTCTCCTCTTTCTATCTTCCTACTTATTAACACCCACTTCTTTTTATTTTTCAACTTCATTGATAAGTAGGGGGTTGTCTTAATTTAAAATCACATTCTCACTATCCTCTTTTGAACAGTCCAACTTGGATAGCTCATTTGATCCTCCCTCTGGCTCTACTATGAGAGAAGCAGTTGGTCCTAACTAAAACTTTCAAAGTTCTTTAGTTCTCTAAGAGTTCAAATTATTTATTTTAGTTTATCCAACAAAAGTTCTTGAGCAACCTTATTCAAGTCCTCTTATTTACAAAATATTTATTTTCATTTTTCTCCTTAAGAATATTTTCATTATCATCTAGGTCCTTGGGTTTTTCTTTGAACTCAAGATTCAAATTCTTATTTCTATTTCTAATTTTGGGAGAATATCTTTTTTGATGTCCCTCATTTATACATAAAAAATTTCATTCAGTCCTCCCATCAATTCAATATAAGTCACCATAACCCATATTAATTTTTAATTTATTAGGGAAATTAACTCCAAGAGTGAGAGAAACCAAGTCCTTCATGTCTAAATGTGGCAATGTAATTTTTATTTCTTCAACCCAGAGCACTTTTCCCATAGGTTGGAACACATTTGGAATAAAGGCCCAAAAGTGAGGCAACATGTTTTTGACTATAATCCATTTGGGAATAGTGCATGCCATGACTTCTTCATTCAATATCTTTGAAGACCAATATATAGATTTGAATATAAACTTTCCAACATTCCAATATTCCTTACTTAGGGATCTTTTTTGTATATTATACATTTTTTAAAAATTCACAAACAACCTTTTTTGAACCATTCTACAAAATGAAATATATTACCATAAAATCTTGCCTCAAAAATTAAAAAGTCACTCATCATAAAGGGTGCATTAGGGGAGGTTATCCCTATCCATGGTAGTAAAGAAGACAACAAAATTATTTAACTTTTTTCCCTCCTTATTCATATCTTTGAACATATCTAAGTTAGGTTGCATATGAATAATATGAGGGTTAGGAGAAAAATTACAATTTTCTCCTTTGGCTTGTTGATTATCCATGATGCCTCTCCCATCTTATACAACTTTCTAGCTAGTGCAAAATTCTCATTACGATTTTCATTCTCTTCCAACTCCTTATCTTCACTATCCTCCATAAATTTACTTTCTACAATGTTAAATATCCTACGAGGTATCAATATGACATGATTAAAGGCAAGATAATTACCAATTCAAAAAAGTTTGGTGAGAGACAAGGCCAACTTGACCCAACCCAACCTAACCTAATAAATATATCAAAAAATTAAAAAACCCACCAAAATGAGCACCCTTTGACCTGCACAAAAGAGAAAAAATAAGGACATAAACATCAAATGTGGTGAATAACACTAATCAAAGTTAATTCTAGATAAGGGGCCACTCAGGTCAATGATGGAGAATGACTATTCATCTTCTCCTTCAACCAAAATAATAACTTCCCATATACACACACACACATATATATTCTTAAATGCTTAATATTGGTAGGTTCTATACTTATATTCTAGTTTTACCTACCTACCTACCTAATTATCCTTATTGTATTTGTGGTTCCCTATTTTAATTTTTTATACAAGTGAGCCTACCTTTGTGCCTCAATTTGTGTGCAACCTTTCTTGCCTCCTACCCTCCCTCTATGTGCCCTCTCTTTTTAGTTTGTATTGGTCTACAAAAACAATTTTTATGTCTCTTATATATATCTATCATCCTAGTAATGGATCATGGAGAGTGATCCAAAATGATTCTAAAAAAACTTACATAATCTATCCAAAGACAACATTGATCAAGATAATAGCAATATTATCAAAGCTTCATATATTGATAGTTTCAAGTTCATACACACATGAAAACCATTAAAGGAAAAAAATATAAAAAATTGAATTAAGGTTTGTTTCAAGATTCAAAAACAAAACAAAATCGAGAAAAACTTCTATAAACAAGGATAGGTAAGAAGCCTGGACTTGAAATCTTAAATCTAACCTACACAATGAGTATTGTTAAAAATATAAACTATATTTAATCACATTCCAATTTTTTTTCATGGTGAGTCATGTCTCATGCAAGAGACACATATACACATGTTATCTATTTAAAGATCATTGGATCTATAAGCTTAGAAATAGAGAAAATCTATTCAAGCTTTGATATTTCAACAGTTGGTATTTGAGCAAGGATTATTAGACCAGGTTGATTGAGTTCATTGGGAGTAAGTTGGAAAAGAGTATGAGGAGATTATGGGAGAATAAGCTATTGAGAGTTTGTGAAAATGGTGAATGAGAACATCATGGAAGTCCAAGTTTATGTATGCAAGGATAAATTTTATATAGTAGATAAAGGTATTGCCACCACTTTGAAAACACTCATAGATGGGTCAAAGGAAATATTATAGCTTAGAAGAAAAAGGAATTGATGTAGCCATAAATCAAGGTGAGATCTAGCTTTTGTTTTTGAAAGAGTTCACAAATTTTAAACCACCAACATTGTGAAGGAGAACTATAGAATAATTAAAAAGTGGTTGGATTCAATAAGATTTTGATCAAAGGAATACATCACAATTTATTAAAGGAGGAATCACCACCAAAGGAAAAAGAAGAGATCTATAGGGATAAAAGGAAATGAGGGTTTGAAATCCAAGCCATAACCAAAGTTAAGAGTATAGATCCCAGTTGTTAAAGCCCAATTGCCAAAGAAAAATGAAATTGCATGAAGATTTAAATATTTTAGAGATCATCGTTAAATATTAGAAGTTGGTAGGTTGTAACATAAGTATTCTCATCCCTAAAGGGATCACTATCATCATAAGAGGAAGTCATCAATTATAGTTTATAAGAAATTTATCAACTTGGACAAGAGTTTTGTCAAAGTCATTATTTAAGAAGAATCCAAAATTTGGAGGAAAGGACCATTTGATGACAATAATCTAACCCTTAAATGAAGAGTTTGTATACATTTGTAAAGTAGTGCCTAAAGTCATATTGCTCTTACAGTCTTACTAGAGTAAGATTAGATTGCAACATCTAGAAAGAGAGTTATAGGTGTGGAAAGTAAGTCAGTACTAGAGAAAATAAAGTGTAATGGGTACACAAGTTAGGAGGCAATAAAGTGAATCTCGCCTCAAATATTACAACACATTTGAACGAAGCTATAGGTTTTGGTCCTAAAGGAAATGCCACCAAAGTATGCCACAGGGAGTTCAAGGTTGTTGCATTTTTGTAAATATTACTACTACCAAAGAAAATGGGGGATTCAATGGTCATTCGTAAGATATGAATCAATTGTAGAAGACAAGAGTTTGTTGTTGAACATAAAAGATGAGTTGAAGCATTTGATTGAATCAAATTTGAAAAGTCATGGCCAAAATTAAGGAAATTTATTGTGAAGTCACAATAGTTGAAGAAGTTGTATGAAGAGCAAGGATCATAGTGAAGGAAAAATTCATGTAAAAGAAATTATGTAGTTGTTGTTGTGTAAACAAATAAAGAAGATAATTGAGGGCCTCAAAGAGAATTCATTTTCCATAAGAGAAGGAAAATCATGGCATCTTGTAAGTCATCAAAGTAAAGGTTGTTGGAAGTGTTACCAAGATTTTCACACATGGCTCAATCTAGTAGTGCCCATTGATAAAAAGAAGAAAGAAAATGGTACATTTACTATTCCCCTTACATTGCATTCATATATACAAATGAAATAACTTGAGAGACTACAACTATATATCATCACATTTATATAGATGCATGAAACATAAGAAGATTTTGCAAATTTTCTTCTGAAAAAGTTATTTTATTGATAGAAATATTCATTTAACTCACACAAGCTGTGAGTTTAACTGTTACTAGCTTATTCAATGCAAATCAAAATTAACATGCACATGAATAAGTAAATGAATATAAAAGAATATCATGTAAGGAGGGTAACCAGTCATTGCCTGAGAATGACTGGTTTTGTCGAGTCTTCTTGTCTGGTTGCTGTCTGAGTTGTCCTAGCCTTCCTAGCTCCTTGAGACTCTTGTTTCCTACATTAAACCAAAACAATGTATTAGAGAAACACTCTAAGCAATGAAATATTGCACACCATACATGATAATTTACCCATTCATGTATAAATTGATCTTAATCTGCATTAAACAAACATCCACATCCTGAATATACCAGAGAAAAGCAGCGAAGCCATCAAATACATCTAAAATATACATGGTTTTTCCTAGCTTGTTTGTTCCATGTGCAGCAACAGGTGCAATTATTTATACGATTAAATATGAATGTGGATAAATGTGGCTCCCACAAAGGTTGAGCCCAACTCATAATATGGTGCGCATACAAAAATATCATGAGTAAATGCAAATGTGATATATCATTTCTCATTAACAGCTACAGTAGAGTGCAATGAATATGAGATGTTAAGAGCATGGAAGTATCTTTTCTTATCAAACAGTGTCATGATAAAGATCATATCATAAAGGTTCATCTCATAGATAACTTACCTTGTTCATAATGATCATATGCAATAGAGAACCATCATTTGCAATTTTGCATTAACAATACCATGTTGATATAAACAAAGATGCAAATAGCAATGTATAATTAGGACATTCACCAACAGGAGGATTATCATGGTATACTATATAAGACAGGTCCATTGCAAAGCAGTTGGATATCTTAAGTGCATATTCATTATAAGTCATTTTAATTTTATTGTTATCTTTAGATGCATTCAAATGGATCAACCTCATAGAGTATGCAGAGATAAGAATCAAACAGAGGGTGTTTGAATTTTGACTTCCTCAGGAAGATATCAAAGAAAGCAGTCAATCACCTTAGGGCTATGTAGGTGACTTGATGGTGATTAATGGATTGTAGGATCACCGTGATTTATGACTATGATAATCAATATTATCTCTATACAATGACCTCATTGCAAAGATATGTAAAAAACACTTTTGACTGTAGTCTTGAGTAAGGGTCATTTAATTGAACAACAATTTCAAGTGTCGACAACCCCTACAAGTAAAGGACATACTCCTACAGATTGTGGTTGTATGGAGAATTTAGAAGATCTGAGTAACAGTGATATTGTTTAGACTTTGAACCATAAAAAATATCATTGTAATTTGCAGATTGGGTGGAAAAATACTCTAATGCAGTCATTATGTTATCACATTTATTGTTGGAGTGTTAATGAAGTTTTTTCTAATTATGAGTGACAATGTAGATATTTCTAGGTGGAGATGGTAAACAGTCATGAACAGAGGTAATGTTACAAACCTCCAATGAGTGATATATTCAATCTAACAAAGAGAGATGATCCAGATGAAGGAAAAACCCCTATATAGAGCAGAATGATAGTCTTCCAAAACTATCAAGAGGGCATAGATTGTGGCTTTAAGAGGGAGCTGTAACAAGGCCCTAGTTAGGGTTTTAAGTCTAAACCCTTGGTACCTGTCAAATGAAACAAACCTAGAGATGCATTGGAAAGATTAAAACAGTCGCAACCAAGATTATGAAGTATGGAAACATTGAAAATCAATTGAGATAACTCTTGTTTCGATTGAATGTATTCTTATGAAGTCTCATTCATATTATATTCTTGTTAAATCTATCAACTGAAAAGCAAAAAGAGATACCCATGTGTGTTATTTCATAAAAATCAACAGGAGAAAGTTACAGCCACGATCTGTACTGAAGAAACTTTCAGTTTGCATATGGTAGAAACCCATGGCCTGGGCTTTATTAGATCTTTATATTTAAGACAAAAACGATAGACAATTTTCAGGAATGTATGCATTTACAGAAAGAAGAGCATAAAGCATGACATTTAATCTTTTTTCCTGTAAAATGTGCTCAAATTTGAGTTATTTTTTCCTCAAAAGATACAACAGAGCGACATAGATACTTACCCAGCTTGTTGAAGTTGTTGTTGGTAAAACATGCAAGGGAAAAATGCTTCTATAGCATCAAAATCCACCATGTTCATGTCTGCAAGAAGCTTCAAACAACTCTAGGTCGAGTTCTCCATACACTCGATGACGACATAACTTCTTCAAGAAGCTTCTCACAAAATGACGAATGAAGATGCTTCTTTTGGCTTTTGTTTCATCTAGGGTTTGATACCCTAATACCAAATGATGATAGAGGTAGGAATTTTTGCCTTTCTTTTTTGAAATATATCATTGCAACTATATCCTCATAGGCTTATGCTTTTTCATTTTTCTCTTATGCATAATTTTGTAAGTCTTCTAAGACTTAGTTGTCTATCTATTTTAATTTTTGCATTAATTTCCAATGTAAAGCAATTTTGACCAAGTAACACATTATAAATTACTTTATCAAAATTGTTATTTAAAAAAAAAAGTGCAAGGATAAAGCAGATAGAAGGTTTCCAACGTATGAGAACAAGAGAGAAAGGTATGCTTTGAGTACAAATAGGAACATGTGTGCATATGACCAAGTCATGAAATGGAGATGTGTTTGCATTGATGGCATGCCATAAATAAGGGGGGGTTATTTTCAGTTTGGGAACACAAGGAGAGCATCTAGGGGCTGATTTATTGAGTTTTTATCTTGGGCTTGGTCAAACTTGACCTTTTCACACATATTGAAGCCTTTTAGAGTAAATCCAGTTGCTATATTTTTGGATTTTTGAAGCCATCTGAGTTCATGAAGTTTCTAGAGCCTTGTTTTGTGGGGAAACTTGGGTGTTGGCTACTTAGTCATTTTTGACTCATTATTGAGGCAGTTTTGATTTATGCAAATTTTAGCCTGGAGTGACTTTTATAGTCCTTTGTGACAATTTGACATACTTTTGTAACTCAATTTTTCTGAATATGATTCACAGTGGAGACCTTCATTATTTCTAGTGATTTATCTCTTGTCTTTTCATTCTTGCAGATTAGTGTATGTGAGTGATTGATCAAGTTAGCAGTGAAATTACTTTCCTCACAACTTTGTCTCACATGTTCATACCTTTCTACAACTAGTTTGTTCATGCAGGTTATTGATTGTGTTTAATTAATACATGTTGTTTGTTAATCGTGAAGTTAACTTCCTTTTTGCAAATTTCTATATACAAACCTGTTAGTAAAGTATTTATACATTAACATACAACAATGAATTGTGCATACTTAAGTATATCTCAGTTTTGATCATTTGTGTCAGTATTCTGTGATCATATTCTATTTATTAGTCTTGGTGTATCACTTCATTTTTACCTTCATTGTCATTTCATTTTTTAACAGTCTTTCTCCCTTTTCCCTCAAAAAAATCAGTAAAGTAGTGATAACTAGCTAGGAAGTCGACCTTCTCTAGAGGTTCTTTTCATTTTTTAGGTGACCCACAACTTGGAAAGAAAAGTTACCATGTTTCTCTAGCTTACTGAGTTTCATAACTTAGACAGGGTGCAAAGTTTAAGAGATAATAGGAATAATGAAGAAGAATGTCTAGTTGTGCAGACTGTGTTGTCATTGATGTCACCATGTTGATTGAGTCATTAGTTTGATTCGGTACTCTGAACTAGTATGAAGAACTAGTTTACACCCTTCAATATTTTAGTTCGCAATCCTTCTTTGATGATTATTGTTGCGTGTGGTTTTGGGATATGATTTATGGATGTTGGAAGCTTGTAAGTTCAAAATCTTGTGTGCTCATGTGCTTGTATGGAAAGCTGGCATTATTCTATTGATTGCATTTTGTTATTAGGTCTATCCCTGTTCAACCTAATATATAGATGATATTGTAATGAATTAATTTTTTGTGTTGTGGATATATGTGTGACCTACCTTTGGTCCATACTGACATATTGTAGCGTGTTACATGCTTGGATTATTTTTGGAGAAGCTTTGTACTAACTTGGAGCCAACAGTTAATATTTTTGGCGAATAAAGATTGCATCTAATTAGGTTGACCTAATTGATGCTTGATGATGAATCAACTATATATATATTGGATAGTTTTGAGATTGAGGAGTGTGTGTGGATAGGATGAAGTGAAAGTAGTACTATGCGTGAGATGCGAAGATGAAGTGTTTCAAGTCTATTTACTGAGCATTACCAGAACTGAATCAACACTTCTTAGGTGCACTCTTGCCAATTCATTCTGGATGTGAAGCCACTTCTGTATTGTAATCCTTTTGTAGGCAGTGAGCCTCCTTTCTTAGACAATGAGCCCTCTTTGTAAGCAGTGAGATTTTGTACCTGGGGTAGTGAGCCCTCTAGAAGTGAGCCTTTTTGTATTCAATTTTGGAACTACATTATATTGTGAGTTAATCCTCATCGTGGTTTTTCCCTTATTGGGTTTTCCATATAAATCTGGTGTCTCTTATGTTGATATTGCTTTATGTTATTTGCATTTCATGTTCATACTTAATAACATAATTAAGTGGTTGTGAAGTTGATAAGTGTTTGAGATTTGAAGTTTATGATTGGTGACAACCGATTCACCCCCCCTCTCAGTTGTCTTGTGCCTTTCAACAATTGGTATCAAAGATTTGGTTCCTTCGAAAGCCTAACAGCTTGAGGAAGATCTTGAAGATTGAAAAAATGGATGATAAAGAATAACTTCGGGTTGCTCTTGAAGATATTGACAAGGTTGAAAGTGAAAACAGTGATTTGAAAGAAAATATTGATGAGGCAAATGAATGTGTTTAGAAATTGAAAGAGAAATTGAAGAAATTCAAAGAAAGACATAGAGAAGTGAGTGAGCAGTTAAAACAAGCAAATGAAGAGATTACCAAATTGAAGGTGCAAGTGGAGGAAAATAAAAGAATTGAAGAATGTCTAAATAAAGTGGTGCAAAGAAAGACTGATGAATGCACAAGAAGTAGTGAACTTGAAAGCAGATTTGGAGAAATCAAAACTCTGTGAAGACAATTTCAAAAAAAGCTCCACCAAGCTTGATGAATTGATTGCAAGGCAGAAACCTTCTAAAGACAAAGGTGGTTTGGGAATTGAAGCCGGTGAAAGATCTAAGGATAAGCAGACCCCAAACATAGCGGAAAATTAGAAGACTCAAGATAAAGGGAAGCAGAAAAGAAATCCAAGGAACTTTGCTAGAAGACCGCTTATCAGACAGCCAAATGCTCAAATGTACCCATCTTTTAATGGTGTTTTCTTTTCAAGTAATAAATTTGGTCACATGGAAACAAAGTGAAAAAGTAAAATAAACCAGTATGCTAGTTCCTTCTCCGGACAATGTTTTGCATGCAAAAAATTTGGACATGGAGCTACTAAATGTAGACCTCAGGTGAGGATGATTAGTTGGGTGATGATGAATAGGTTTAATGGAGGAAGAATGAATCAATCTTTTGCTAGCTACTGCTATACATGTAACAAGTTTGGACACAAGGAAAATCAATGCATATCAAGGGTTAATGGAGGACAAGCAAATCAGAGAAATGTTGTCTGCTACAATTGCAACAAACCGGGACACATTTAAAGAGTTAGCAAAAGTAAAAAGGGAAAGCAGTCTGCTCCGGTAAAGAAGAATGAACCAGTGAAGAAAATTGACAAGAATGAGGTTAAGCAAGAAATCAACAAGATATGGAGGAAGAAAGAAGAGCCAGAGATGACAGATGTGTTTTTCCCCTCATTCGGTGCAGAAAATTCCTTCGAGAATTAGACCTAGCATGGTCTTAGGGGGAGCATTAACATAAAATTGTTCAAACCCCCTAGATATATGGTGTGTCAAATGTTGGAACAAGGATATGTTGTAGAGAATGAGTAGATAGAGGTTATGCAAAAGAAACCAGAAGAAAGTGTGTAGGCATGTTCATTTGTGGAGAAAATTAGGGTTTCTCAGTGCAATGAAGAAGGGTTTTTATCAGCTTTTTGAAACCTACCACATTTAATGCGAATTAGGGCCAAGCGATGGTGTATAAAGAAAAATTCATAAGTCATTTTTAATTACTTGTGCAATTGAAGAGTTTGAAGAACAATTTGGAGCAATCTTGAAGTGATCCTGAAGTGACTTGGACCGATTCTAAGGCAATCTGGAGAAATCATTATGAATAATTAAGAATAAAAGATGGAAGTTTTCAAAATCATCTCTCCCAGTTTACAAAAAAAAGGGAAAAGATGAAGTTTCGTTGAACAAGAAAGAGTTTGAAGAAGATAAGAATGACGATGGAATCTGTTGATAGAGGATTGAGTGGCGATATTCCACTAAGGCTAAAGAGAGTTGAGTTGGAAGAGTTTGATCATCGGAAGATGAAGGAAATGGAACTAGGGTTGAAGTCAAATTAATTGCAAAATGTAAATAATTTGGGTATGGATTTATGGGGAGAATTTTCTTGGTTTGCAGGCAAAGAATTTATCTTGTTCCTGTTAAGTCAATTCAAGGATCCATGACAGCATTATCTTGGACAAACGGGCTATCCGATCATGAAGAAGGAAATTGAATATATTACTAGTTTGTGCAGTGTTGGTGACCACCCTGGGAAGAAAATAGTGAAATACAGAGACATGGAGGAACTTATTGGCATCAACAAAGACCCCCGAGCTCTACTGATAAATACCATTGTCGATGCTGTAGTAAGGTATGTTGCCTACGACATCACTTATAAAGTCTATTTTAGAAATCGTGAAGGTTATAATTCAACTATTGTTGTATATCTTGCTCATAAAATGGTGAAGGAAAACAAGTAGTTTTATTTGTGTAGCCTAATTATGGAAAACCTAATTGAGAATGTCAGAATCTATTTGGTTGAGGGTTATCCTTCCGGTTTGGGTCTTTGCTCATATGTTTGGTATTTACTTTTTGAGTTCGCTATCAGCAAGAGATAATGTTAAGTGGGAATCCAACATCCCTGCATCCCTGTCGGAAAGCAAGTTTACATGTATTTGGAATGTATGGAAGATAAAGCAAGTGCATGAAAAATCTATTTCTCCTCTCTGTAGATGAATCTGTGCTCCGGTGTGTTAGTGTCTAGTCAGTTTGAAGAGGGTTTCTCTTCTAGTAAGAAAGAGTTGGAAGTTGTTATCAGTGGTTCCCCTCTAGAATCTAAAAGGAGAAAAAATATCACAAAAGATGTCATCACTATCTCAGAAGAAAAGGAGAATGAAGAAGAGTCTCTGCTTGAATCTGATTCCTTCGATCCATAGGAAATTCAAATGATGTTAGATAAAGGTGATATGAAGAAGGTTGGTGAAATGTGGTGTGCCTGCTCTCCGATCAAAAGACTTAAAATTGATAATGTGTTGATTGATTATTTGGTCAAAAAGGGTATTACAGTTTTAGATGTGTCTGACTCATTACCGGATGATCTAGTAGAAGTTATTGAAGAAAGAATATTGTTGAAAGGACTTGAAGGACATAAGTTCAAAGCTATGATTGAGAGAAGATGTGCCAAAGCCAAACAAAATTTATCCAAACACATTTATGAGACAAGAGAATGTGTTAACGAGATGTCTGACATTTATAGGTATTGTCTTTGGTGGCCTGCAATTGTTGATAATTTTAGAAGCATAATTGAAGCTAGTGAATCTGAGATAAATAATATTGGAAAGAGTTTTGATTTCTTCAAAGAAAAAAATGGAAAATAGAGAATAAGATTCAGTGAATTGCAGGTAGAGTTGCTGATTGCTCAGAGAAAGAGGGAAGACTTGGTTAATTTTTTTTGGTTAGTTAAAGAAATTGTTGAGGTCCGGCTGGATCATCTCTCTAGAATAATTTATGATGCAGAAGATTGTGAATGACAATGTCTGTCTTTGGACCAAACATCCTCATTTACATTGTTGTCTTTATTGGATAGTATGAGTGCTAGAATGGGTTCAAAAGTGTTTGCTTGGAAGAGGATTCTTCCAATCATAAGAGAAAGGTACAAGAAAAATTTTCATGTAAAAAGCATTATTTTCACTTGAATGTTTGAAATGGGGAGTTAAAATTCCTTTGTATATACATTGTCACCATGTACATACATTTACATCCTATTTTTGGTCGCCCTTTGTCCTTGATGTCAAAGGGGGAGAGATTGTCATGTAGAAAGGGGAGTGTGAAGTGTGTTAGCGAATGAAATAAGCCTTGATAGATAAATCAAGTAATGACTCTAAACCCTGATTTGGCACCAATTTAAATTTGCTAACAACTCTAAAAAGCACACAATTGAATTTGTGGCTTTTCTTCAAATTTTATCAAGGTACAACTCCCTCACAAGATCTTCAATGAATTTATCTATTTTAAAGAAATGACATGTGCTTTTAACCAGAAAGTAGAAAAGGTGACCAACGCTAGTTCATAAATATGAGACTAATGCGAGGGTAGAAAACACAACCATTTATGATCAATACAAAGATTGAAAATCATCAACCATCAAATCTAACTAATGTAAATAGATTAGACTGCAATAAATAAAAGACATATAGCCATTCTTCAAAGAAAACACAACTATATTGTACACACAACACTCAGGTTTGCATACTTCAAATCTTTTAATTTATAACACACCGATTATAAGTTATTGCATACTGTAATTAATATTATTCCTCCTCGAAAACACCCCTAGATGTATTCGGGAAGATTCGAAAGCCCCATCATCTATGTCAAACCTCTAATTTATAGCATGGCTAAAGCCATTGAACAGACACTAAAGCCGTTACTAAATTAGTGACTTCTTGTATCCCAAACGTTTATCGGGAAATTGATAAGACAATGAATTTTTTTCCAAGAATAGATATCGGTAGAGAAAATTGATCATCACCTGAGCAATAGTCGCCAAAGGACCAATCATTTCATCAATCTTTAATGCAACGTATGAGGAAGCCAAGTGATAGCACGTGTGAGCTGTCTGATGAAGGATTGTAATTCAATCAATGCAAGATGAACATAAATGTGAATTAAATTCACATCTTATCAATCCTGAATGAATGTGCCCATGTCTAACCAAAATTCTATAAATTCAAGCAGTATCACTTCTTTCCCACCATCAATTGCATCCAATATGGCGAGCTCCCAAAGCGATGGAAATTCTGTGAATGATTACATTGTTCTGGAAGAGATTGAGTGCAATCCTCTCTTTAGTCACATTTTTGACCAACTAAAAGAAGTCTTTGTGGTGCAAAATGAAGTGGAAGAACAAGTGCTCCAAAGCATCCTGGGCGAGGCATTTCTGAGCCAAGCTCATGTGCATAACACCACCATGTTGGAGCGATTAATTTGCACAGTTGTTAGTACTTCTGGCCATCGAGACTAGGGAATCAGGGCACTGGAGTGTTTGGTGAAATCTAAATTCCATCACTGAGTTAGGGTGGCGATAAATGGACTCAGCTACTATCCTCAAACTAGGCTGGTAGCTGATGCCATTTTCATTGCATTTGCTATCTAGGATGAGACTCTGGAGGAGGTCGTGGCTCTGTTGTGCATTGGAGTAGTGAGAAACAACATGGGGTTGTTCATGAGATTCCTCCAGTCACACGAGAACCTGCTTTCACTTGCTCAAATTGAACGCCTGCAGGTTGTTATTGAGAGCATCTGGGTCCTGACGTTTAC
Organism: Sequoia sempervirens; assembly: GCA_007258455.2. Taxonomy (NCBI): domain Eukaryota; kingdom Viridiplantae; phylum Streptophyta; class Pinopsida; order Cupressales; family Cupressaceae; genus Sequoia; species Sequoia sempervirens. The sequence continues at coordinate 98,856,429 of VDFB02000003.1, forward strand.
CTTGTGCACCTGAAATATCTTCTTTTTGTCTCTTTTTGTGTCCGCCAACCTGGGTTTTTGTATTTGAACCAAGCGATCATGGCTATACCAGCATAATGCAAAAATGTTTATATATAAATAAAATATCTCTTTTTGGTGTCATTGGTCTTTTTACATGTATGGTTTGTTGGTTTCTGTTTATGTTGTGCTTGGAAAATTACTAGCTTTCTTCTGTATAACATCTTAATTAAGTAACCAAACTGACAATAATTCAGTTTAATCAATATAATTCTTCATAGGCAGCAAAATTGATGGTTCACATAACTCAACAAAACCCCACCCAAGTTCTAAATGACTTAGAAAATGTTGCCCAAGGCATAACTTGCAAGTGAAGTTTTCAAACTTAGACTCATGGCTTAATTGGTTCTGTACATGTACTTTGGGAGAGAAGGGAAGTTTAGATGTGACAAGTGAACACCGCCCAATGAAAGATAAGTAAAGTAGGTGGTAAAATGGGAGGTTCAAAAAACCTAACAAAACACCACCTGAGTTTGAAATAGATGACAAAAGACCGCCGAGAACTAAATTTGGTCCATGACTTAGGAAAATCAATAAGATAACATCCCAAATAATGACTTAAGGAAAATTTATGGGTAACAAAGTGAAAAGAATGAAGAGCTATGTGAAGATGTGTGGAGGGTTATACATTCTTTTGGCACATGTTGCCATCAATGACAAAGGGGGAGATTGTTGGAAGAATGAAGAAGAATGTCTAGTTGTGCAGACTTTGTGTTGTCATTGATGTCACCATGTTGATTGAGTTGTTAGTTTGATCCGGTACTCTGAACCAATATGAAGAACCAGTTTACACCCTCCAGTATTTTGGTCCACAATCCTCCACTGATGATTATTGTTGTGTGTAGTTTCGGGAGATGGTTTATGGATGTTGGAAGCCTGTAAGTTTAGAATATTGTGTGCTCATGTGCTCGTATGGCGAGTTGGCATTATTTTGTTGATTGCATTTTGTTATTAGGTCTATCCCTGACCGACCTAATGTATAGATGATATTGTAATGAATTAATTTTTTGTGTTGCAGATATGTGTGACCTACCTTTGGTCTATGCCAACATATTGTAGCGTACTACATGCTTGGATTATTTTTGGAGAAATTTTATACTAACTTGGAGCCGACAGTTAGTCTTTTTAGTGAATAAAGATTGCATCTAATTAGGCTAACCTAATTGATGCTTGCGGATGAATCACATATATATATTGGATAGTTTTGAGATGGAGTGTATGTGGATAGGATGAAGTGAAAGAAATACTGTGCATGAGATGCGAAGATGAAATATTTCAAGTCTGTTTATTGAGCATTACCGGAATTGAATCAACACTTGTCAGGTGCACTCTTACCAGTTCATTTTGGCTATGAAGCCACTTTTGTATTGTAATCCTTTTGTAGGAAGTGAGCCTCCTTGCTTGGACAATGAGTCCTCTTTGTAAGCAATGAGATTTTGTGCCTTGGGTAGTGAGCCTTTTTGTAGTTGGTTTTGGAACTACATTATATTGTGAGTTAATCCTCATTGTGGTTTTTCCCTTATTTGGTTTTCCACGTAAATCTAGTGTCTTTTGTGTTGATATTGCTTTTTGTTATTTGCATGTCATGTTCATACTTAATAACAAAATTAAGTGGTTGTGAAGTTGATAAGTGTTTGAGATTTTAAGTTTATGATTGGTGATAACTGATTCACCCCCCCTTCTCAGTTGTCTTGCACCTTTCAACAAAGGTAAATCATAACCTTTTTCTAAAAATAATAGTTGTATTTAGTGATTTTGTTAAAAGGAAGTCACTTGAAAGACACAAATATAAATTTTAGAAAAGTTATAGTTTGTTTTGATAGTCAAGACACAAGATAAGTCACCCATTCAAAGGATTGAAGGTATTTATTTTTAAGGATTTTTTTGAAAGTCATTTTGAGAAAATGAGCTAAAATCATTGCAACCAAAGAAGAGTGAAGGCATGCAAAGTTGCAAAAATTATTTGCATCAAGAAGAGACTAAATCATATCATAGTCAAGTGCAGTAGCACTAGGTAAGTAAGGAAAGTATTTGTTTCAATAAAAAATATTGGAAAAAGAGTGACAAAGGTAAATGAAAATTTAATGTGTAATTTTTTTTAAGAAGAATAGACAAATGTTGAAAAAGTGTAATTTAGAATTGATAGAAAAAATAAAGTAGTTAGGAAAGGATATTTTTGAATATTTATGTGAAAATGATATTCTTGAAAAAAAACTAGAGAAAGTTAAAAAAACTGAAGAACTATAAGAATAGTTGTTGTTTGATAAGGTTAAAAAGAAAAATGAAGAATTAGAAGAAGAAAATAGTTCATAGAATAATGAAATATTAAAATTGAAAGAACAAAATGATCAACTAAATCAATTGCTTGCAACATGCTTGAAATAAAATGAATGTCTAAGATCAAAGCCTTCACTATGTGATATCTCATGTGATATAGATGATTTGAGTTGTTCATTTGATGAATCATTTGGTAGATGTGGTAAGGCTAAAGTTTCTATAAAAATATAATGTGAGGTTGGAGATAATATGTTTGAATATGAAAATATCGCTAGTTGTGATGATAAGGATAAAAGATGTTTTGCAAAAAATATTGATTTTAAGATCATGAAAGGAATGTGCAAGAAATTAGAGAGCCCATTGGTATAAGTGTGAGGCTAAAGAATAAAGGTCTTAGATGTGTTAAGAGGTAAAATAAATACAAATGATGTTGTACAAGTAATACATGTTTAACCAAATTAGGTCAAATAATGCAATGCATGTAATGTTCTCATTTTCATAAGAAAGGACATAAAATAAATGTTTTGGATCTTCATCCTTGTAGTATTTGTGGATTAAAGAATCATTCTAAAAAAATGTGTTGGAATAAAAAGTGGAAGAAAAAATTATGAAATAATGTATGTAAATAATTTGTGGATGGATTAATCGATCTAGTTGGAAAAAGATAACATATATGTTTAAAAGGTTGTACAAGTATAAATATTCACATGCTAAAAATGATAGCAATCATGAAAACTTTGAATGTTTATGTATGGTGACAAATGTTTTGATTCAAAGGAAATCATTGTCTTGAAAGACATCATGCAAATGGAAAATAAGGAGTAAATTTGCAGGAAGTGTACTTCTAGATTAATGTTTTATAGATCAAGAGATCATTGCCAAAATTCAACATGTATAGTATTGATCGCAAAGATTATTGTTAAATCTAAAATTTATAGCATTGATCATAGAGATTGTTGTTGAACCTAAAAATTGTAGTGTAAATCACAAAGATCATTGTTGAATCTAAAAATTTGTAGCATAGATCACAAAGATCATTGCTGAATTTAAAAAGTTGTAGTATTGATTGTAGAGATTGTCAATAGCAAGTTGTAGTGTTGATCACAAAGATCATTGCTAAATCTAAAAAGTTGCAAAGTTGATTATAGCTCGATTGTTGCTAAATCTAAAAAAATATAATATTGATTGCAAAGATCATTGCTGAATCTAAAAAAATATAGTGGATCATAGAGACCATTGCTAAATCTAAAATAAGTGTCGATTGCAAAGATCATTGCTGAATCTAAAAAGTCGTAGTGTTGATAGTAGATATCATTGCTAAATCTATGAAGGTTTTGATATCAAAGCTCATTGCAAGTGACTTCACCTCCTATATTGATAGAATTATGAAATACATCTTATTATGGATAATGATGAACACAGTTAATCAAGGGTGTTTAGAAAAAGGATAAGTTTGTATTTTTTGAGACAATGGTGGGTGTTAAATATTCTTCATTTCTACATGGGTAGCTAATAAACCTATTTGTTATAGGTGGCCCCCATCATCTATAGTTAAGTTGTGTGATAAAATAAAGTTTATGTGAGAGTGCTAAAATCATAAACTATATTTGATCACAATCTAAAACATCTATCATGAAGAGTCATGTCTCATATAAGAGACACATCTATCCACATATGTTATTTATTTAAATATCATTGGATCTATAAGTTTTATAATAGAACAAATCTATTCAAGCTCTCTAATTCCAACAAACACTAGACTCTTATTTATACGAACAAGACTATAATAGAATACTAAAAATAGACAAATAATTAATATCTCATGGAATGCTAAGGGCAAACATTGTTGGACCAATTGATCTATGTGACCAAGAATACCCGTGTCAGTTTTTTGCAATATGATTAATTGTGTTCTGCATTTCTCATTGGATTCATCCTTGGCTTGCAAGTTAAACACCATTTGTGCCACTTTTCCCTGTTTGGAACACTTGCTACAGTTAGAGAATCTGTTCGTAGGGTGGAAAATTTGTGCTCAAGTAGTTTTACATCTGCAACCACAGGGGACAAGGTGGGTAGTGATGCCACCTACTTCTATTTTTATCTCTTAGAGTTTGGAAATACGTAGCCTCTACGAAATCCAGGGCTTGTTCCAACCCACGTTTTGCTTGGGAAATATTATCCAAGTAGAAGCTGCATAATACCTTGACCAAGTTAAGGGATGCTGATTACATTTCCAATGTATCTGCCTTATCCTTTATATTCTCTATTACTTGTTTATAATCTACCCCTTTTTCTCTTAGATCCTTTCCTACAACCTTCAAATAGACAATCTGCTCGTATATGTTGGGTAGACTATTGTTTTGGGTAGATATTGTTTGCTTGATCCCATCGAGCTCCATGCTCAAAGAGCTTTCTTTGGTTTTGAATCTTTCCCCTTGGTTTTGTACGGTATGTATCTTATCTTTGTGGTAATCTTTTCATAACAAAACCTCATTGATTTTGCTCTCAAGTTCGTCAACCCTTAACTACAAGGTGACAACCACCTGCTTACTTTTTCCCTTAATTACTTCTGCTACCACAACTTTCTATTTATATTCTTCCACAAACCTCAACATATCCTCTACCTCATCTTGTAGCTCTTTGATCTTTGGGTTGAATTCTTCTACCTTGGACCTCTAGGTGGTGACTTCTTGTTTTAGTTCATTTTTTTTTGTTTTTAGAGAGGCTAACCATATCATGAACTCATTAACCTCTTGCTTTGTTGCCATGTCTTCCAATTCCAAGGTTAGATTTTTCTATTTTTGTGTATTAATTTAACCTTGAATAATTATGATCTCTTTCTTCAAATTCTCCTCTTTGGACTGGAGGGTTACAGTTCCTTCTTGTGCTCTTCAATCTTGGCTTGAACTTCTTGGAGTTTAAGCTTGATCTTTTTTCTTCTCTCTTTTGTATTGATTACAACCTTAGTGACTTGGCCAAATGTGATCTTTTGCATATTATTTAAATAACTTTGTAATGCCTTGGCTTTAGTTTCTATATAATTGAGGTTTGAATTACTTTTTGTAAATCCATTTCTTCTTTGTTCAAATTATTTTCCGTTGCTAGGTAATTTGTTGTTAATGATTTGGCATTTTGTTGAAGAAGCTCTACCTTGTCCTTTGGTTAGGTATGCTAGCACATAACGCTTGAAGTATTTGTGACTTGCATGTGGCCCTCTAGCCTAACCAATGAAGGTGTCTTTTATACAATCAACATTGTGTGCCTCTTTTTTATTATATTTTGTTTTGATTTTCCTTTTGGTAGGGTGAACAACACTATCATTTTTGAAATATTTATTTTCTTTGCCCTCTTGTAATTGTTGCATGGTTTGAGTATAGATTGCAAAATCTTGAATTGTGGTTGGGGGAAGGGAAGGTTGAACATGTGATGGAGATGCAAAAAATTGAAACATAACCATATACCAGGAAGTTATAAGAGTGAGAGGTACATGTTATAAAATGGGGAACTAAAGGGACATGGATTGTATGTAGGGTTAAGTACAACCTCTAAGCATTTATGACACAAACCTCTCCATGAATAAATATTGGAGAAAATCAAGAGGAAATAATATGTGACTACAAAGCTCTAAGACCTAAAGTAGGCAAGCCTACAAAACTAACAACCCTTGATGACGATACAAACACCAAAGACAATGGTAGCAATAAAAATTTCTATAAAATAAGGCTTGATGTACTACATATAAGAAGTAAGGTAAAAATAAGCAGAATTAAATCAACTAACATGCAACCAATAAAGAAAATAAATCAAACTTCAATAGAGAAGATGTATTTTTTGTGACTACTTTTCTTCTAATTTTTGCTTCTTCCTAGCCTCATCTTGCTGTTCAAATATCTCTTTTATTGGCCATTAGGTCATAATCTCTTCCACTTACAATTTGTAGTCCTTCTCCATGATTGGATGTGCTTGTTGAGTGAAAAATGATTGTTTGTTTTTTACTTTCCTATCATACTTGGTACTTTGGCTTTACTTTTGGCCTAAATGCCCTATGGTGGTAGATCTTGTAGCCACTATGCTAGTTGGGAATATAATATGTCCCCTTATTTGACCCATTTGATCCCCTATTGGAGGAATTTGGGTGGTGAGAAATGTAATGCTTTTGGTTACTTTGTAATTATGGAATTAGCCCTAATGATCATTATACTTTAATTCCTTTTGTTGTCAAGGCATCCTCTATGTTATTTTGTATTGGCATCTAGATTTTGAATGTATATTATGCAACACGTCATACTCTCACATTTAGATTTGACAATTTGTTTATCTTTTATTTTTCTTTGTGGATATATACATATATGGGTCATCCCACAATAATGGGTCCCAAACTTGGGACATCCTAATTTTTTTTTCTTTTGAAATCACACCTTTTTTAGAAAAATTAATGATTTAAGCCTTGAGGGGTTCTATCTAAAGGGTTTTAATTGAAGAGGTTTAGATAAGGCCCCTCTAGATCAAACCCCCTTGGGTAGAACCTCTCTAGTCTTAAATCATACCCACAATGGAGTCTCTTTCCCACCTATCAAAATGCTGACAAAAAACCATTTTTTATTTATCTTTTGAGTGATTAAATAAATTCATTTAGAAATTATGTTTCTTAAATATGTAGCTATCATTATAAACTTTTCAAAAAGTATAATTTTTTAATTTTTAATTTTATTATTATATTTATATTTTATTTTTTGTGAATGTAGGTTTTTCACCAAACATCAAGGTATTTGTTTCACATATGCAGAAAAATATAAAAAAAGATTTTTTTTTTTCTAAAAAATATGTGTGCACTAGGTATTGATGCTCTTATTTTAGCTAAAAAAATGAATAATAATTTCAATACATAAAAAACAAGTTATGTGTGATGACATACACCTACTTCCAACTTATAATTACTCTAACTTTGAAAATTAATTAAAAAAATGTAACAAAAGTTATGAAAAATATCCATGCACTAGATATTGGTGTTACAAATATAAATTTAAAAATTTATAATTTTATCCTTTCAATAAATTTTTTATGTGATGACATAAATGTCACTTTTTTAAAATGTTTTTTTTTTTGGCAAAAGTGGCAAGCCACTAATATTTTATTATATAAATATTTTAGTTTTTTTAAAATGTTGTTTACTGTAAAAAATAAGTTATTAAAAGTTACGTAAAAAAATTCACAATTTATTTTTATTTATTTTTAAATATATATTTAGAATCTACACAAAATCCTCACAAATAACTAGTTCACATCATCTCCAAATTATTAGTGTTTTAGTTGCTATAGGTTTCAAAAAGTGAAAATTTGATGAAAAATGTTGATTTCAATATCCTACTTGGCCAAAAAGTGGGACACGTTATTGTGGGCTGACCCATATATACATGTTATTAGATGGATGTTAATATCAATGTTTTAACATTCTAGATACTTAGTGATTATCATATTCTCATATTTGGATGATGTTCATTGATGTTGAGCTATTTTGCAAGTGTTGATTTTTGTGATGTTGTACCTTATTGGTTGACTTTGTATTATTTCATCTATTATATAAATGGTGCATGTATGCTTGACATGTGTATTGAGTGTGTATGTATAGGGTTATTTTCCCACCTAAGTATGCAGGTTTGAGTTATTTTCCTAATGGTGGTTAGATTGGAGATGTCATGTTGGGCCTGATGTGTTCACTAACCCCATACTTGGATCAAGTGCAAGATGTGTCTTATGAGACCCTAAGTTTATTTGGATATGAATTGGTGGTGATTTAGGAATCTTCTTCTATTATGTGATTACAATTTTGATTTCTTATTTCCTAGTTGCATTCAATTACAATTCAATGAATCAATCTTTGCATGGTAATGATGTACATTTTAGGAATCAAGAAATTGGAAAGGAAATAGAGGAATTTCTAGTTAGTTGCATTGGATAATTATATACAATCATTTCAATTAGTTCAATATTTCTTATTTATAATTTCAATTCAATTATTAATTATTTTTAGAATAATTGGAAAGGAAATAGGGAACATAAATAAAGTGAAAATTAAATAGGAAAAAAAAGGAGTTAAAAAGGAAAAATAGTTGGCATTTTTAATTCATTATGTGAAATCCAAATGTTTTACCTATTCTAAACAACTAAAATGCAAAGGAAAAACACAAAGAAACACCTCAAGATTAGCTTAAGAAATTTGTTAATGCAAAGAGAAAAAGTGAAAGATGATGACAAATGGTTATACCTTCCCTTTGCAGCTGAAACTCCTTGGTTGGCCCTTGATTTTGGATTACTTTGTATGCTTCTTGGATGGCTCTAGATGTGGTTAAATGCAAGATTTAACTATATGATTGGATGCAAATGCAAATAGATAAATTGGATGGCTAGATGAGTGCACAAAATGATAGCATCTAGTTGCAAAATGACTAAGTGTGTTGAAAATGCCTTAGAGGAGGGGGTATTTATAGAAGAATTTGAATTCTCTAGAGAATTCAATGGTTGAGATTTATCCAACAAGGCTAAGATGAAGGGATAAGGTGAGTTGAGGACTCACAGGCCCTCACATTTTGACATGTGGAATGTGAAGTGGCTAAGGGTGGGATGATGTGTAGGTGATGTGGAAGGGAGGTACATGATGTGGAGGAAGGACAAATACCTTCCAAGTAGCTTGGGGAGTGAGAAGATTTCCTCAAAAAAGAACTTCTAGTCCCCAAGTAAATGAAAGTGACATTTGAGGAATTTTGGAATTCCTCAAAAATCTCCATGGGAAAAAAGAAATTGGTTGGAGAAATAAATGTGAATTAAATTTAATTCTTAGGAGAATCTAATGGATAAGAGAGGGTCCCCAAAAAGGTGGGAATTGGTCACATGTGGATGAGGTGACAAGTCAAATGTTGTAGAAGCTTTAGAAGGATAAAATGTGAATTAAAAATTCACATGGGGAGGAGAAAAACCTAGGATGAATAAAAGTGAATTAAAAATTCACATGGGAAAGAGGGTCAATGCCAAGAGAGACAAATGAAAAGGTTGACTAAAAAGTGGTTCTAAAAGTGGCTAATGACTTTGATTAAAGTTGTGCAAATACTTGATTATGATAATTAATGTAAGATTAGAGGCAAGTGGCAAATGTAGGAGGATGTGATTGATATTTGATTAAGAGGATGCACATCCTAATCATGAATTAATTAAATTAATCCAAATTAGAGATGGATTATGGAGGATGTGACAAGGAGAGAGAAAAAAAGACTTTTAAATTGATTTTAATTCAAAAAAGTTTAAAATGACTAAATTAAATAAATTGGTGTATTTATTTAATTTAGAGAGGAAAAAGGTACAAGATAAAGTGTTTAATTGTTAAATTAAATACTTTAAGAACCTTATGTGAGAAGTGTAATATTAATTAAATAAATTAATATTGACGAAATGGATGAATAAAGAGGTAAATTTGATCGTATGGGAGCGATCAAATTTGGATGTCAACACATTCATATATTTTAAAAATAACTCTCAAAAAAAACTTCTCATCCTCCCAAATTGGAAAATGGATGAAACTGCATGATCAAAGGAGTGTTTACACTTGGATTGGAAATTGGAAATTGAAGGTTTTGAAGGTGTTCTTGGACTGTGAATGCATTTCCTTCTCAAATTGGATTTAAGTGATTGAGTTTTCCATTTTGTCGTGCTTCAAATTAAAGGTAATTATTTTCTCCCCTCTTGCATTTTGAATTCTTTTTATTCATGTCCATGCCATTGCCCATTTAAGTGGCACCATATAGATTTAGTTTCTATTTAAATTTATTAGGTTTTTTTTTGAGAAAAATATTGTTTATATATTTAAAAAATATCCATTTTATAGTCTATACTATGGATTTTTTTTAAAAAAAATAAGACATGTGAAATTGAGTGAAAAAAATATTGATATATGCATGTATGAATCAAAAGGGTATTTTTAGTTTTTGAATTTTTTTATTTATATAAACTTCAAGCATTCAATAATGGAGGATTTGGAAATTTATTATTTTTCACATGTAAAGTTATTTAGAAATTTTTAATTTTAGAATGATTTTGGATGAATTTTAATGGGAGAAAAAAAGCTTATTATTTTTCTATTTGTAATATCTTGAGATCATGTCCAAATTATTATCCAATTTTGTTACCTTGATTTTTGTGCCACTCAAATAACATGTGGGTGTGAAGTACCTAGGATTTGAGTGTTTGATGATCAAGAAAGTGGTGGCTTTCAATGTTATCTCGAATTTAGAAGCTACAATGGGCAAGAAATATTTAATTAAGTGATGCTAAATAAATGTATTAGGTATATAAAATAAAATAAGATGTAGGTTAGTGATATACTTAGAGTGATTGCATAAGCTTGGTATGAAATGTTAAGAACACACCACCCTCATATGGATTTGTTGTATGTCACTTGGGTACCTCCTTGCATTTTAATGAAAATTCATACTCAAGTTTACAAAACCACACCTTTGAGCTATTGTGATGACACTCGACTTCCTCTATGATCCTTGTCCTTGTTATTGTTGGATTTTCATTTGACACAAGACCATCTCTAGCCATGTGTGTGATTGTATGAGACCTTCTTTTTATGTGTTTATACTTGTCTTATATGTAAAATATTTGGCATGTGTGTAAGCTAGTCTTCTTTGTTTGGAATGAGTGTGTTTTTTGCATATGCAACTATCTCCTAGCATGGTGGGATGGACCTATGGGGGTATCACATGGTGGGGGGTGCTCAACTACCATTGAGGACTAGTGGATCCATTGGAGTGACATAGGATCATGGGAAATATGGAAGAAGGCCTCATATTCTCATTATTTATTTCATCATATCAAAGATATAAAATGTATAATTTAGGAAATTCAAGTCCTCTTACATAATTGTAAAATTATATTGAGACTTCATAATTGGAAAGATTGTAAAGCACTCACATAAGTAGTAATGGTGTGATTATTTCCTTTACTATGTATTGATTTCGACCTGTTGAATGTGTGTGTCATCTTACATGTGTTTCATCATTATTGTTATATTGGTAAAACTAATTTATATCACATTTGAATTTAGGATTAAAATGAACATAGAAAATATTCAATTACGATATTATTGGAATATCTATTATTTTTGTCTTCCTAGTATGGGGTTGTGTGTTAGGACTTTCCATGAGGTGATGTCCCTTTTTGGTTCTCCTCATGGTAAGAAGGAGAGTGGGGAATGTGGAGAACATTTCCCTTCATCCCTCATGTCCTTGGACTCATCTTGGAGCCCCTTGTTGACCTCCTAATTCCTAGGAAGTGTTTTGTCCATTTGGTTGTGTTTCAAAGATTAGGTATGAATGTCCACGATGGCCTCCCAATAATTTTTGGTCATTTTGGGGTCTGATTGTGTTGTAATATGATTTTTATGAGTCCTAGGCATTGTTCTTAAGTAGAAGTCTTGGAAATGCTCATTCATTTAATCTCTAGTTAGGACTGTAGCATAACAAAAGGACTATAGCACATAAACAAGACTACAACATAGATTTTGGACTCTAGTAAAAAATTTGGACTCTACCACAATTTTGATATACTTGATTAGGGAAATTTTAAAGTGTTCTTTTTGCACTCTATAGTTCTCTAGCACACTGTAGTCCTCTAGCACACTATAATCCTCTAACACATCACTTTCCTTTATTTCTTTGGATAGTAGGTACTTTCAAGCATTTCTTAGAGAAAAATGTATACAAAAGTTGTTCCCCTTGTCCTTGTGAGTCTTACAATGTTGATACTTCATTGACGAGTATTATTATCTAGAAGTTATACCATCTTTTGTATTAGGAAGTGTGCCTTTCCATGGAAATAACCTATTTACATCCCTATCGATGGAGAGTTTGTACATCCTAGTGGGGTAACCTTTTGTGAAGGCTTATCCCTTATGTTTGGATGTCTTTGGTTGGGAGATATCCCACCTAGGTTTGTAAATGTGTTTTGTACCATGGAAAAATAATGGTCATTTGTTATTCAATGCATAATATTTACTAGTTGTCTCACCACTTACATATGTTTTTATTAATGTTGAGAGTGTTTTCAAGTGCATGTGAGGCAAGGATTAGAGGTAGATGGTTCCCTCATCTTACCGTCATGTTGAGTTTTTGAGAGAACAAAATTATGGAGTTATAACCTGATTGTTATGGTATAGTTTCACTCTTTTGTGGGTTTATCATGGAAATTTTGTTGCACTATTAATTATTTTTTTGTGTGCCATATTTCTTGGAAAATGACACTATCTTTGTGTTATTGACGTATCAAGTTGTGCATGACATGAAACATCATCGTAATTTCTATGTTATGCATTATACATGCATGAAACTTTGAGTGCATTATTGTGCAGTACAACACGACAATTTTGTACCTTAGTTGTTAAGTCATTCTTATATCTTTCTTCATAAAAGAATAATTATTTACTTGGTTAATGTCTCGTGTATGAGTCTCAAGGAATTACACTTATTATCAAAAGAAATTCAAATGTTGAGAGCTTTGGTTTATGTGATTTCTTGTGTGATTGATGCATGCTTAATGTGTGTTTGATGTGTGGCTGTTACATGCATACCATGGATGTGTGATAGTTCATGATTTTTTGATTGATGTGCCTTAGTATGGAATTATGCAAATTTTTATATTGTGCTAACCCATGTATTTGTTGTGAAGGAAGGATGCCTCCTAAAACTTACCACCCTTGTTAGAGTAAAAAGTACGTCTTGATTGTGGTTCAATTGATATTAGTAGTTAGTGTGGCATTATATGAAGCTTTATATTGTGCTAACCCATGTATTTTTTGTGAAGGAATAAAACTTACCACCCTTGTTAGAGTGAAAATGTAAGTCTTGTTGTTCACCTCAGATTATAAGGGAGGACTCCCCTATGACTAGATATGTTGAACTTAAAGATCCTCTAGGTACATCATGAATTTTAGCCCTTCTTCATGAGATTTTAGTGAGGCTGGTTCCTCATTAGGAAGTATTGCATTCAATGGATTCTCATCCTTTATAGAAAAGAAGAGGAGAGTAGCTCATGATGGAGAAAGAGCACTATAGGAGCCCTTGTTTTCCTAAAGTGGAGGATGTGCCCTTGTAGGAGCAATCTCATACGGGGAATAGGTAGGCAATGGATGAGGAAGGTGTAATGGTAGAGATTATGAGAGACTTGATTCGTTCGTGCATCTACCCTACTTTTGGGAGTTTCTTGTGTCAAAATTATAAACCATGAGAGCCACCATAAATGAAGCCAAAGTGACCAAGGATTATTTATATAGAGGCTAAGGTGGTTAGGTAGGAGCATGGCTAGAGGTCCATCTTAGCCAAGATATAGGGTTAGGAGTTCTCAACTTCGACCCACATTTCAAAGAACCTCTAACACCCCTTGGGTCCATTTAATTTTAGTAGTAGCAAAAGAAAAATCCTCCACAAGTCACTCAAAATGGGTAGGGTTTTGGTGGGTGTTGTTGCAAAGATTGAAGTACCGTAGTGTATTAATGACTTTATGTCTAAGAAATTAGCCTAGAATAGTCAACCTATCTCTAGTTGCTCAAACCTCCAATAATCAAGTGCATCCTAGTCAACTTTGGGTCAAGTTAAGGGATTGTATTTCTCTTGTGGGTAATAAGGTCACTTTGCAAGATCATTGCCTCAAAGGTTTGTGATAGTTGGTGGTCAAAATCCCATAGCTTCATAGTTGACAATGAGAGAGGATGACATGTCTCTTAGAGTAGTTGTAACATTAGTGATCCATTAGATATACCATTAGAGTACAGTTGTAGATACCTTATGTTTGTTGGATGAAAAAAAATTCTACATTGTTTGGTTTTGGTGCTTCAATCTCTTTTATCTCCCAATCCTTGGTAGTGAATTATGGGCTTGTGGTAGTGAGATAAACAAATATTAAGTGGTAGGTTGAGTTAGGTACTAGAGCTAAGGTGGCTATGAACTCTCTTGTACATGGTTGTGTGTATTCTTTAGATACTTTCAACCCCATTATGGTTATGAATATACTAACTTGGTATCCTATGAGATTGTGCTTAGTATGGATTGGTTAGAGGATCATTAAGAGGACATTAAGAATTGGTATAAGGTCATAGAGTGTTTTAGAGACCTATTTGAGAGTAATTTTTGTGAGGTATCTCTTGATGATCATCCCCTTCATAGGTATTTTTGTGTGCGGGTTGAGTGACCCTTGTGGGGGTCATATTTTGCTTATGTATCTACTTGAGATAGTGTGATTGTAGAAACCTTTACTGTGAAAGGGAATGCCATTGTGGTTGGATATTGTTTGATTATTGTGTACCCTCATGCGAGTGATGCAATTGAATGGGAACAAGATGATGTTTGGTTCACATTCTTGATATGTAGACAAAAAAATGATATGGTCATTTTTTCTAAAAGGAAACTTTCATTTTGTGCCTTGTATGTTTTTCATATTAGAACAATAACATACTTTTGGTTAACCACCTTGTCATATTTAATAAATTTAATTCCTTTTTTTTGTGGCATTTTGAAAAGATTGCATAAAGTGCATAACATATTGGTCTTCATTAAGTGCATGCCATATGTGTGAATTGAATATAGTGCGTGAAAGAAATATTGAATTATTAAAATAGATCAATTGGGTAAATGACTTGGGTCCCCGAATAACATTCTTTCCTTTAATTCTTGTGGAAAATTAGGTGTGTTATTCTGTTGCTTCAATTGAAATTTAGAGAAAAGGGGTGCAAGTGGATTAAATCCACAGGAATTGTGATAGATGTTCAATGGAAATAGTGAATGCATTAGTAAATCTTGCATCTATTAAAAATTGTGCCTCTTGCATAGTGTGCATGTTGGATTGTAAAAAATAATCATGCATTGTAGAAGTATTGTGTTGGTGTGGATTAGAGTTCCAAAACTATCCCTTATGAAGCATGTTAATGTTATTTTGTTATAAGTATAAATTAGGGATGCATGTTGTGATGAAATGCATATCCTATGAATCCAATGAATTCTTTTATGGTTGAATGTTGATCATTCCTAATGTAGGTGAATGTGTTAAGTTGCCTTGGCTTGTGAGCTTTATTCTATCCTAGCTATTTTGGATTGTTAAAATAATATTAGTGTGTGACCTTATGTGTCATTGCTTGGTAATTTTATAATTTCCTTGAATGTGATACTTTACTAAAGTGCCATTCTTGTGTTGAAACAATTTTTTTCTTGTGAATACCTTAGATGATGCCATAGGAAACCTTATAACCATTTTGTATAATGATGTGATTGTGTTGTGATGAAGATGAAATTTAGTGACTACTTGGACTGTGCTTAGAATGACTAATGTTATCTTATGTCGTGCGATGTGATTGGAGTCACTCACTTGGTGTGCTTGAGCATGTTATCTAACTCACCTTAGGTTATGAATTATAGTTGTAGTGTAGTATTTTACCCCTTCAATTGTGATTCATGTTAGTCACATAGAGCATGTAAATTGTACCTTCTAATTTGATACTTTCTTTTGGTTATTGACAAATTCTCTAATTGTTGTAAGGATTTGCATTGATTTTCTAATTCTTCTTATGAGTAGTCTAGTCACCAAAATTTTCTATATGTTTATCCTGTGACCCTTGGTCATGCTTGATTTATCAACAAAATTGAGCTGATTTTATGCTTTATTGTTGGAAATGATAATTCTTTCTCCTTGACATTATTTTATTATCTTTCTCCTCTATCGTGACCATGATGGGCCTTTGATGGGTTGTACAATGGAGCAAATTGCTAAGAATATACTAACTCTTGATGCTATGTTGATTAGAACTATGTCAAGTATTTGTATTAGTTATTAATATACATGGGTTATCTCACTACAAAATCTAGAATATAGGTCTATTATTTAAAATATACAATGTAATCAATCCACTTACTAGCTAATTATGAAGTGTTGCATAAGTATTTTAGGATAATTAAAATATACATAATTGAAGCAACTTGAGGAAATGCCAATAGAAAGAAGTACGAAATTATGTGCAACAACCTCCATCATTAATATAATTAAATAAATACACATGATACAAAATATTGTGGGTTACGAATTTGAAAGTTAATTTACCACAGGTTGTTGGTTGGATGTTTAAATCTTAGATTCCATTAGCTTCTCTTCTCTCCTCTATGCCTTACTAGAGGGCATGCAACTTCATTTTTTGTAATTTTATTGAATAAAGTTGATTGAATATATATTTTAGCATTACATATGGAATCTATCATTTCTCAAAAATAGATGTGATGATCTCCTTTTCACAATTTCTAATTGTCTACTTGTTGAATTAAATTTAATCATTTTATTAACTCATCTTTAGTTGCATTTCATACTATTTTCTCTTCCATTCTTTGTGAGTTCAAGACTTAAAACGGTGAAAACTTGTATCACCTTTATTTGTTCAAAAATTGTTAAGAATGTGTCTTTTTAAGATTTTTTGAGACTTCAACCACTTTAAATTTACACCCATCTCCATTGACATTAGGAAGGAGGGTCTTTTAATCTTCCACATATAGTTTTCACTTTGTTATTCAAGTGGTCATTTGCATTTCAATTCACCTAGGATTTCTCCTTTTATCTTTTGTTATTTTTCTCTTTCTTTTATTTATTCATTTTGTGCTTTTTTCACTTTCAAACACAAACACAAAATATGAAACCATCACACAGGGAGTTGTCCCTCTCAAGTACAAAGACAAATCACCATTTCATAGTGATATTTCCACATTGTATTACATAATTTGTAATTATTTATTCAACAAATTACACTTATTTTATAAAGAATATAGATAACAAATTAAACAATAATAATTTCTAGCAACTCCACTAAGAAAAGAGAAGTTTTCATCCCATTTCACCAAATTTTACTATGCTATTGGTTGCCTCTACCTCATGAGCTAATATATTTTATCTTCTACAAAATTTTGAAAATTAGAATGTTACATTTTTCTTTCATATTCAATCATCTAAATATAAAATTAAGAAATAACAGATAGTCTTGAAAAACAATTCATACTTGAATCAAAGATGGATCAATCATCAAGATGGTCGACATCCCAATAATAGAAAATTATATAGAATACGCAACAATAGATAATAAATTCTTGATTCAACTCGTTACTGATCAATAAAAAATTTAACAGATACCTAACTAAAATAAATCTGACCACTATGATCCATCAAAGCCTATGTAAACGCAAGAGATGTTAATTTATCATCATCATTTTAATAAAGCAAAGTGCTGCCGAGTTGTAAGTTGGAATAGTTGAATATGGTATTATTGTCAATTTTAAGCAGTGATCAGCTTTATTCTGTGTTTAGTGTCAACTGTAAGTTTCATTCACTTGAATCTTGCTTTGTAAAGGGCATTATATGGAATTGTTGAAAAGGCTTTAAAAACTTTATAAGCAAATGTATGGGAGCTGTGGAACGACCTTTGGAAGATGGTATGAACATTAATCAAAGTGTAAAGGAAAGGAATACTTTTGTCAGATGGACAAGGCATGTGAAGTGTTTGACAGAATGCCTAAAAAAAAATGATTGTAGGGTCCCATTAGTTGACAGGGCTTTAGAAACTTTCAAGCAAATGCTATTGGTAGGTGTAAAGATGAATTTCACAGCCTTTTCCAACATCTTTCCAATTTTTTTTGGAAGGTTACTTGAAAGATTTGGTTATCCTAGTGTTAGGAAAAATATGTTCAATTCACATTAATATTATTTTTATTTTTATATGATATATTAATGGAGTATATTATTTTTATGTAAAATTTTTATTTTGTTGTTTTATTCATCAATATTTTTTAGTTTTTAATTTATAATAGATATGAAATGTATAATAATTTATTTTTATTTAAATATTTTTTAATCAATATATATTTTATAAACAAAAAATATAATAATCTAATATAAGATACATTCTTAAAGTCTATATGAGATCAAGTCTAAAAGAAAAGATGAGAAAAGTCTAAATAGAGTCAAGTTCAAATATCAAAAAATAATAAAGTTGATAAGTAGTGAGAGCAACTCTAGTAGGAGGGGGATCATAGTCATCTAGTTTATCACAGACATTAGTGGAAATAGAACCATCATCAATCAATTTTCAACAAGTGGGGGCATTTTCTTTCTCCATCTTCGTCTATAGGTTATTGAACACAAATTGGGAAAGAGCCAAATCTAAGTGAGAAAACTTGCTTGAATGTGACTAGCTAGAAACACCACACCTATGCAAAGAGGTGAACAACAATGAGAAGAGGCAGATGACAATTGAGAAGGCTAAGACCACTTGTGGCTAGGAAAATCCCCATTTCTATTAGGATAAGAGCCATACAACTAGGAGCCACAATCCCTTCTAGTAGGCTAGCTAGGGCCATGTTTGCACTAGTGAGGGGGAGTGACCTTAATGGGAAGCAAACAACGATGACACTTTGGTAACAATGCCAGGCACATTACCCAAGTGATCTAAGAGTACCTATATATGAACAACTTCAAATACATCTTTATTTGTTGTATAATCTATTTTTGTTTCTACAAGAACCTCTGAATGATAATCCTTCACCTTCTCATAATTTCAATAAATTGCAAAGTAGCTTATACAAAAATATTATCATAATATTGTTTATATAATCTTATTAACACCTTTATAAAATAATATAGTAAAAAACCATTTAAATATAATTAAATAAATTTTATATAAAATATTAGGATCAATAATATTTAATTAAGAAAAAAATCATATAATGTCATGCATTTTAAATAACTGTAAAAAATAACATTAAACATTGTTTATTTTTTTGATAAAATTCAAAAATTATTATTAAAAAAAATTAAAAAGGGCAAACTTACAAAATAACTAGAAACCATAACACAATGATAGACCAAGAAAATAGGGAACTAGGGATGCTCATTTGATTTATGCTCCATATTCACGTTAGGAGGAATATCCAAGACCTAGAACAATGCCCTCATGAAACAACCTCACTTTGATCTAACAAGAGAGTCTACAAAAATAATTAACTAAAGAAAGCATACTATCACAAGTATAATCAAGAGTTATAAATTATATCACAAGTTTCCTCGAGAGTTACAAATTTTGTATTAATGTTATTAATAGAAAAAAAATGTTCTTTCATAATTTAGTGACATCCCCCCTCCATGTAAATTTTGAGAAGAAGATTACTATAGTTTTCTACCAAATTATGAAGAGAAGAGGTTAATTGTATATTTAAACCATGATCTTCTCTTAAATTATTAGTATTATATTTTTCCAAATCTATTAAATTTTGATCCAAGGGATACTGGTTATTAAGAAAACCCATGTGATTGAGGCTCATAGAAGAATGTTGGTTATCATTCAAATGAAGATTTTGATTAAAAAACCATGTTCTGTGGCTTTTTAGTGGGCATAAAATCATCAAAAGAAACTATTTTTTCATTTTTGTCATAGAAGAGGAGATTGGGAGATGACTATTACCATCAATGGGAGTAGAAGGTGAACTATTCTCCAACTTAAAAAAACTCTTTTAGTAGTAATATTATATCTTCTTAGCACTCCAAGAATAAGATGAATGATCTCATCCAATCTAGAAGGAAGTTGACTGATATAATATGATCCACAAAATCCTACAATACCTCATTGGTATGAAGTTGAGAATAATAATTATTTGGAATAACTAGATGATATTTGAAACCAACACTCATACCACTTAAATTTTTTCAAGTATTTAACCAAATAAAAGTAACACACTAGCAAGGAGACGGTTGCCCACATTAAGCAAAAGACATTGCAAATTCCACATTGATCTAAAAATTAGACTAACAATCAAACTACAAGATTATAATTGGAAGAAGGTAGTCAACATACCAAATGCCATCATAAGAAATAGAATCAAGCAAAAGAGTTAGCTGAAGACATGAACTTATACAATATGCCACAAAATGATATGATATTTTAGACCAACAAATCTTATTTCATTCTCATTGAGCCTCCCAGGCCAATATAATACCTAATCACTACGAAAACTTGAGTAGTTTGAATGCTCTCAAACAACTTGATATTAAATAAAAAAGGATGCCTTTTCCAACCCTTAGTAATGATATTTCATTTAGAAAAAAGAAAAATATAATTATTAAAGAAAATCCAAGAGTGAGTGGCCAACATAGTAAAATTCTCATAGTGCAAGAGAATTTAAATTGATTACAAAGAATTGTTGTTTCCTAGTAAGATTCATGCCATGTTCAAAGAAAACAACCAAGATATAATAAGAAAATATATATATTAGAAAAGAACTTTTGAGAAGAAAAAATAAATATCTTTCCAAAACCTCTAAAACATTGACAATACAATATTTCCATTTCAAGGTTCGTACATTCCAAGAGACTAATCTTGAAATTTAGATTAATAATATATACAACCACTATTAATTAGGAATGTTGAAATCATTATCCTAATAATATTTTCAAATTCCTAAAAGGAATGGAACTTTTTCAAAGCTTTGTCTACATTGTGATAATTCTTTTACAAGATAAGATTAGCCATCCAATCAACAACTCTATTTCTTTCATGGAGAACATGTGTAATTTAGAAATTTAATATTTTGTAAGTATATCCATAGCTTTGAGATGAGATTATTAAGCCTTAAATAATGCCCTTTCTAAAAATTAAAGCTATTTTATAATAAGTTTGGAGTCTCCTTCATGATAATATTTTAAGATTTTATGTCAAGAACCAACTTCAAACCAATGATTAGCCCTTCCAATTTATTAAGATTATTAGAAGTAAAACTATAAAATAAATTTCCTAATCCAAAAACTTCCCCTTTATAATAATAGAGAATGACTTCGTTGCTCAAAATTCCTAGATTATTTTTTGATGCACCATCAAATTTTTTTATCTATACTTTTATAGGGCTACACACCACCTTACTATGGATTATATCTTTTTTTGGGCTTGCATTCTTAAAAAATCTAGTATATTTCTAACCAATTTTTAAGTAAAACTAACTCAAATGGACTAGCCTCCTCATTTTTCTCTTTGAAATAATTTTTATAATCAAAATAATAGGTAGTAGATATTTCTTTCTAGAGTAACTTATCATTTGAACTTTCTTCTACAATAAAGACTCTAACGTTTCTTGTAATCCATATTTGACAAACTACCATGCTCAAGACCATCTCCCACAAATTTCAAAGAAGAATTAGATTTGTAGGAGAGATCTAAGTAATCATTTGCTCATACAAAGAACTAGAGAAACTCAACCAACATTAAAGAAACCTAGGAAAATATTCCAAATCTGGAGAGCATATTCATGTAAGTGAAATAAACATGGTTAGAATTTTCTTTCTTAAACAAAGAGGCCATCTATGTGGACCAATGAAAACATTTTTTGGAAATTGATCCCATGTTAGAATCTTCTAATGATAGGCCAACCAAATAAAAATCTCATCTTTGGGCCATGTTTATATGCTATTCGTATCACATTCGAAGGAAAATAATATCTTTGAATAATTTGTGAAGTTTTTCATATCCTTCTGTAATCAAATAACTTCTATCACCTTTATGATTTCAACCAAAGATATCTTTATTGATGTTCCAGGCAGGCCTAAGATTTTGTCATAAATTATTAGAAATAATTGAATAAGAAATCTTATCAATCTCAAGGATTTTAGGTAAGGGTTTCCAAGTTCTTGATCTACCATACCTAACTCTAACCTTTTTTTTTTTAATCTAATATTTGTTGAACTTTTATCCGCACTAAGTTTTGGGTAAAAGTATAAAGTTGTGTCACACTTTCAGCCAACTTAAATCAATACAACTGAATTTAAGTATTTCTAACTAAAAATCAATTTTGGCCAAACATATGATCTAGTAAGATTCATTCTAGCTAAGTTAGATACTTCCACAACTTTTTCAACTAAAATTGTTGGCTAAAAATATATGGAGCACCACTTTGAGTCCAATTTACCATAAAAATAAAATTATTTGAAAAACTTGAAGTTTCAATAACTCCTGCTAATGTAAATAACATTTAAAAAATATATAAAAAAACCCTTTTGTAGATCCATAAGTGTAGTTTTCAAAAATATATTTATTTCAATAGTTTAATTATTATTTATATTTTATTTTTTTAATTTTTACTAAAACTAGGTTATTAGTACAAAATATTAGGTTGATTATCATGCCAAGGAAAAATACTAAAACTTATTAAAAAAAATAGAAAAAAATATGATGCACTAGATTAAAGAATTTATTTCAAGATGGTATAAATTTTTTTCCATTTTAGATAAATATTTAATATGAAAGTTGACGTCCAATGTGTTTTTTGATTCACATACATTTTAATATTTATTTAAAAATATATATTTATCAAAATTGGAAAAAAATAATATTCATGCACTAAAGTTTCAAGTTATAAATAGACACAAAAAAATTGAAAGTAAAAAAAAAAAAATTATTATAAAAAGTTTGACATCTCATGCAACTTCATTTTTCAGCATTTTATCAACAACTAAATTATAGTGTTAATTTATTAAAAAGTAGTTTATAATATTTTATAATATTTTTTTAAATACAAACATAAAATATACTAAAAAATACATATTTTACTAGTTTACATCAGTTCAAAATTCAAAACATATGTCACTTTTTAGTAATTCAAGTTTAAAAGTTAGATCAGCATTGGCGGTTTTTTTTATAAAGTGTGACACAACTTTGTGTTTTTACCCTTTTAACATATGATAAAATATCCCCACGTTCAAGAACAATTTGAAAGGAGTATTCATCAACTAATAATCTTCCCAAAAGAAAACTGAGGATCCATCCTATGTCTTCCAAAATCTATATCTCTCAATTAAATCTTTTAACATATTTCACTCCATTCCAAATTATTGAGACCAAGGGTAAATTAGTCATTTCAAGCACAAAATAATGAAGGGCTCCATGAAGATATTTATTTTATAGAATATGAATACAAAAATGTTGAGAGGAAATAAACCTCCAAACTATCTTATCCAACAAAACTTCTTTGAAAAGTTGCACATCTTTGATCCCAAAATCACATTCTTTTATACTCACACATAATTTATTATAGGCCAATGGATGAAATTTTAATTTATTTGTTGAACCTTTCTAAAGAAAGTCCCTCATTTGTTTGTTGTGTAACCATGTTTGCTCACTATACACAAGTCTTCCCTTTGCATCTAATTATTGTTGCACAACAAGTCAATACCTAAATGTAAAAGAACTTAAGTTGATGTGGAACATTGTAAAATCTCTTGTCATATCTTCATGAAGACTCTCTTGTGAGATCAATGTGAGGTTACTTCCTGGGGTCAATATTCTAGGGTCTTGGATATTTCTTTTGATATTCAGAGCATGAATTATATGTGCATATCCAGTTCCTTGTTTTCTTGGTTTATCATTATGTTATGACTGCTAGTTATTTTGTAACTTCAAACCTTTTAGATCTTTATGAACAATAGTTTTTTTTTTTTTATCAGTAAGCAAGGGTAATTTGTATTGATTTTCAAAAAAAGATTTACAGTGTTTAACCCAGAATAGGCAACCACCCCAAAATTCACCAGAAAACTACCATACTGAACCTAAAACCGAACTACTAGAGTGTGGTCACAACCACCAAAAAACCATCATTACATGCTAGAGACATAAATTAACCAGACCAACTAACAAAGATACATAAGAACGACACTAAACCCTATTAACAACCGAAACCACCAAACCCTAATCACCATACATTTTGTTGAGCGAAGATTCTGAAGTCCCTTTTCCAGGCCGAGTCTTCAATAGGTACCAATCAAAATTTCCTTTTCAAAAACTCTCCTCCTGCCATGGCCAAACGCCTAAACTCCATGAGCTCCAAACCAGCAACATCCAGGATGAAGGGATGATAATGAACCAAGGCGTCTGGGTCATCCAAAAGATGTAGGTCCCGTGGAAAAGGGATACCCTTGCCAAGCCGAGCCATAACCAAGGCTCTATCTAAGCCAACCAACATATCTTTTCGAAAAAGACCCCTCATTATCACACGAGCATCCGTTTTTGAGACACGAATGTCAAGCAAGTCGACCAACACCCTAGAAGAGATGTCTGAATCCAAGTGATAACCTTCAGTGTCCTCCATCAAAGATTTCCTAGCCAGACATTTGATGGCGGAAAACGTCATGTAATCTAGGTGACGGATGATATGATGGAGCTGAAGGGAGGAAATGGGTCCCTTGAACGCTATCTGCCGCTTGGAGCTTTTTAGCTCCACAAGCATTGCCAACCCGCACATTTCCAATTCTTCTATAGAGACAAGAAGAATGAATCTTCTCATCCCACATGCAGACCACATAAGCCCAACCACCAAAAATGAAATGAATAGGATGAAGCCACCAAGCAGTAATAAAGACTTTGGTGAATGAGCTTGTCCTTCAACTTATGCAAACTATCCATCACCTTTTAGAGGGCCATCAATACGCGAAGTGCCGGTGGCAAAAAATGGAGAGAACAAAAACCTAGAAGGTTCATGCAGATTGATCGCCACCTTAACACAGGACCAACCCCCCCTCCCCTAGGCCACCCACATCAACACTTCATAGAGTGTGGTGGCGCCCACCCTGCTACCCACTATGAACAATAGCTTTTGAATCTTATTCGAAAAAATACTTAATATTATTTTTAAAAATTATTTTTAAATAAATAACATGATATCATTTTTTTCTCCACTTAATATTCATTGATCTCTAACATTTTATGGAATTTTGGTTCAATTACATTTATATTACCATATTATTTTATAAATATATATAAATCATATCAACATTTTGTATAAATTTCTTTGTCATTTTTAAAAAAATTACAAGAAAGTGAAACATCATCATTTTGTGATCCTTGTACAAAAAAAATATATTAATATTTTTTAAAAAATATATTTTTAATAAAATTAATTGTGACTAATTTTTTTGGTATCTATCTTGTTTTAAATCTTAAAAAATGTTGACGAATAAAAAAATAAAATACTTCCATAAAAATAACCTACTACGTTTATATGATGTAAAAATAAAATAAATGTTTGATGTAAATGAGATATATGTTCTGGACCACTACAAATAGCCAAATCTTACAAGTAACCTTCCATTTTTTTTCATTTCTATATTGTACAATCAGGCGGGTAGAACAGGAAGGGACATGATATTGGAAAAGGTTGTAGAATTCAGCTTTACAACTACCAATACCATTTTCTTTAAAGTTTCTAAATGTCTTATCAACAAAACCATTTTGTGCATATCCTATAATCATGGCATTCCGTACAATAACATCTGTTTGAGGCATTCTGTTAGATAGTTTACATGCCTTGTCCATGCTTCCACATTTTGCATACATACCTACCAAGGAAGTTGCAACTATAACATCTAACACAAGTCTTCCTTTACTTTATGCTTTGATAATGTACATACCATGTTCCCAAGGGTCACTCCATAGCTCCCATCTTAGCACAAGCAAGAAGGATGGAATGCAAAGGTTGTCAAATTAGGCTCTACACTTGTGGCCAATTATGTTTGCTTGAAAGTTCTTAGAGCCTTTTCAAGTACCATTCCATTTAATGCCCCATTGGAAGGCAAGATTTGATGTGAATGAGATGAAGTGAAATGAACTTATAGTTGATGGTGGACTGAGAATAATGCAACCCAAAAGAAAGAGGATTGCTACTTAGAATGGGATCTCAACTAGTTCTAACCACATTGACAATGGCTGCACAAGAGACAATGATATTTGCAGAGGCCCAATGCTCCATGAGCAGTCATGTTAACTATAAAAATAGCTCTTCTTTTGTGTTGGTGGCCTACTCCATAGCAGGTGTTAAAGCTTTAGTATCTTCCCATGTTTTCCTCTTCACCCCTGTCCTCACAAATACTACTTTTGATTTAGGTGGGTGGTCAATTATCTTGTGGGAGAAGACAAATTAAAAATATTAAAAAATAGCTTGATCATGACTGACTGTTGATTTCTGAGACCACCATTATAGGATTGACTGAATTGAAACATAAAAGAATTATGTTTTGAATTGAAAAAAAAAGAGTTAATTGAGCATGTGTCACCCTAATTTTTTTAAAACTATTAAAAAATCATTTTTTTGAATGTGTAAAGAATAGATTCTAGTTCATAAAAATGTAATTTATTTCAAGTTTTTATGAATGGGTAAAAAATGAAACCAAAAATATATAAGTAGGTTTTTGAAAAAAAAGGAGACACTAGCAAAGACAAAAAAAATTAAAGATCAAAACCTTAATATAATTGAAATATAGAATGATTGTGCGATAGGTGGTGGAGTGAGTAATAAGGACACTTGTTGGTTCTAAGTGCCTGCGGCCTGTAACAGGCCAAGGCTTCTTCTTCTTGTCTTTAGCGTAGGGGTTTATGCGGGTGAAGGGTGAGGGTGAAGGGTGTGGTGAGGGGGTAGTGGGTGGTGGAAGCGGTGTGGAAGGAGTTTGGAGGGAGTGAAAACTATGTGGGATATGGAAGAGGCTTCTAAGAGCCTGGTGATTGTTGGGGAAAAGCCATCTCAGGATTTTACGGCAGCCATGCATGCTCAGATGATAGATTCATCTTTTGTGGGTGAGAGCTCTAAGCTCAAGAAAGTGAATGCTTTCCGCGGAGTCAAGATAGGCCTGTTCTAGTTATTTCTCTTGAATCGGTTCAGGAGGAAATATCTTATTGGAGTCAACACAATCTGATTTGTAAGTTCTTGGGTATTCATGTCCCTCTCTCAGATTTAGACTCCTAGATTCATCAGATCTGATAGGTTGAAGGTGATTTCAATCTCTTGGTGGCTGTGAATGGCTATTTCATGGTTGATTTTTCTTGCATCTCGAATCATAATCGTGTTTTTAAGGGAGGGTTGTATTTTTACAATCATGTTGGTTTGTTCATTAAGCCCTAGCATGGAGGATTTAATGTGGCGGAGGATTTTCCTACATGGGTCCCTGTCTGGGTCTGGCTACCATGGCTTCTGTTGGAGTTTTGGAGGGAGGATATTTTGCATCAGATTGCTGCTTTGTTGGGGAATCTCGTTGCCATTGCTCATAATACTTTGGATAAAAAGGTATTCTCTTATGCTCGCATTTGTGTTGAAATTGATTTAAATAACCCTTTGCTAGATTCTTTGGAAATTTGTGTTGGCTCTGCCTCATGGATTCAACAGTTAGATTATGAGTCCCTTCCTTTTCATTGTCACTTTTGTCATGAGTATGGACACCTTCAACGCCAATGTCCTCAAGCACCCAAAGTGGTTGGGGTTTCTTCTTCTCCTTCTTCTGGGCCCTCGGTGGAGAAAGGGGATAAAGGCAAGGCGCTTGTGGCTGAGGGTGGGCCTGATAAGGATGGCTTTACTCCTATTAAGCTGAGGGCTAAAGGGAGGGCTCAGAAGCAGGCCTATAAGGATAGACAGAGTGATGAGAGTTTCAGTCATTTTGAGGTCCTGGATAATCAGGCTTTGGAGGAGGGGATTCTTGTTGAGATTTCTTCTGGGGCCACTAGTATGGATAGTGGGTTGGATACAAGGTTGGAGTAGGAAATTGTTGTTTAGAATAATTCTCAGGCTTTGGAGAAGGGGATCTTTGGGCCTCTTGGTGCATTTGCAGGTGTGCAGGATGATGTTGTATTATCGGATTTAGCCAAGGAGGTGCTCTCTTCAGGTAAAGGTCGGGGATTGTCTCTTGCTTTGGGGGTGCTGCAACACCCTCTCAAAAAGGGGCATTTTGAAAATTCTTCTAAAGTTGGTCATAAGAAGGATGTGGACAAGATTAAATCTACTGGGGATTTGTTAGTGGAATTTGGGTCTATTAAGACCATTGAGGCCCACTTCCCTCAACCTTCCTCATGATTATTCTTTCATGGAATGCAAGGGGGTTGAATAGCACCTCCTGTCAAAAGGCTATTCAGGATTTGATTGTGGTGCATTCTCCAGATTTCTTTTGTGTTTAGGAGATTAAGCTTCAGGTGGACTTCAAGCTTCAGCATGCTCCTCGTATTTGGTTTTATGGACAATGTTAGTGTATTGGTTCTAGGGGAAACTCTGGAGGTCTGACTCTTTTTTGGGATCCATGTAAGGTTTTTCCTCATTGGTGGATTTCTAACCATTATGCTATTTCTGTAGTGGCTTCAGTTTTGGAATCTAGTGAGACTATTTTGGTTAGTAATGTTTATGCTCTAATTGAAATCCATGGTAAAATCTAGCTTTGGGCTCATATCAGGTATGTTAGGTCTTGTGCACCTTTTCTGCCATGGATTTTAATTGGTGATTTCAATTCTGTGTTGAGTTTGGAGGAGAAAAGAGGAGGGCTTCCTAGGCTTGGTCCTGCTTCAGATTTGTTTCAGACTAATGTGGATTCTCTTGCTCTGGTTGATGTTAAACCCTCTAATGGAATATTCACTTGGAATAATAGACGAAGTGGGCCTAAAGTGATTTTTGAGCGATTAGATAGATTCCTTGTCTCTAGCTTTTGGGTTGGCGGTAGCTTGGTCACTTGCTCTGAGATTCTTGATTGGTGTGGCTCTGATCATTGGCCAATTAAGTTTTCTGCTTCTTTTCCTAATCCAAAGAATCCACCTTTCAAATTTCAGCTTATGTGGCTTTGTGATTCTTCTTTGGGTGATCTTGTGGCCCAGTGGTGGTGGGATGGAGCCCCTGCATATGGTACAACTATGTATTCTCTAGTTAAGAAGCTGCAATATGTCAAGTATCATCTTAAGCGATGGAATAGGTCATGTTTTGGTAATTTTTTGGCCAGGAAAAGAGAAGCGCAGGATTTCCTTACTATTATTACTCGCTAGATTCGAGATTTTGGATTCTCGGAGGCTCTTGGGCATGCTGAGGCCCAAGCTTTGAAATTGGTGGAGGAGTGGGAGCTTCGTGAGGATATTTTATGGAAACAAAAGGCTTGGATTGATTGGCTTCAAGAGGTTGACAGGAATACTGCTTTCTTCCATCATTCTATGCAAGCTCATCATAATAAGTGTTATATATCTTCTCTTTTTAATTCCAAGGGTCTTTCAATCTCTTCACAACAGGCTTTGTCTAGAGAGGATCATCAGTTTTACTCTAATCTGTTTACCGAGGATTCACTTCTTGCAGAGGCTGAGGAGAATTTGGTCCTTGCTTGCATTCCTTCTTTGATCTCTAATGATTTGAATGCTTCTCTTATTCACCCAATTACTTTGTCGAAAGTGGAGGAGGTCATGTTTGGGATGAATAAGGGGAAAACTCCTAGCCCTAATGGTTTCCCAGTTGAATTTTTCCAAGAGTTTTGGGATATTGTGAAGCTACATTTGTTGGAGGTTGTTCAAGAGTCTCTTCATAAAGTAGATGCTTCATGCCCTGAATGCTACTTTTCTGGTTCTCATTCCTAAGAAGGAAGGTGTTGATAGGCTTGAATTCTTTAGACCTATTGCACTCTATATTGTGGTGTATAAGATTATTATGAAATTGATTTCTGAGAGGCTTAAATCTTGTTTTCCTATTGTCGTTTCTAAGGAGCAAGGCGGCTTTGTGGTGGGTCGTCAAATTCTAGATGGGGTGGTGGTTGCATCAGAGGTTATTCATTCCATGGAAACCTCTAAGGACAGGTCTATGTTTATCAAGTTGGATATGGCCAAAGCCTATGACAGAGTTAAATGGATTTTTCTTGAGAAGATATTGTTAGCCTTTGGTTTTTCTTCTGATTGGGTGAGTTGGACTTTGAGCTGCGTGACTTCTTCCTCTTTTTCGGTTATTGTGAATGGTGAAAATTTTGAGCTTTTTAGGGCTACTAAGGGCCTTCGTCAGGGGGATCCGCTCTCTCCCTATTTGTTTATTATAATGGCAGAAGGGCTAGGTCAGTTTCTTAAATCTTAGGTTTCACAAAGCTTGATTCATGGTTGGCAGTGGGGGTTGGGTCTGCCAATGCTTTCTCATCTCGAGTTTGTGGATGACACTTCCCTTATGGGATTGGATCGTATTCAAGAGGTTGAAGCCTTTAGGAAAGCTTTGGATATCTACCTTGTAGCTTCAGGCCATAAATTCAATGAGCATAAATCTTCTATCTTCTTCTTTAATACTCCTCAGGCTATCCAGCGGTGGATTGTAGCTATTCTGCGGTTTCAAATAGGGTCTCTCCCCTTTGTCTATTTGGGTATTCCTCTTGTTGGCCATTAGCCCAGGTCTTTCTGGTAGGTGTTGCTTGATAAGTTGAGGCGAGAGGTTACTCATTGGACTCATCGGTGGTTGTTTACAACTGCTAGAGTGACTCTTCTCAAGTTCGTTATCCAGGCCCTTCCCATCTATAGATGCTTTGTTCAAGCGGCTCCTATGTATGTCCTTAAGGAATTTGATGCTCTTTCACGTCAATTTCTTTGGAACGGTAATCTTCTTTCTTCAAAGCGGAGCCTTGTTAAGTGGGAATCTGTGTGTAGACCAAAGCAGGAGGGTGGTCTTGGTTTACGCTCTACAATTTTGAACGGGCAAGTTCTTGTTGCCAAAATTTACTGGCGATGGTGTACCAATCAACACCAATTATGGGCTCGTGTTCTCAACCATAAATATCTTAGTGGTGTTGCTTATTTCTAGGTTCCTCGCTATCCTTTGGAAGGGAGTGGTTCTATGATTTGGAAAACTTTGAAAGTGGGGGCGCAGTTGATTAAGCCTGCGCTTTTTTGGATCTGTCATTCGGGTCATAGGCTCTTTTTTGGTTAGATTCTTGGGATGGTCACCCACCTATTCTCTCTTCCTTTCCTCACCTCCAGTCCCTTTGTGATGTTTTTACTATGGTTAGTTGGGATACTATGGAGCATTATAAGGTTGTGCAACATTGTGGATTGGCTATAAGTTTTCGTTGGAAGCATCCTTCTGAGTGGCCACCTGGAAGGTCTGAGAGGGATATGCATGAGCTTTCTTAGCTTCTGGATTCTCATGCTTGTAATTCTTTGAGGGGACTTGATGTCTTGGCTTGGGATGGTTCGGATTTGTCTAGGAAGTACTCTGTGTCTGCTGGTTATAAGCAGTTGGGTAGGTAGTTGTTTGGGGACGTTGAGGTCCCTTGGTGGAAGCAGGTTTGGCACAAGTTGTCATGGACCAAGTGCAATTTCTTCATGTGGTTAGTGGCTCAAAATTGGTGCCTTGGGATAATTTATGTAACCATGGTTTCCATGACCCTTCTATGTGTGTTATGTGTCATGATTGTGAAGAAAGTGTCTCCCATCTCTTCTTTCAATGTTCATATGCTAGGAATATTTGGCATTTCTGGTGGAGGGTGTGGAATACACCATGTTGGCATGTTTCCTTATTGGCAGAGTTTGTGGAATAGTGGGACAGGGCCCCTGTTTCTACTTCCTTTCTTCAAGTTGCTTGGGATCTTGGCCCATCTTTTATTATCTGGAACCTATGGTTGGAGAGGAATAGGCAGATATTTCGGGATGTGTTGTTGATGGCCCCTCACCTGTGGTGGAAAATTTTGCATTCTTTGGGAGAAACTATTGTGGCTAAGTGTGATCTCATTGAGCCGGTGGACCCTTGTGATGTGGGTTGTTGTAATCGTCTTCATCTTCCTCCTCCACAACGACATCTCATGCGTAATAGATGTAGACATCCTACCCTGAAGGTGAATAGGGAGGAAAGATGGTCCCCTCCTCCTCAAGGAGTCCTAAAAATCAACACAAATGGCTCTCTGAGTGTGGAAATCCTAGACATGTTGTAATTGGTGGTATTGGTCGGGATAGCTTTGGAAATGTTCAGTTTATCTTCTTTGTTTATAAGGGTCATCATAGTAATAATTTAATGGAGGCTCAGGCCATTTTATTGGCTGTGGAGCGGGGCAGCCAATTGGGATGGTGAAGGATCATATGTGAGTCTAACTCCTAGGTTGTGGTGAACTTGCTGAATAGGCGACATTTAGATGATGTGAGTTGGCAGTTGGCTTTGATTGTTGAATAGATTCTCATTCTTTGTGCTTCTCTGGAGTTTATTAATTTCACTCATATTCCTAGAGAATAGAATGGTGTTGTTGATTGTTTGGCTAAATGGGCTTCTAATCATATTCATGATTATAATTTGGTGGATCGGGGTCAGCTAGCCCCGGATTTGTCTCAACAGTTGGATCACTTGGTGGAGCTTGATAGGGCTATTTAATGCCCTTGCTTTGTAACTTTTTCTTGTTTTAATAAAAAAATTACCCCTCCTTGATGTTAAATTGAAATGTAGAAAAAATTGCATGGTTAGAAAGCTAAGATAGAGCTAACATTACTATTTTATTTTTTAGCTTGAAATTTAAAGACGTGTAAACTTGATGGAGTGCACGCTTGAGATTGACATTTTTTAGAATTTGCAAAAACATGCCTATGGGCATTGACATGTAAGTCCAACCCTTTGAGTTGGATTCCCAAGGAAAATTCAACCCTAATGGTTCGAAATACCCAAAGTAAATAATAACACAAGCATGTTATAACATGAGAATGCTATAATGCAGTTGCATTTTCAAGAAGCAAAAATACATCTTTCTCTTCCCATATCTCTCTACCTCCTTATATAGTTCACACTCTCCCTCTTCCTTAGACTATATACATGAAATCAATAGTTAAATATAAGTGACATTTACATATGGATATTTACTTATAATTTAAGTTATATTCCATATATATAGTTTTAGGATGTTTGTGAATGGTTTTAGATCTCTAGGAGTTACAATGTAGATTGTAGGTTTCAGAGGATCTTATAATTTCTCAGACTAATTCAAATTTTAGCAATCACCAAGCTCCTATCATGTTGCAATCATATAAGAGTAGTTGCAACTATTCAAAAGCATCATCAAGCCTCTCCTTAGACATGTCTCTATATCTCCCCCAATCCCCTCTCCCTCTCTCTCTACCCACATCTCCTTCCCTCCCTCTCTCTCTTGCTCCCTCCTTATCCCTCTAGATATCTTTGTATATCTATCTCTCTCCCTCTCTCTACCTCCCTCTCCCTTCCTCTCTCTCTCTCTCTAGATATCTCTCTATATCACTCCCTCCCCGTCTCTCATTCCCTCTCTAATTCTCTA
Source organism: Sequoia sempervirens (assembly GCA_007258455.2). Classification (NCBI taxonomy): domain Eukaryota; kingdom Viridiplantae; phylum Streptophyta; class Pinopsida; order Cupressales; family Cupressaceae; genus Sequoia; species Sequoia sempervirens. Next base: position 98,889,888 of record VDFB02000003.1, read on the forward strand.
CATCTCACCTCTCTCCCTCCTCTTCTCCATCTCTCTCTCTACAACTACCTCCTCCCTCCTTCCCTATCTAATTATCTCCATCTCACCTCTCTCTCTACCTCCCTCTCCTTTCCTCCCTCCCTCCCCCTTTCCCTCTTTATTTCCCTCACTGTCTCTCCCTCTCCCTTTCCCTCTCTACTTCTACCTCCTCCCCTTTCCCTATCTAATTATCTCTATCTCACCTCTCTCTCTCTCTCTCTCCCTATCCCTCTAGATGTCTCTATATATCACTCCCTCCCTGTCTCTCCTTCCCTCTCTAATTCTCTATATCTCACCTCTCTCCCTCCTCTTCTCCATCTCTCTCTCTACAACTACATCCTCCCTCCTTCCCCATCTAATTATCTCCATCTCACCTCTCTCTCTCTCTCCCTCCCTATCCCTCTAGACATCTCTCTATATCACTTTGTCCCCCCCTCTCTCTCCTTCCCTCTCTAATTATCTTTGTCACCTCTCTCTCTCTCTCTCTCCCTATCCCTCTAGATATATCTCTATATCTCTCCCTCTCTCTACCTCACTCCCTCCCTATCTCTCTACCTACCTCTCTCTCTCTCTCTCCCTATACCTCTAGAGATATGGGTAGATAGAGATAAGTAGAGAGAGATAGGTAAAGAGATATAGGGAGGGAGTGAGGGAGAGATATCTAGAGACATAAGGGAGAGAGAGGTGAGATAATGAGAATTATAGAGGGAAGGAAGGGTATCTCTATATAGAGGTGAGATCTCTATAACTTAATCATGACTGACTGTTGATTTCTGAGACCACCATTATAGTATTGACTGAATTGAAATACAAAAGAATTATGTTTCGAATTGAAAACAAGTAAGTTAATTGAGTGTGTCCTAATTTTTTTTTGGAAGCTATTCAAAAATCATTTTTTTGAATGAGTAAATAATAGAGTTTAGTTCATAAAAATGTAATTTATTTCAAGTTTTTATGAACAAGCAAAAAATGAAATAAAAAATACTAAAAGTAAGTTTTTGAAAAAAGGGAGACACTAGCAAAAACAAAAAAAAAGAAAGATTAAAACCTACATAATTGAAATGTAGAAAAAATTACATATGGTTAGAAAGCTAAGAGAGAGATGAAATTACTATGTTATTTTTTAACTTAAAATCTAAATACATGTAAACTTGATGGAGAACATGCTAGAGATTGTCATTTTTTAGAATTTGCAAAAAAACATGCCTATGGGCATTGACATGTAAGTCCAACCAAGGAAAATCCAACCCTAAGGGTTGGAAATACCCAAAGTAAATAATAACAAAAGCATGTTATAACGTGAGAATGTTATAATGCATTCACATTTTCAAGGAGCAAAAATACATCTTTCTCTTCCTACATCTCTCTACCTCCTTATATAGCTCGCACTCTCCCTCTTCCTCATACTATATACATGAAATAAATATTTAGGTATAAATGACATTTACATATGGAAATTTACTTCCTTATAATTTAAATTATATTCCATGTAAATAATTTTAGGATGCTTGAGAATGGTTTTAGATTTCTAGGAGTTATAATTTCTCAGACTAATTCAAATTTCAACAATCACTAGGATCCTATCATGTTGCAGTTATCTAAGGGTAGTTGCAACTATTCAAAAGCATCATAAAGCCCCTCCTTAGACATCTCTCTATATCTCCCCCAATTCCCTTTCCCTCTCTTTCTACCCACATCTCGCTCCCTTCCTCTCTCTCTCCCTCCTTATCCCTCTAGAAATCTTTGTATATATATCCCTTTCCCTCTCTCTACCTCCCTCTCCCTTCATCCATCCCTCCCTTTGTCCCTCCCTCTCTCTCCCTCCCCCTCTCCATCTCTACCTTTACCTTCCCCCCTCTCTCTCTATCCCTCTAGATATCTCTCTATATCACTCACCCTATCTCTCCTTCCCTCTCTAATTCTCTATACCTCACCTCTCTCTCCTTCTCCATCTCTCTCTACAACTACCTCCTCCCTCCTTCCCTATCTAATTATCTCTATCTCACCCCTCTCTCTATCCTTCCCCCTCTAATTGTCTCTATGTCACCTCTCTCTCTCTCTCTCCATATCCCTCTAGATATATCTCTATGTCTCTCCCTCTCCCCTCTCCCTCCCTCTACCTCTCTCCCTCCCTATCTCTCTCTACTTACCTCCCTCTCTACTCTCTATCTCACCTCTCTCTCTTCCTATACCTCTACAGAGAGATAGGTAGAGGGATATAGGGGGGGAGTGAGGGAGAGATACCAAGAGGGATAAAGGAGAGAGAGAGGTGAGATAAAGAGAATTATAGAGGGAAGGAGGGAGGGATGGAGAGAGAGGGAGAGGAAAAGAGAGGGAGGTAGAGAGAGATTTAGAGAGATAATTAGAAGGATAGGGAGAGAGAGAGAGAGGCTTAATGATGCTTTTGAATAGTTATAACTACCCTTTGACAACTACAAGGTGATAGAATCCTATATTGATTAATGAAACTTTAGTAAGTCTGAGAAATTATAAGATCCGCCAAAACTTAGAATCTACATTATATCTCCGATACATCCAAAACCATTCTCAAACATCTTGAAATAATATACATGAAATATAACTTTAAGTAAATATCACTTATAATTAAATATTAATTTTATGTATGTAGCTTGAGGAAGAGGGAGAGTGTGATATAATTAAAGAGGTAGAGAGAGATGGGAAGAGAAAGAGAGATAAAAATATACTTCTTGGAAATGTGAGTGCATTATAGTGTGCTCACAATGTAATGTGTTCATGTTATAACACACTCATGTTATAAGGTGAGCACATTATGGTCTAGTAGTGATCAAACCTAGATCAATCACTACCAAGATATAACACACTCACATTATGTCTTGGATGCAACCAAAAAGTGGGGTAGCCACCCCACTTTTTGGTCCCCCATATTTCTAAACTTACCCTTAGTGTAAAGGTGAAGAATAATGTAATGTATAACTTGACTTCCTTAGTTATAGCCAACATGTCTTGGTAAGTGCATACAAATAAGTGGCCAAATTATTAGAATAATTTATAAATATTAAATCATTCAAAGCAATTCATGCATTATTCAATTTTTAACATTTTAATATTATCAATTTTAGCTATTTCAACTTGAAAGTTATCTCCAATGGCTGGTATTTCTATCCTCAATGAATGGTTTAATAGGTAAACCATCAAATAAATAAAAAATAGTTTCTAGTAGAGGAGAGGTTTTCTCTTGAAATAAGAAAAAATATCAAGAACATATGGGAAACATCTATCATGATGAAACTTAGGTAAATCCTCATAAACTCTAAAAAATTTGGCAAGGGCCTCATCATTAAAAAATATGTTTAAGGGGGGTTGTATCCAGCAATTCCATGTAGAGCAACTCATGGTGTGCACTTTCTAAGTTTATATAGTGATTAATTATGTAAGCTAATTGAAAAATTATTTAAATGGTCCATTTGTTTTCTTATCTTTGGTAGGAGAATATCTTATACTGTTAGTGTTATTTTTGTGATGGTGTAATTGGATCTAATATGCCCTTTTCTCTTGAACCTAAACCTTTTCTATTATATACATTTTTTATTTAATACAAATCCTTTACTATATTAGCTAGATATATAAACCACAATTAGAGTCATTACTAGACTTGGATTCATAAGTAAGAACACCTTAATTTCAAAAAATATATTTATGAAGATCTAAGGGTGGTTGATTATATGAGGTAGGATCTATATAGAAATGATGAATATTACACATTTTATCATCTTCCTTGAGTTCCTTTTCACATGATGGTGTAAAGTCAAGATATTTCAAACCATCCACAACATTGGCATGAGGTATTATTGAAAGGGATGGACTTAATAATGATACCATTGATGTAATCAATCAGTTAGGAGATACCAATATTTTTTCTCCACGCTTGGAAAAATTGGTTCTTGGATTGTTCTTAGCTATAAATATAGATCTATTATTAAACTATGAATAAACTTCAAATTCTAATGAAGTGTAAAGGGGATGAAACAAATAGCATCTATCCAAAGATGGTCAAATAAAATTTTATTTACTAAGGAATAAGGCATCACATGGATAGTGTTATCAAGTAAAATGGGTCCTAAAGTGATAGGTAAAGTGACACAACCAAGATATTATCAAACCAAATTATCAAATCATTTGATGGTTACCTCAAATTTTTGAAAAAATATAGAATCAACTACAATAACATCTAGGAAATACTTGCTACAAATATTTAAGTGTAATGCATTATTGATTAGTGCTCTTTTGATTCAAATATCCCCATATTTAACTACAATGGATGATGGTAAATATTCATGAATGATGTGGGAAGGAGGAAACTCATAATGCGCAAAAGATATCTTAGATTTATCTTGATAAAGTAATTTTAAAATAGTAAAAATATTGATGGTAATTTAAGATTAGATTGTATAGCTATATTAGTTAAATTTTGTTTCAAAACATCTCTATGGGTTTTAGATGAAACAATTAGGTCCCAAATAGATATTTTAGTGGTAGTATTCTTAATTTGATATCACATATCATATCTCATTTGTGCATTTCCAATTATGTGAGATCTTTGTAAAATGATGAAATCATGAAAATTAGGGATGTTATGATGAAGCCTAGTGTGAAAGGTAGGAATTATATACTTGTTTAGGAAATAATAATGATATCATTATTACATGTAGAAGAAATAGTTTCACAAGTCATAAAAATTTCATGTGCAACTGAAGGAGATGTAACTCATCAAATAAAGTATCATCCATAAGTGAATAACTAGAGTGTGTGCCATGAGTATCCACTACAAACAATATATCATGAATCAAATCATGTGATGGAAAGGTTATTTAAGGTAAATTATCATTATTCTCAAACACATCACTACCACTATTTATAGAAGAAATCAACAACATGAGGCTCATGGATGAGCGAATTAAGTATATTTAAAAGTGAAGGAAAACTAGTGATTAGGTCGCTAAAAGAGGAGAAGGTGCATAAATGTTAAGTAGTTCCTCTATCTAGATAATGTAATCCCATTTTATGATAAAATTCATGAATTTGAATAAATGATAATGAGGTAAAAGATCAAAAATCATATAAATGTCAAAATATGTAAGAGAAGCATGAATAGAGATAAAAGATAATTAGACATGACAATCCATAATGAAAGATAAAAATACACACAATCTAAAGTTGGATGGATGGGAATAAAAAAATCTCATACAGTAAAAAGCTCAAGCCCTAATGAGATATATATGATCAAGGTAGGGAATAATGTAAATCACAAAATTAGCCAATAATTATTTTTGAACATTAAACCCTAGAGGTGCAACAAGGTTCATTGTGGTAGGTGAAAGAAATGTCACACTATGAACCATAAACCATAGAAAAAGATAAGTCTCTAAAGCATAAACAACAAATAACTATCAAACCCTAATTAAGTCCAAAAATTGGCTTAAATATTTAGAAAAAATAGATCTAAAAAAAATTAACTTAGAAGGAAAAATCCTAGGGGTTATAGGTTAATTCAAGTTCACTAAAATTGTAAGGAAAGTAATAAGCTTTAAATATTTTGCATTAGTCATCTAGGTTAATTTGATAAACAATCAAATTAAGTACAAATTAACCTAGATAATAAAATTGGAATGTAAATTTAGGGGCGACCCTTTGGTGAAATGGTGGGGCTTCTTGCCTGTAGAGCCAACAACCAAGGTTCAAACCTCATAGGGTCGCTCTCTGCCACATCAACAATGGATTTTTCTTACCCTGGTGTTAAGGGGTAGCTCCTTGGTGAATTGGTGGGGTTTCTTGCCTATAGTGCCAACAACCAAGGCCCAAACCTTAATATCTCTAAAAGTTAAGAAAAATGGCGTTTCCATGCTCTGATGGTCGAGCTAGGGCGTTCGTGCCCTAGCTCATTCTCGGTGTCTACTTGCTGGTGCGACGAGGGGGGGATCTTACTACGTTCAGGGTGTTGTTCATGCTATGTCTACCTTCCTTCGCTATTGGCTATCCTTGGCACGCAGTGGTGGATGTTTAGCTCGCGTCGACTGGTTTGGGCCAGATTTTGTCCTGTGAGTGGTGGCGACTAGGTGGGTTCCAGTGTGTTTCCTCTTGGTGAAGCTTGATCAACCTGTAAGGCCTGCATGGGGTTGTGTTTGTTGGGTGTGGTGTGGGTGTTTGGTGTGGGACGTGGTCATTTTCTTGGGGCTGTGTGTTGTCCCAATTGGGTGTAGGGCGTTTCCTCTTGAAGTTGAAGTTGAAACTTTTGAGTTTTAGTGGGCTGTGGGTGAAGCCAAAGGGGTATCATGTTAACCGTCGTGTGGGAGTTTTCCTCTGTTCTCTCTACCCAGGGGTTTGCATGCCCGCTTAGGGTCTCGTTCTGGGTTCATGTCTCAAGGGGAATCATCTAGGGTTAGCCCCAAGACTGATTTCCGATTAGCTTTTGGTTCGAAATCTCTAACACAGGGTGCAAAGGTTTTCGATAATAATTTGTTTATGCCAGATCAAGAGAAGATTGGCTCTGGGTAATCTGGGGCATCTAATATTACGAAGAATAATGGTTGCTTGGAAAGATGTAAAGAGAGACCGAAATTGGTTATCCCGATGGAGTTGCTAGCGGATGATATTGAATATTATTCGAAGCACTCCTTTTATTGAAAGTTTATGGGTTTAAGAGTCTCATTGCAATTTTTGGAATCTTGGGCTCAAAGGACTTGGATGCCGAAAGTAGAGATGGAGATTAGACTCCTAGTGAATAACTAATTTATGGTCTCCTTTGATTGCATGGCGGATCAGAATAGGATTTTCGAGGGAGGTCCCTACTTCTATAATTAAGTGGGTCTGTTTATGAAGCCGTGGCATGCGGGCTTCAATCCGACTGAGGAGCTCCCAAATAAGGTTCCAGTTTGGGTTCAACTGTTGTGGTTTCCAGTTGAATGTTGGTGAGAGGATGTTTTGTATTTGGTGGCTTCAATGCTTGGTAAACCAGTTGGATCATCACAATAGACACAGTTTAAAAAGGTAATGAATTTTTCCTGTATCTGTGTAGAAATTGATTTAAGCATGCCATTGCCGGATTCTGTGGAAGTGAGTGCAGGATCATATACATGGGTACAACAGTTAGATTATGAAACTCTACCTTTTAGGTGCCGACTTTGTCATGAATATGGACACTTGCAGTGCAGATTACCTAGGGCTAAGCCGATGGTGACCCAGTCTTCCCAATCTCCTCGTAATCCACCTAGGGTTGATAAGGGGAAGGGGCCTATTCCAGGTGATGGTACTAGAGAGGATGGATATATCCCTGTCAAAAATCGTAATAGAAATCGAGGGTAGAAGAGGACTCTGGGGGAGAGGCAGGATGATGATAATTTTAACAAGTTTGAGGTGTTGGATGATCTCAACCAACAAGAAGTGAATCCAAGTTTGATGAACTTGGATCAGGGAACTTTGGGTGCAGGAAAGGATGGGCCTCCTATGGAGGCTATGTAGGAGGTGCAACATACGGGTGTTGGGAAGATGGACACAGATCAACATTTGATTGTCTAGGTTGGGTCAGATCCTGTTATTGGAGTTTTGAAGAATGGGGGAGAGGGTTCTCCTTTTCCCATAAAGATTGGTGCGGAAGTTGGAAATAGCTCTTTGTCCTCTTCTCGCATGGGTATTCTGTAAAAGGACCCAAAGAAAGGGGTTGGTGAGAATAATCCCAAGTTGGGTAGAAAAAAGGATATGGAAAAGATTAAATCAACTGGGAAACTCTGGTGGAGTCAGGGGCAATCAAGACCCTAGATTCACACTTCTTGTGTAACCAAAAATGATTGTTCTATCATGGAATGTTAGGGGCTTGAATAGTGGCCCTCGACAAAAAGTTGTTCGTGATTTGGTTAGGAATCAATCTCTGGATATTCTTTTTCTTCAGGAAACTAAATTATCTGTGGAGAGTATGTTGAATATGGTACCTAATTTGTGGAAGTTTGGCGAGTGTCAGTGTGTTGGAGCTCACGGTGCGTCCGGGGGGTGGCTTGCTTATGGAACTCCCAGAGGATTTTCCCTCTCTCGTGGATGTCTTCTAGATCTTCTATTTCCTTGGTGGCCTCATGCTTCATGATAGGAGAGTGTATTCTCCTCTCTAATGTGTATGCACTTGTTGATTATCAGGGTAAGCAGCTTCTATGGTCCCACCTTCATTTTGTTCGCAACCTGGCTCCTCTCCACCTGTGGATTCTGGCTGGGGATTTCAATGCTATTGTGGAGTTGTCTGAGAAAAGGGGTGGAATTGCTAGATTGGAACTTTCTGCGTTGCTTCTGAGGGATAGCATTTTTGATCTAAATCTTATTGATGTTCAACCAGTAATGGTTGTTTTACTTGGAATAATAGGAGGACCGGTGAGGACTGTGTTGTCGAGAGGCTAGATCGGTTCTTGGTCTCTTGTTATTGGATTGGTGACTTGAGGTCTACTTCCTCTAAAATTTTGGATTGGAGGGGTTCAGACCATTGGCCTATCAAGCTTGGCATCATCTCTGCTTAGGCGTCTTGTTCTCCTTCCTTCAAATTCCAGCTTATGTGGTTACGAGATCCTACTCTTTATGACCAAGTGGATGTGTGGTGGAGGATAGGTAGACCTGCTTTTGGTACGAAAATGTATTCCTTTGCCAAGCTTCTTCAGTTCATCAAGTATCAGCTTAAAAGGTGGAATTGACGATGTTTTGGTAATATTTTTCATGATAAGGCCGCTGCTCAGTAAGAGTTAAATAATATTACAAGATTGATTTGGGAGAATGGGGTTTTTGAGGATCTTCTGAAAGAAGAGGCTAGGAATCTGAAGGAGGTGGAGGAATGTGAATTACGGGAAGAGGTTTATTGGAAGCAAAAGGAACGTGTCGAATGGTTGCAGGAAGGGGACAAAAATATTGCCTTTTTCTTTAATTCTGTGAAGGCTAGGAGGCATGGTAATTCCATCTCTGTGCTGGTTAATGACAGGGGGGGTCGTGTTGTCTCGTTTCAAGAAATCGCGGTTGAGGCATCACAGTATTTTTCTACTCTCTTCAGAGAGGATTCTCAAGGGGGTTCAGTCAAGGAGGAACAGGTTCTTTCTTGTATCCCTTAGTTGGTTCCCAAGGAGGCAAATGAGTATCTGATGAGGGAGATTTCTCTAGAGGAGTTGGAGGAGATTGTGTTCCAAATTAAGTGTAGAAAGGCTCCTGGCCCTGATGGTTTCCCAATAGAGTTCTTTCAAGATTTTTGGGATATCATAAAGTTGGATCTTCTGGCGGTTGTTCAGGAGTCCCGAAGGAACAAGCAGATGTTGCGTGCTCTTAATTCCACTTTCATTTCTCTTATTCCCAAGTGTGAAGGGGAACATAGGTTAACACAGTTTAGGCCTATTTCCCTTTGCAATGTGGTATATAAAATTATTTCTAAGTTAATGGCTGAGAGATTGAAGAAGTGGCTTAAAGTACTGATTTCAAAGGAACATAGTGGCTTTGTTGCGAGTCGACAGATTTTGGATGGGGTTGTTATTGCTACTGAGACCATCCACTCCATGGCCAGTTCCCATGAGAATACAATGTTCATTAAACTGGATATGGCTAAGGCCTATGACAGGGTTAGATGGTCCTTCCTGTGGAAGATCCTTGTTGCTTTTGGTTTTTGTGAAGAATGGATCCAATGGGTCATGAGTTGTGTTACGTCATTATCCTTCTCGCTACTGATAAATGGAGATCATTCTGAACTTTTTGGGGCTTCTAGAGGTCTGCGCCAAGGGGACCCTATCTCCCTATACCTCTTTCTTCTTCTTGTTGAAGGTCTTGGGCATCTGTTGAAAAGAAATGTCAGATTAGGTATCATTCAGGGTTGGCACTGGGGTGGAGATTTGCCTCCGCAGTCTCATTTGCAGTTTGTTGATGATACTGCCTTGATGGGGATGGCTACTGTTAAGGAAGCTACTTTTCTGAGGTAGTTGTTGGATGTTTACCTTGTGGCATCGGGGCAATTGATTAATGAGGATAAATCTTCCATCTTCTTCTTCAATACGCCCACCTCCATTCAGAGAAGAATTGCTAATATATTGCAGTTTCAAATAGGGGTTCTCCCTTTTATGTATTTGGGCATTCCAATTTCTGTAGGCTGGCTTCCCAAGGGTTCTTGGCAAAATATTATTGATAAGTTCCAGGTGAAAGTCAATCATTGGACACAAAGATGGTTGTCTTTTGTTGGGTGGGTTCAGCTTCTTAAGTCAGTTGTGCAAGCACTCCCTACATACAGATGTATGCTTCAGGTGGCTCCGGTAGGGTTTCTAAAGGAGTTGGATTCTCTTGAAAGGCAGTTTTTATGGGTTGGATGCTTGTCATCCTCCAAGTGGAGCCTGGTCAAGTGGGAAGATGTGTGTAGTCCAAAGCAATATGGTGGTCTGGGTTTACGACAGTCAACATTGTTCGGTGAGGTTGTGGCTGCTAACCTTTTCTGGAGATGGTCTGTGGAGCAGGATCAGTTGTGGGCTAGGATATTATCTCATAAGTATTTCCCTAGAGTCCCTCGGCATGATCTCCTTAGGTATCCTCTTGGGGGGAAAGGTTCGGTGATTTGGAGTACTCTTCAGAAGGGTGTGAGGCTCATCAAGGAAGGTTTATTTTGGATCTGCAGACGGGGTTTATAAGCTATTTTTTGGTCAGATTCTTGGGATGGTTTCCCTCCGCTTATCTCCCAGTTTCCTCACCTGCTTTCTTTAAGCCAGGGATTTCTTGCGGCTGGTTGGTCTAGGGTGAGTGATTTTAAGTCCTCTTTTTATGGTCAGTTGGAGAGGGCTTGTTGGAAGGATCCCACTCATTGGCCGAATTTGGGGGAGGAGGAAGGCGGTGTTGAGCTTAACATGATTCTTTGCAGTAGGTGTTGTAGCTCTCTACTAGAAGAGGATATTATTGCTTGGGCACACAATCCTAAGGGGATTTACTTTGTTGCTTGTGGCTATCAGGTGTTATTGGCTCAGAAGTTGGTTAGGGTGGAGGTTCCTTGGTGGAAGAGGGTGTGGAGTAAGCTATCATGGCCAAAATGCAATTGCTTTATTTGGACTTTAGCGTGGAATAGGTGTTTGACCTGGGATAACATTCGTAAGCGTGGTTTCCAGGGGCCTTCATTTTGTGTGCTCTGTGGGACAGAGGAAGAGGATTCCTCGCACTTGTTCTTCCGCTGCCCCTTTGTTGTGCAGCTTTGGCATTGGTGGTGGGGGGTTTGGAAGCATCCTTGTGTTCATGCTTCCTCTTTGGTGGAATTCTGTGATAGTATGGGAAGACCCCCCTCGATGGCTTCCTTTTTGTAGGAAGTTTGGTATGTTGGACCTACTTTTCTTCTTTGGCAGGTTTATCTAGAGTGGAATCATAGGATATTCCGCGGTGTGAAATTGGTGGGTCAACAGGTGTGGATGCGTATCTTAGTTATGATACAGGAGTCGGTTGAGGCCAATAGTGAAGTGTTTTTCCCCCTAGGGAAAGGGGATGCTGAGTTGGTGGATAGATTAGGACTGCAAGGGATACATTCTTCTTCTGGTGGTTCCAGGAGATATAGGCAAGGGAACATGAGAGTGCAATGGATGGGTAGGTGGTTACCTCCTCCGGTTGGAGTTTTGAAGATCAATACTGATGAATCTTCTAGAGGAAATCCTGGGCCTGCTAGGATTGGTGGGGTCGGCAGGGATTCAGGGGGTTTAGTGATATTTATTTTCTCTATTCATGAGGGGGAGAAGACTGTTAATCTCATGGAGGGCTTGGCGATTCTTTATGCTGTGGAGTGGGCCCTTGCTTTGGGCTGGAAAAAGATTATTTGTGAAGCGGATTCACAGATCTTGGTTAATCTATTGAATGAAAGAAAGATGTCTAATATTAATTGGCAGTTAGCTTCGGTTGTTCAACGGATTCTTCAGGTTAGTTCTAGGATGGAGGCGGTTTCTTTTGTTCATATCCCGAGGGAGTGGAATCGGGTTGTTGACTGCTTGGCTAAATGGGCTTTTGAGCATGGTAATGGTTGGAAGATTGAGGATTGGGTGCAAGTTTCACCTTAGTTATGTCAGGATTTGGATGGGTTCCTTGAGGAGGATAGAAGGATACTGGAAGATAGTTAATTTTGTTTCTGTGCTTGTTTTGTTGCTTCTTTTGGTTATGGGCTTGTTCCCTTGGTTTTGGCTGTAATGTTCTCTTTTGATATTCAATAAAGTTTTTACCCCTTTTTATAAAAAAAATTAATTGGAATGTAAATTCTAATAGATAATTATGAAAAATAAATGTGAGGCATAAGGGTAATTATCTCTAGAATTGATCATGGAAGAGTGATGTTGATGATGTTTTGAAATGATTTGTCACCTTTGGAAATTAATAGCTTCATTTGGTGATTATCTTGGGATCTAAATTAGTGCAAAAAATGATGAAAGTTGAGCTCAAGTGCTATAAGTTTGATCCCAATTATCATGAACCTAATTTATTTTGCACGTGATTGAAAATTGATAGAATATGCACTTGAAAATGACTTCACTTTTTGTCCTCTAGTTAGCTAAATTTATTACTTGTGGTGTCTAGGGACACTAAATTTAGTAGTTTAGCCATTCAATGGGTGAACAAATTCTTCTAGGTCAAACCCCTTGGCAAGTTAGATTAACACTGATGAGCCACTTTAAAGATAAAATACATAGACATACAAATGGCCTATATGATGACGATCATCGATTTAATTCTTTATGTACCCATAGAAAGTGAAGTGTACTCTAATGATTCCTATTTTCTTTGCATAGTCTAGCATGTGACTTTTTGAATTAATTACACATTGAATGTCTTTAAATACTATGAAATAACATGTATAAATGTGTGCTAAGTTGGTTCACAACAACTTGAAAAAGGGAACATGAAAGTTAGAATTAAAATTTGAAGTTTTTAATTTAGGGATCATTCTCATATACCTTGGTATTGAACCAAGTTGATCTTATGTCATTTGAAATTAAATTGAAGGGATAACGTGATAATCTCAAAATGAACAACTATATAAAATATATGTCACTAGGAAAGATATAAGAATGAATAAGTAGTGAATGTATAAAATTATGCATAAATAAGAATGAAATCAAAATAAATAAAAAATGTATCATAAATCAAACTTAACATAAAATATCACTTATCCATGTATTATTACATTAAAACATTTCCATCAAAATAAATACAGAACTTAATATAAAATAACTTAATTATGCTATACATAATTCACAAGCTAAAGCAAAATTTCTAAAAATAAAAACCAAAAAAATCTAGGTCATGAAGATCAACCCCACCTACCTCTCTTTTACGAAGACACTACTTTTTCCATAGGGTGTTGTGATCCATGACTTGGGGCAGTGAATTCCTAGAAATATCCTTACATTGGAGCCACTTGGAGCCGATAATCTCCTATCCAAACATATGACGTAATCACCTTATCCACTCAACCATTTACACCCAAAAAAAGGTCTAGATCTAATACACTAAATAGGTCCTAAGAGAAGCCCTGTTATATCTTGGCACAGTAGAGAGAAACAAGAAAATGCAGGCAACAATGGCGATGACCATGTCAGCCCCACCTCTCTCCCCAGTCATGCTGTCTATCAGACCCCAAATAAGAGGTGCCCATCTCAAAAGTTTATCCTCCTTGACCACATCCAAGCAAAAACTTGTGTACAGGTGGCGAGCCAAGGCTGCTGATCCTTATGTGGATTACGAGTCTCTTCCTAAATCGTAAGTATATTATCTTTTTGGAAGAGTTTAACAAGTGGGCATGTTGTGATTACTTATACTTATCTTCAGCTAGAATAGTTGCTGGTTTAACTTGAGAAGTATCTGTAAAAGTATAGTTAATGGTAATGAATATGTTGTCTGCAGGGTGTTTCCAGCAGAGGCATGTGATACAGTGGGAGGGGAATCCTGTGAAGGAAAAATTGGTAATGAAGTCAAGCTCAAGGTTGAGCCTTCTCCCACAGAGAAATCTCCAAAAGCAGAGGGTATTGACAGGGAATATGTGGAATATAATTCCAGTCCAAAGACGTAAGAATTCATTTATTTGTTTTTTTCAGTTTTTGGGGATCTTTTCTTTGGTCCACAGTTGGAATTTTGTGATGGGCATGAATTGAATGGTTTTGTGTTTGTGGTCTAGTGTGTTTCCAGGTGAGGCCTGTGATGAGCTGGGAGGGGAATTCTGTGAACCAGAGTATCAAAGTGGGGTTTTTAAGGAGAAAGAGCCCAGCAAGTAGAAACAGGCTCTGTAGTTTATGTTATATAAGAAGTATACTGAACATGGCCTTGTAAATAGATAGGAGCTCATCTGTCCTGATCTGGTATGTGGGATTTTGGATATGCCATGCCAATGTGATGAAGTATATGTTGACTGTAACTTTAATGTATATGGCTTGGTTATACTTCCAAACAATAGAATGTACTTGTATTGATTTCAATAGATATGAAATATTACTAAGTTATAATTAAAAAATAGAAATCATTTGTATTGTTGCATTTAATATGGAAGCTAAAATAGGATTGAGTGATATGCAAGTATTTAATGAAGTGTCTGCGAGAAATAGGAGTATAAAAGGTGCATGGAAATAAGAAAATTTTATAATTGATTTGCTTTTAATTGGATGATAAGTAAGAGGATCAAAGTTGAGATAGAAATATATCAATGATAAATTGAAAGGGGTTAAAAATATTTTTATGTTGATTTTGTGTTATTCATATATAAAAACTTAGTTATATGTTGCAATTGATTATTGGAATTAGAAATTAATGATTAGATTTGTATTATTGTGTATGTAATAATTTGCATTGTGAATTTGAATTGTTATACAACTAGGTCATGGTTGTAGGCTAGTCCTAGAATGCTTTGTATTCTATCTACAATTTCATCTTCAATTGCTTTCAAATCTTGTTTTAAAAATATAGGTTATGATGAAAAGTACAATGGAGTTTACTATGTGTAAAGTGATGGTTTATGACTTCCTTAATAACAAGTCAAATTCCTTTGATGATGATTACACCTATGAAGACATGCCAAAAAAGATATGTGAAGTGTAAGATGTCAAATGTTGATGTATTTGTTGATATAATGTTGATTATAAAGCATAAATGTTTTAAGATAATTCTCAATTTGTTTTATTTACTTTCTAATAATTACTAATGACCCATTCTACAAGTACAAGTTCCTAGATGCTCAACATTGGGTGATTTAATGGACAAGCTAACGAGCAATAGTCAAATTCTAAAAAGTTCAACTTAGGGAGTAGGAGAATTGAACTTAAAAAAGGGTAAACTAGACTCTGGTGTGACCTAATCTAAGGGATAGCACCACATCAACAATATAGTCTACATTGAGGTAGTGCTCTAGAGAATGCTCAGTATAGACCATTAAGGACTAGAGTGATTGGTTGAATAATAGGTTTAGTGCTAGGATCAACTTTGCAAACCAAACAAGACCAACTGAATACTCTAAAAATATATTTATCACACTATCTAAAGTAGGTGTAACATAAAGGAATAAAAGGGTAGGGTAGCATTTTTACCCCTTGCAATTGAAAGTGTGTTCCACACTTCAACTAAGGTTAGATTAGAGGGCTACAAGTTTGATTCATTTTAAAGATCGCATAAATGCAATATTTTGAAGGAAGATAGTCTCATCCTTAAGAAGTTGAAGGATGATACTAATTGTATTGTCATTGAAACTAATATAGGAAATGCAATTACTATTTGAAATATAGGTAATCCATTATTTTTTTAAAAAAAATTTCATAACATTGGTAGTTATCAATCGATCCTATCTAATCAATAATGTCTAGAAGAAATTAATTCTAGAAAGAAGTTTATCCCCAACTTTATGGTGCTCCAAAGGTCCATAAGATAGGGTCCTAATCTTTCACACACAATCGAGGATATTGATTGTAAAGGATGGAAGGTGATTGAAAGTTGACATTTTGAAGTATGATGTAGATCCATTGATAAAGCCAATAAATACAAAGAAGTTTGGATAGTTTTGCAAGACTATGGGTTTCTCAACCCCTAGTAGTTTGTTGACAATGGGTATTCCCTTTGCTCTTGCAAAGTGTTGATGAATGGGAGAATGTTAGAAAAATTATCTCAACCTTGCATCTTAATTTGCAAAATACTAAAATATAATTTCTAAGTTGTAGAGGTTATTTTTTGCTCCAAAAACTACCAAAATATGCTTTAACCAATTAAAGTGGGTTACAACATGAACATCTATGAGATCTTAATTTTAGAAGGAGGGCTCAATTAGATTTATAAATCTTTTGCATATTAATCCCCTCACATCATAAACACAAAAGCATCTATGGTGCATTTTAAAGTTGTAAGAGAAAGTTACACATGTTGACAAAGAACATTCATCAACCTATGACATATCATTATAACTATCATAAAGCATCCTTGAAAGATTTAAAAAAGACAAATTTGAGCACCCAAGCAACAAGAATAACTAACATATTTTAATACATTCTTATGATATGTGTAGGAAATATGCTATATTTAGTATGAAGACTCTTCTTAGGATTTGGACATTAGAATTTGAGTAGGGGATTTGGGTGCCACTTATGGGTGGTATCACCTCATGGTCTTTATTCCTCTTTGGTAGTTTCATGTATTGATTTATCTATCTATTGGGTGCTTGGGACAAAGTTTGCATAATGTATTTTGTAGGTGTTGTTATGATGTTAGTATTATGCCAAATTTATATCTTTTGCATATTAATCCCCTCACATCATAAATGCAAAAGCATCTATGGTGCATGATAAAGTTGTAAGAGAAAGTTACACATGTTGACAAAGAACATTCATTCAACCTATGACATATCATTATAACTATCATAAAGCATCCTTGAAAATTTTTAAAAAGACAAATTTGAGCACCCAAGCAACAAGAATAACTAACATATTTTAATACATTCTTGTGATATGTGTAAGAAATATGCTATATTTGGTATGAAGACTCTTCTTAGGATTTGGACATTAGAATTTGACTAGGGGATTTGTGTGCCACTTATGGGTGGGTATTACCTCATGGTTTTTTATTCCTCTTTGGTAGTTTCATGTATTGATTTATCTATTTATTGGGTGCTTGAGACAAAGTTTGCATAATGTATTTTGTAGGTGTTGTTATGATGTTAGTATTATGCCAAATTTATATCTTTTGCATATAAATCCCCCACATCATAAATGCAAAAGCATCTATGGTGCATGATAAAGTTGTAAGAGAAAGTTACACATGTTGACAAAGAACATTCATCAACCTATGACATATCATTATAACTATCATAGAGCATCCTTGAAAGATTTAAATTAGACAAATTTGAGCACCCAAGCAACAAGAGTAACTAACATATTTTAATACATTCTTATGATATGTGTAAGAAATATGCTATATTTAGTATGAAGACTTTTCTTAGGATTTGGACATTAGAATTTGACTAGGGGATTTGGGTGCCACTTATGGATGGTATACCTCATGGTTTTTTATTCCTCTTTGGTAGTTTCATGTATTGATTTATCTATTTATTGGGCGTTTGGGGCAAAGTTTGCATAATGTATTTTGTAGGTGTTGTTATGATGTCAGTATTATGCCAAGTTTGAGTATTGGTATTCTTTCATGTGAAGACTATTTGCCTAGATTGTATTGTAATTGATATTGTTGTTCATTAATATAGTGGTTCAATGTTTGAAAGTTGGAGTTGTTTTTTTCAAAAGAATTTCCCAAGATACATCATTGTGTTATGGTGAACAATTTTTTTTTTATTCAAGGGGTAAATGCTTTTGAACCAGAACTATGAACCAGAATACAACCACTCAACAATACCACCCCAATGGGGTTTGAACCTTGGTGGCAAGAAAAACAATGCCACCATTAAACCATCACACCATGTCAATATCAACGTTATGGTGAACAATTTTATTCTTTTTTTTTTCTTTAAATTATTTTCTATCATATTTTAAATTTATCTCCCCTCTTAGATTAGTATGGAAGCATTTCCACACCTTGGATTCCCTTTATTTTCTTCATATAAACTAGTAAAATTTGAAGAAATCCTCAAGTTGTTATTTTTCTTTATGTATGCTTATGTTGTTTTTGTTCAATATGATGTGGGGGAATGATCAAAAGGTACTCCACAAGTATTCAAAGATACATATTATAAAAGAATAAAAGGATCCAAAGGAGTCCCCATAGACATCTAAGAGTGGTATTGCATCATGATGCATAGATAAATCAATAGAATTTCCTAAGGAAGAGTCGGTAGAAATAAAAAGATAAGAATCATGAGAAAAGCATTCTCTAGAGCCAAAAGTAAAGTAACTAATGAAAGCATAACCAAGTATAATGAATGCAATATAAGAAACGTGATACATATCAAATCATTATAAAGCTCCCCCCATTAAAATGTGTCGAAATGTAGCCATAAGGAACATTTCATCATACATATACTCATAGTATAACATTAAAAAGAATTTGACATATAAAGATGCATATTGTTACCATTAAATCCACCAAGTGTTAAGTCTTCCCTATTAGTCTAGCATGAGCCAATCCATCATGAGACAATGAGTCATCAATAATATAATGTGAAGGAGAGGATAAAGAATGTTTATCACATACACATCACTTAGATCCAAATCATCAATATACCATGAGTCAAGGGATATGGAGGAAGGATTAGCATAAGCTACATGAAGAAATACAACATCATGAAGAAAAGTAGTGCCACTATCATTTATTATGAGGTATTATCACTATGAAGCTCACAAACTTGTGAGGTAAAGTCTTCCCAAAAAGGAGAGGTGCAAACAAGATCCATGAAAGATGACAAATTAGAAAAATGTTGAAACAATGCATCACCAAAACATGGATGATCCTCTCTTTGATATAAACAAATAACATATTTAAAGGTTGAAGGATTTTGTACAACATATGAAAGCATCTTAAGATCCTTGAGGAATTAAGGGATGAAAGCCAAGGGAAAATATTTATAGGAATCCATGATGAATGATATAAGTAGCAAGCATAAACTTGAAAGGGTGCAAGGTGTATATAAAGGGGTGACAAATAGTGAAAACACAAACCTTAGGTGTCAAGACAACAAAAACATAAGCTAATTTTATAAGTTGATACACAAGATACAAGTGATTAAAAATATTAGAATTGAAATAACAAATTAGAAGGACAAGTCCTAAGGCCAAACCGTAGGGGCTGTAAGATCTAATGGGTTCACCAAAATGAATATTTCTATTTTAAACTTTAATAAATAAATGCAAATAGCAATAACAATTAAATTACCCTAACTTAAGGAGATGCTAAAACACTACACAAACACTCTATGAAAATTAACAAAGAAGACTAGGGTTAGCTTTATTTATGGTAAAAAAATATTTTGTTGTAACTTACACCCACAAATCTAATTTCATTCTCTACTATAGAACTTGATATTTTTATGCTTAACTAATATGGGGAATTTAGGTTTTGTTGGCATATACTCAAAGCATGGAGACAAATTTGTGTATTTTGAAGGACATTCTTGAGAAGGCATCACCAACCTTGTCTAAGGCCTTCATTCCAAGAACACTATTTCTCTACCTTTATCATGTCTATATTGTTCTTACTCCATTCTATTATGACCTTGGGTTCAAGGGCATATGTAATGATGTTCTAAGGAAGTTTCAACTACTTCCATACACATATGGGCATTTAAAATCAATTAATGATCATCAATCTATTGTATTTGACTTCTTGAAAAATATTCTTTAACAAGGGTTTATATAAATCAAGACAACTAAAAATATAAGCATAGGTCCCCACAATCATAATCAAAGTTAGGATAAACATATATAAGACTAACTAGGGATTTTCTAATCTTGGCCAACACATTAAACACATTCATCTAGGTCTAATCCAAATTTAAATATTGAGATTATTTCTTTAGAAAGATTGACCCAACTAGGTTTTGTAAACCTTGTGAATGTATCACATTTGTGAAGAACCATGTGTTATGAGTGAAGATTGTGTCCCTATTTATTGGACTCATAAAGATTGCTATGGAGATTCTGAGGTATCAAACAAGATCAATCATTTGATTTCCAATTAGATTTATCCTATGTATTCAATATTTCAATACCCACTTAAACTCCATAAAGAATGACTTAACAAGGAATAGTTTGAAAGATTAAAAAGAAAATCCTCTTCTACATGTGATTTTTTCAATTTGATAGTGCCCCAATTAGTTTCAAATCAACAAGAAGTTTTCAACTTTATGAATGCCACTACTATTCTATGGAGATTATGTATGCACTAGAATGATATTAAACCAAATGGAATGTAGGGCCAAACTAGTATATTAGGTAAAAGAGATGGGTGAGTAGTTTTGTCATTTGTGTACTACAATTAGGGTTAGACATTGATGTAGAGCATGGAGGATTCACTCAAAAAACACAATACAAACAATTTGGAACAATCTTTCAATCCTTAGAACTCTAACTTGACTTTGTTTCACAAACCCTTCATATTCTCCTTGTAGCATACCAAACAGAGAAATCTGAGCATATCTCTCAAAATACTCGTCAAACCCACAAACCAATTATCATTCTAAGTACCCTTTATCCTCTACTTTAACATATCTGATTTGTTCATATAGTTGTTTTAGAACATACCATTCAAAAAAGGACTATCATGCTATCTTAAGGTCCAAAACAATAGAAATTCACTGTTTGTTGGTGATAACTTGCAGAGAACAGATCCAATCTATAATCTAAAACCTGTTTCAGGATACCCTTTATTGAGTAATTCAACATATCTCAAAAGCTCAGGGGGTCACTTTGGACCATCAACCCCAAATAACTGTTGCTACACTGCCCCAAGACCTTAAATAGGTCACTTTTTTAAAGCATCATACCTCCAAACACTTTCCCATTCCAAAAACTCTACTCCAATGGTCTAGGCAGGTCTCAAATTGATTAAATCTACAACTTTTATCAATAGAAACCTTTACAAATTCACCCAACTCCAAAATCTCACTTGTGGCCTATTTTAAGCTTGCATACAAGAGGGTTTATTGAAACTATGACCTCCCAACCTTGTTTCACCTTACCAATGGCTTAGACACGTCCCATATGGTCTGCACATGCTCTCCAAATCATCACCCAACCTTTATCAATGCATTTGAAGCAAACTCCTACTTGTAACCATCAATTTCAAGCCAAAACCCATGAAATTTCAACTACAAATATGAGGATTCCTTCCTTATCCTTGTTCCCTTGAAATGTAACTATGATCGGTTGACCTTTGTTTTTTACCTTTCCCATATGATATACTGGCCATATAACTACTGCTTTATCAACTTCACTAACCTTTGATGTGACAAAAACTAAAAAACCATTATCCTCTTTGGAAAATAATGAAAAAAATACCATTTCAACATACCTTTGAAGCCAACCTCGATCCTCCAAGATCAATTCATCCTTGACCTTCTCTAGGTTTGTTTTTTACATCATCTCATTACCTTTTCCCTCCAACAGGGAATCATTCTTCAAACTTACTGTTCACATCTTCCTTTTTAAGGGTGGCTGCAAACTTCATGCATTCTTCTTCTACCATCATCACTTCAGCTTGCTTGGTTTGTTCATCATTTTCCTTTATCTTCAAAGGTTACTTCACATCTGGTTTGACTGTCTCCTCTTATCTTCTCCACTAAATAATCTTTCTAATAGGCCATGTAACCTTCCTCTTAACTAATAAGTGCCAACTTGACACTTGCCTTGCTAATTGCTCCAAATTAACCTTACATTCCTCTACCATCTTTTCTCTCATCTCTTGTAGTTGTTCCATAACTTGCCCCAGTTCTTTTATCTCTTGGTCAATCGCCATTTGTTCTGCCTTCTCTTTTTCCTTCCTCATCTCATTTTCCTCCTTTTTACAACACACAACCTTCCTTTTCCAAAGTCTTCTAGCTTTGATATCAATTGATGTAGAGCAGGGGTGGAATAGACTCACACAACACTAAACAACACAATTCAACCACCTTTCAAGCCTCAAGGTTCTAACAATGGTGATTTGCACCAACTCATCTATATCCACTACCAGGTCTCCAAATCAATGTTTTTGGGCATATCTTTTAGAGAAGGTTGTTTCACCTTTGGACCAACACCTTTTTAGACACCCATTAGGCCTAAATTCAACATACTTCATTTCTGTCCAAGGTTGTTTTGGACCAACTTCCTCAACTCAGGTCTGCAATGCTGAAACAAGGAGAAAATTAGGCCTCTTTTCCAAAGCACTTACAAGAAACTCAATTCCCAAACACCAAAACTCTTCACCAATTATCTTCTTATAGGGTCCCAATCAACAAATTTTATCATCCACTGACACTTGCAATTTGTTGTCCTACCACTTCTCTATCCTACCGAGGCCTAACACATGAAGATGTTAGGCTAGGGCTTGGACAAAAACCCTGCAAACCCCATCCCTTGCTCCACAAGACATTAAAAACACTAAAAACAAATCAAAAGCCTCCATTCCATCGAGTTTGGCCAAATTCTAATGGTGGAATGGACTGGTATTCACATTTTACTGCTACAAACCCTTGAGACTAGGGTTTTCAGACGGTTTCCAAAGAAAACTATCAAACTTGCTTATTTCTCAATGGATTTCTATCAAACCACCACCAAATTATAGAGGATTCAATGCTCTAACTATTCACATGGATTTTAGTTCATGAAATCAATGTACAGGGTAGTACAGGTATGAGAAACTACAAAAAACACAATGAAATTGCAGAAAACAGAGTGAAATCTTATTGTTTTGTCCACCAAAAGCTTCAACAACCATGACTCGATGTTTGTGAGGCTATTTAAACATCTTTTAATTGTTCCCCAACGGTTCACAACTGAAATTCAATTAGGTGACAAGTTAACTTCTTCACAATACAAAAATTGTCAAGTTGCTAAACAACTTTTACATCTTTTGACAACTTTTACAAAACATACCAAATGGACCCTACATGACACAAAACATCAAATATGGTCTTCATTCGACCTTATTACATCAACCAAAGACAAAACACAGCATCATTTAAACAAAATGACCATGGTGCCCCTCCACGAGACATGCATAATAATAATAAAAAGAATTTAAAAATGAGTATAGTAGTAGTTATGTAAAATAAAATTGACACCATGACTTCCTCCCTAGGTTCACGCAACATCATCTTTGTCACGTCATTTGGGTGGTGGATCAAATCTCGTATCAAATTTTCTTGCTAAATTAGGCTATGCCAATGTCTTGTCTAGAAGATGCCTTCCAGCGAAAGCTTAAAAAGAATCCAAATTGTAACTCTGATGTTCTTGAGTTGAATGGTGTGGGCCATGTACTTTTACGTCCATTACTCGTTTATTCGCCATAGTCGAATGCCTTGTGTACCATTATGGGCTAGATTAACACATTTGCCCATAGCTGAATTCATCAAAGTGAGACCTTTAAAAGATAATCACTAAGAATCTCTCGAAAGGAATGGAGACCAGGATTCTCATTCAAGGATCCGCAATGAAAACCCCTTTCTTTTTTGGCCCAAGCTTTAATTCACTTGTAGTAAAAATGCATTGTTGTGTATGGGTATCGGTTGAAAAGACTGAAATGCAAGTAAAGAGTAACTGAGATAATCAAACAAATCTCTATCTTTTTCATGTTTTGGAAGGTGCAGGAACTGTGGGCTGAAATGCAAGTAAAGAGTAACTGAGTTTAATCAAACAAATCTCTATTTTTTTCTTGGTTTAGATGGTGTAGTAATTGTGTACCTCTATAAATTTTAATCATTACAACTTGCTTTTACATGAAACACTTACATAGTTACACATCTTCCTGTATGGTGCTAAGCTAAAGACAACTATTGAAATTGGAAGCATTGGGATTGAAATTGCGAAGTTGTGCAAAGGATTTAACTGAAACATACCCATTCAAGGGTCTTTTCTCTTTATGGGAGGCTATATATTTCAAAGTCAGCCAGCAGGAGCTATTACTATATAGAATGAATCACAATAAAAATTGCAAATTGCAAAGCTACTATGCAACCCTGTTGGCAGATCTGTATAGTGCGATTAATGAATTGATTATAAATTTATAAGCCATCATAAAGCCTCTATGGATTTAGCACACATGCAATCAACCATATTCAAAGTATTGCCATATAGTAATTGCTTATTTAAAGCTCCCATACATAACATTGTTTAAAAGGAGATCAGGTATGAACTAAAAAACTATTGCTCGGTCAATTATGAAAGAGAAAACAGATGGTCACTAAACAATGTTTAAAAGAACAAAAATGCCATATTCACCCAAAAATCTAGAATGGGTGAGACGCGAAAGTGAATTAGATTATTGGGAAACTGATAAAAAGAACAGCCAAGCCTTTATATTGCTGATTTTGTGATCTTGAAAAGCGATGTGAAGCACCCACAGCCAAAGATTGAGAATTCAATACTCATACAATGGTCCGGCTTCTAGAATTCATGATGAGCTGAAATGAACTTTGCATTATTTTCCAAGGTAGAACCATGGATACTTTCATGAAAGAAGCACATGTAAAAAGTAGAGATGATTTAAACATGTATACTACCAAAATGGTTAAAATCATACCGTGATCATGATCTTCCTTAATGTTACTTAGCCTGCATATATGTCGCATTCACTTTTCAACCCAATGAGATGAACGGATGATAATGCAATCGTTTGATTACAAAATACTTCTTGTTATATTGGTTTCCTCCATTTGTGTTCCAATGTGTGGGAAAGAAAAAGGCCAATACAGTAGATGTAGTGTATATACAATCTGAAACAAAAACAAGGTGATGGGAAACAAAGACAATATGCAGTATTTTCACCAGGGAAAACTCTTTCAAGTAAAAAACTCAGCACAGCAAAGATTCACTATTGCAAAAATTCAACCATTCTCCAATACAATAATGAATCTCTCTTACTTCACCTACCCTTAAGCATGTGATGTGTAGATATGAATAGGCACATCAAAAGCGGTTTCCCATTGCTTGAAATGATGGAAAAGATATCCAGAAAAAAATAAAATTCCAGATAATTGCTTCACAATTTTCCAATCAACTTGCAAGGTTGATCCTATCCTAACTATTGCATATGGAAAGTATACAACTCTTATCCAACACAATGAAGCTGTGATTTCCTGGTCAGAACATTTCATGCTACAAAATCTACTATAGGTTGGCTTGGAGATACTTGATCTTAACTATTTGAGGCTTAATCCCAAGATAGCAACTTTACATACTGAAACTGTAAAGGGTCTTCAACTTCAAAGACATGTAATTGAAAAGCTACATTGAAACCTGAGTTAACTCTCAACAGGAATTGCATGTAATTATCTCCAACAAGCTTCAACAAGGCAATGAGAAACAATAGAAATGTAGTTAATCTAGAATCACAACTCCGTAATTGGCATAAACAGTTAATAAATCCACAAACATAATGTTCTTCTAATCATTGCAATTCATCTTATTGTCTTTTTCATTTCTACTCGGCATCTTGGAATGTTACTAAAAAAGGGCTATTGCGCAAAATTCATTCTGGTGAATCTCTGAGCCAAGTCACTCGATGATACCGCGAATATTCAAACTCTGTTGATTCATGCAGCTTATGTTCCAATTTCATTCGCAAGGTAGGCAATTATTGACAAGATAAAGCAGAACATTTTAAGGAAGAGGCTGAAATTATCTTGTTTATCTCCTCTTGACAAAGAGGAGGTAAGTTCAAATACACATGTTGATGAGTTATACTTTCCTAGTTTTATATTTAATTTAATTTACATATTATAACCTCAAGTGGCCAAGAATGGCCGATGGGATTTAAGGAAAGTACAAAGCTGATGGAGTACACAATGGCAGTGCTTATTGCATCTTCAGTAAATTGAAGCATCCCTTAAGTAGGAAATAATCGTACAACAGACCAAAACTCTTACAGAAACAAAAGCATGAAGCAACAAATGTAATGCCTAAAAAGTAAAAACCAAAAACCCAAAGCGATTTTCAGTAGCCACTTTCCTGACATTTGATGTTGATGAGAAATCAGTAATGGGGTTTACATGTTGTTTGTTTGGTATTGCTGAGATGAACATTGACTGAATAATTTTATATATGTTTGGGTAGAGGGTCTCTTACAGCTTTGAAAAGTGACAACCACAGACTGAAATTGCTAGTTGAGAGCAGTTACATCCAAGCAATCCATTAGAAACTACAACAACATTAACCGGATGCCTCTCTAATGACGGTACAAGTCCTAAAGGCTAAAGGAGTTAAAATAAAATGCAAGAACTTAAGGCACTCGGAAAGAAATTGCTAAAATAGAGGGTGATAAGTCCATTTCAGTAGAACTTTAAATCCCCCTTGAAAAACATAATGTACCCTCATCTGTGATAACAATTATCATATCCACACATTAGCACTACTTTCAAAGCTGGGCTCCTTACTAATGCTTCTCTAGGATGAGCATACTTTAACTGTACAGTTCCATCTTGAACTAGCTCTCGAAGACTCTTGAACTAGCTCTCGAAGACTATAGATAGAAATTTTATTAGTCATTACTGTATAGTGTATCCTTTGAGAAGCTATAACAAGTGGCATTGCAGAAAGCTATGAGAAACCAATTGACATTTAACATCAACCTACGAATCACATGGCCATTGTTCATCACAAAATATACAGAAACATAAACATGATGGATTGTCAAAGGATTATGTCAAACTCAAGGTAACTCAGTGTGATTGCAACAATCAAATTTGCAGATGGTTAACATGAACATGACCCCCTTATATAATCAGCTTTTAAAACTAATAAAAGGCACTTCTGCACTACTTATGTCAACTTTGAGCATGCATGTTCAATTGAAATTAGAGAAATGCACAAAAAATACATTTTACCTAAGGTATAACGTGACTCATGAAGGTTTGCCTTCCGTACATGAATAATCAAATAAAGGGCTTGTCATTTAATTGTAACTAGAAGCGCTTTAATGAATTCAAGAGAAAGCAGTTTGGTGCCTAAGGTCTTATAACTGCGAAAACAAAAAATTAATGATGTCAGTATCAGAAAATACCACAGGATATTTGTCAATCTTAACAAGTACTCAACTAAACAGAGCAGATACACTTTCCGATGAAAGAGAGTCAAGATTAGCATTATATATACAGGAAAACAAATTTGGGTCAGAAAGGACCTGACCAACCAATTTCATTTTAATCTCTCTAGTTTGAAAATCCCATTCCTATTATAGAAAAGTTAACAATCTCACACTCCAGGATTAAACAACTGTAATGCTAGGAGAAAAGCGAAATGGAAAAGCCCTTCTAGAACTATACAATTGAATAGGCATTGAATGTAAGTCTGCTCTAGAACGGGAATCCGCAGGCATCTGCATGACACGTGGCAGCTATTATTACAGACATCAGTGTTGAATCTTCTTGTTCTCCTCCTCACCTAATAACCCCTCTATCAAAAGCTTCAAAGCTCTTCCTAGTCTGTGAAGATGCCCCAAACAAATACCATGTAAGGCCCCACAACTATAATCAAGAAACTCTAGATAAATCTGTGTGATCTTTACCCATCAACAAAGCAACAAAAATAAGCAAGGAGAAGCTGCTTGAAGCTATGTCTGTCAACAAAGCAACAAGAACGCCCACGCATAAGCTACTAGAAGCTATGTAACTGTGTAAGCATGCGGACCAATTCTGCACTAGATGGGCGATCTGCAGGCACATCAGCAAGGCAAACTGCTGCGATCCTCACTGCCATCAGCATCTCATCTTTTTGATCTTCTTCTCCTTCAATAATCCCTTTATCAAGAGCTTCAATGGCCTTCTCGCTCTGTTGAAGCCGCCTAAGCCAACAGCCCATACTTCCCCCTGGAACTTCATTAAAAAAGCTATCTGTGGGATCTTTACCTGTGAGTAACACAGCTAAAACCACTCCAAAGCTGAACACATCACTCTTGTCTGTATACCTGCAGCCCTGATAACACTCCGGAGCAACATACCCTGCTGCACCACTGTTGGGCATAATAATCTTACTCAATCCAAAATCAGCCAAATGGGGTTCATAGTTATCATCAAGAAGAATGTTTCCGGGCTTGAGATTACAGTGTGTAACTTGGGGGTTGCATTGGAAATGAAGATACTCAAGACCCACTACTATCCCAACAGCAATTTTATGCCGCATTGACCAGCTCAGCTGCAGCTGATTATCCTTTATTTTTTTCATAGCATCATTAAGGCTCCCTTTGGAGACAAAGTCACATACTAACAGGTGAGCATTAGTGTGACGAATATATGCTTGGAGGGAAACCACATTTCTATGCCTGACCTTGCCTATAACCTGCAACTCCTCCTGAATCTGTCTCTTGGCAGTTGCACTCAGCGCATCATAGGATTCCACTCCATTAATCCTCTTCACTGCAACAGACACCCCATTATCTAGATTGGCTTTATAGACCCTCCCATTGGGGCCAACTCCCACAAGGTCTGCTTCATCCAAGCAACCCCCTTGCCCTAAAAATGAGAGCATTTTAGGACCAATCCTAGGATCGAACACAATCGGCCCCCTTATCAGAGGAGTCCTGTTAATATATATCATAGCAGCTCTCATGAAACTGGCCACAATCCCTGCAGCAGCCAAACCAGTCAAGCTGCCGAACACAATACCCAAAACCAGCCTTCTAGACCTGTGCCTTACAGTATATCCATTAGGAAGCCTAGAAGGAGACGGAGACTGTCGTAGTATTCCATCATGCTTTACAACGTGGGAGTACCCAAAATTCCTCTGAGCCTCGCCATTTAAAACTGGAGTGCTCGAGTGATTGATGGACCATTTTCTACCCCGGAACGAATCCCCACAGCTCAGAATCCCACACATACACCACACCAACATCCACATGTGAATGCAGAAAGCCCTAGTCCTTGTCATTGTAACTTTCCCACACAAACAATCTACCACAATGGCACACCCACGTCTACAAATAGCACCAAAATCAGTTCTCTAGCAAGAGAAGCTCCAATGCCAG
The DNA here is from genome assembly GCA_007258455.2 of Sequoia sempervirens. Classification (NCBI taxonomy): domain Eukaryota; kingdom Viridiplantae; phylum Streptophyta; class Pinopsida; order Cupressales; family Cupressaceae; genus Sequoia; species Sequoia sempervirens. Next base: position 98,919,027 of record VDFB02000003.1, read on the forward strand.
CAAATTTCTAGACTGTCATACAGCAGAATACGCCATACCCAAATGCTCAAAGAAACGACTTCCTGTCAAATATTACAATCCACAACCCTCAGGCACAGAATGCCCACATTCATAAAATCATCCAAACCCATTCAAAAAATTAAAGCGAAAACAAAAAAACCGAAACCTGATCATTTCATATTGGGTTTCTCCACAGACAAAGTCTTCAAATGCAGCACCCACATCCACAAACCCATACCACACCATCAATTAAAATCCACCGATCAGTCCTCGTCCATTTTCTACTCTGCTTGTTCAAAAAAAACTCAGACCAATCTCAGCATAAAATCCAGAATGAAACAAAACATCCCCCAAGTTTTCGCTTTTTGACCTTTTGATTTTTAATCTCTGTAATTCGTGACGTACATCGAAGCGTCACATCTTCACACTATTTTTGTTTTTATAAAATTTAAAGAAAAGCAGATAACGAGTTTTTTATTAATTGTATAGAAGTTGTGAAATTCCTGATGCGGACGTATCGGGGGGCCCACAAAAGACCCTGACATGTCGTGTCCGGCGGCTGCAGTTCTCAATCACCCCCTGACAGCGACTGTCAGGCTTAGTGCGCCAACATCTTGTCACTTGCTCTGCGCGGTCCGATCACCCTTCATTTGGGGCCCACCGCCTGATCAGATTTCACGTAAATATTGCATTTCGGTATCATTTTGCTCTATTGCTGTTTTCCATGGAATTCATTGTTTTTGTGAGTTGAAAGCACTCACATTTTTTTAATACGAGATAAGCATTTATTGTGGTATCAGAATAGTCGTTTCTTTGAAGCGAAGACTTCTTTTAATGCCACTGCTCCTACTCACGAGCTTCTTTAATGTGAGGTCAAAGATTTCTGGATTTAAGTGGTTGTGTTTCCCTTTCGGAATTTTTTTAAGTAGCCCACCAATATCCATCAACAATGGCTAACACTAGACTAGGGACTCCCTAGTGGTTAAAGAATAAGGCTAACACTAGGGGACTCCCTAGTGGTCAAATTATAAGGCTAACATCCTAGTGGTCAAATTATAAGAGAATTATTGAAAGAAAGTTCTAGAGGAAAATGTGCGAAGAGACTACTATTAGTTTTGAAAATTTGTTTTTGGAAAAGGAAATTAAAGAACTAAATTGTAGAAAAAGACTTATAAAGTAGGGCAAGAGGAAGTGACATGAGACATTAAAAAAAAGAGTCTTTATTTGCAATCAGATTCTTCAATTTCGTCAATGGCCACTTGGTTTAGTGACAATGTCATGTTGTAAGCACCTAGATGGTGCTGAGTTTGAAAAAAAATCTTCAATTTCATCTTCTTGACAATGAATTATTCAGTGAATTTGAAATGATGCAAAAACATACACAATTGATTTTAAAAGTAATCTTTCGAATACAATATGGACTATGGAAAGCTTATGTCAACTAGAGAATTATAATTAATTTTTTAAGAAATAAATAATCTATATGGATGGATAAATTAACTAACTAATTATAAATAATAACAAATCTTAATTTTTTTGGACATACATATTTTTTATCATTTTATTTTCATAGAGGGAGATAAAGGTCATGTTCATTTATGCATAGGGCATGGTCTTGTGTACGTTTGTTTATTCTAAGTAGTAGACTCAAATTTCAATATTTTTATTTGAATATAAAGTAAAATTTAGTTCTCAACTTTTTAACTAAAGTTTCAACTTGGAGACACAAATAAAATTATGAAGGGTTCAACATAAAAATTTAAATAGCTTTTTATTACTTATTTCATTTATTTATATAGTTCTTCATGTATGATATATTTTTTATGCAACAAAATGCAACAATTTTAGGGATTGTTTGTGGTATTGATCCCACAACATTATTCTCATGTGCTTGTGACTTTGTAAATGGGAAAAATATAATTCTAAGCTCTATTGAGGTAGCCTAAGGGTCATATGGGTTCTTGCTCAATGCTCACTCATGCTTACCCTATGTAGTGGGGCTTACTTTTTTAATTGTAATTCATTGGTTCAAAGTTTTAATTTTTAATTTTTTTTGGGGGGAATCTTTGGTTGCTTCTAAAAATTTAGTGGTATGAGTTTAGAATTTTGGTTAGTGGTTCAAAAGAGACAATCATCCTCTAAATGTTGATTTAGCTTTATGTTTTTTCAAATTTTATCATGCTAGGACATAGTTGTTACTTGGTTAAGAACCTAAACAGTATATGTTTCTAAAGTTGATCAATTTAATCACCTTTATTCAAGTTCATATAAAGGGAGAGGGAACCACTTCTCACTTACACAAAAAAAGAAAAGAAAGAATTTTAAGAATTTTCTCCATTAACCTTTAATTGTGCTTCTAGGGGAAACTCTTGAAAAGATGGAGTAAGCAATTATTTACAATAGGGAAGATATTTTATTCAAAGAAGCTCTATTTTTCGACAACATATAAAAATGAAGTGGAATAAGAAATAGTAGTAGTGAGTATTGTGCTTACTTCTTTAATTATAACTATTTATGGATTAAAGGAGACTCTCAAGTGGTGATAAATGGTCTCCACACATGAACATGCTCTAATTCAAAACTCAAGAATTTTTTAGAAGTTAATGGTCAATGAAACATGGGTCAATGAGTTTGACTCGAAACTACACGATTGAATCCTGATAGCAATATCATAATTTGACACGCTGTGGAAAAATACCTCCTACTTATCAATTGATGAGCTAAAGGGGCTCCATTATGAATGGTTCATAAGGCACAACACTTGCTGAAGGTTTTGCAAATGGGGTAACAACTCAAGCGGGCTTAACCTTGGAGAAAACTCCCTGTTGCTGCTTGAGCTGGAGCAGTCTGGGATGGGTGACCTCCCGGGACGGACCAGTGCTTCACCTCTGTGAGCATCACCTAGATGCAATGAGTGCTAAGTGGACCATTCGATATCATGAGAGATGGGTTCTTGTTGAACCACTACTCATGAAACATGGGTCAATGAGTTTGACTCGAAACTACACGGTTGAATCCTGATAGCAATATCATAATTTGACACGCTGTGGAAAAATACCTCCTACTTATCAATTGATGAGCTAAAGGGGCTCTTTATGAATGGTTCATAAGGCACAACACTTCTGAAGGTTTTGCAATGGGGTAACAACTCAAGCGGGCTTAACCTTGGAGAAAACTCCCTGGTTAAGCGGCAGCTAGGAGCAATCTGGATGGGTGACCTCCTCTTCACCTCTGCGAGCATCACCTAGATGCAATGAGTGCTATGGACCATTCGATATCATGAGAGATGGGTTCTTGTTGAACCACTACTCATGAAACATGGGTCAATGAGTTTGACTCGAAACTACACGATTGAATCGATAGCAATATCATAATTTGACACCGTGGAAAAATAATCCTACTATCAATTGATGAGCTAAAGGCTCCATTGAATGGTTCATAAAGGCACAGCACTTCTTTGAAGGTTTGCAAATGGGAAACAACTCAAGCGGGGCTTAACCTTGGAGAAAACTCCTGCGGCTAGTGGAAAACTGCTTCACCTCTGGCATCACCTAGATCAATGAGTGCTAAGTGGACCATTCGATATCATGAGAGAGATGGGTTCTTGTTGAACCACTACTCATGAAACATGGGTCAATGAGTTTGACTCGAAACTACACGGTTGAATCCTGATAGCAATATCATAATTTGACACGCTGTGGAAAAATACCTCCTACTTATCAATTGATGAGCTAAAGGGGCTCCATATGAATGGTTCATAAGGCACAACACTTGCTGAAGGTTTTGCAAATGGTTAACAACTCAAGCGGGCTTAACGGAGAAAGCTTTGTTGCGGCTGAGCTGGAGTGGGATGGTGACCTCCCGGGACGGACCAGTGCTTCACCTCATGAGCATCACCTAGATGCAATGAGTGCTAAGTGGACCATTGATATCATGAGAGATGGGTTCTTGTTGAACCCACTACTCATGAAACATGGGTCAATGAGTTTGACTCGAAACTACACGATTGAATCACGATAGCAATATCATAATTTGACAAAATACCTCCTACTTATCAATTGATGAGCTAAAGGGGCTCTATAATAATGGTTCATAAGGCACAACACTTGCGAAAGGTTTTACTTAAGCGGGCTTAACCTTGGAAACTCCACCGTTAAGCTGGCGGCTTGAGCTGAGCGTCTTTGGGATGGGTGACCTCCGGGACGGACCGAGTGCTTCACCTCTGTGAGCATCACCTAGATGCATGAGTGCTAAGTGGACCATTGATATCATGAGAGATGGGTTCTTGTTGAACCACTACTCATGAAACATGGGTCAATGAGTTTGACGAAACTACGATTGAATCCCGATAGCAATATCAATTTGACCTCGGAAAAATACCTCCTACTTATCAATTGATGAGCTAAAGGGCTCCATTATGAATGGTTCATAAGGCACAACACTTGGAAGGTTTTGCAAATGGGTAACAACTCAGCGGGCTTAACGGTTAGCTTGAGCTGGAGCAGCTGGGATGGGTGACCTCCGGGACGGACCAGTGCTTCACCTCTGTGAGCATCACCTAGATGCAATGAGTGCTAAGTGGACCATTCGATATCATGAGAGATGGGTTCTTGTTGAACCACTACTCATGAAACATGGGTCAATGAGTTTGACTCGAAACTACACGATTGAATCCTGATAGCAATATCATAATTTGACACGCTGTGGAAAAATACCTCCTACTTATCAATTGATGAGCTAAAGGGCTCCATTATGAATGGTTCATAAGGCACAACACTTTGAAGGTTTTGCAAATGGGGTAACAAACAGCGGGCCTTGGAGAAAACTCCCGGTTAAAAGCGCTGAGCTGAAGCATCTTGGGATGGGTGACCTCCGGGCGGTGCTTCACCTCCGTGAGCATCACCTAGATGCAATGAGTGCTAAGTGGACCATTCGATATCATAGAGATGGGTTCTTGTTGAACCACTACTCATGAAACATGGGTCAATGAGTTTGACTTCGAAACTACACGATTGAATCGATAGCAATATCATAATTTGACACGCTGTGGAAAATACCTCCTACTTATCAATTGATGAGCTAAAGGGCTCTATTATGAATGGTTCATAAGGCACAACACTTGCTGAAGGTTTTGCAAATGGGGTAACAACTCAAGCGGGCTTAACCTTGGAGAAAACTCCCAGTTAAGCGGCTTGAGCTGACAAGATCTTGGGATGGGTGACCTCGGGGCCGGACCAGTGCTTCACCTCGTGAGCATCACCTAGATGCAATGAGTGCTAAGTGGACCATTCGATATCATGAGAGATGGGTTCTTGTTGAACCACTACTCATGAAACATGGGTCAATGAGTTTGACTCGAAACTACACGATTGAATCCTGATAGCAATATCATAATTTGACACGCTGTGGAAAAATACCTCCTACTTATCAGTTAATACTTTATATCAATCTTTCAAGGAAATTGGCTTCTCTCATTACCTCATGTGGAAAATCTAATTATGACAAAAAGTGGATCAAGATCTACTAATAACCCTTTTTAGTAACTATATTAACTATTGGATGGGGTTTAAAAAAATTTCAAATCTCCATTATTTTTTATGTGAAGAGGCACACGATACTCCTATAGCCTTTGTTTGTAGGTGGTATCCATCAATAGGAGTATTTGTTGGAATTTTGATGGTGGCAAGGATGGGTTTAATTGGTTAGTTCATGTGTTCTACATGAAGTTGGCATGCCTTCACTTCTAGAGTGTGTGGCGTTACTATTTTGATAGCGGATCTCCACATTTTAACTTGTTTCCATGGAGGTTTAGAGTGAGTGAAAAAAGGCAAGTTGTGTGCTTTCATGTTGAGGGTTTTGCATTTGGTATTTTTTATTTTTTATATATTTTCTTACAATGAGGAGATGATGAAAATTGTTAAAGTCAAGGCATTCCTTCTTTTGTGGTTGAGTCAATAAATTCCTCCACTACATTTTTAATTGTCCAAATTTGGAGACATTGGGAGTTTATCAAGGTTTCATCAAGGGATTCAAGTGTGGGAATTTTTGGATTGCTTAGGTTTATAACTACCATTAGAAATTATTTTATCAACAAATTGGAGTAGATGGTGCCTTCAATAGCTCATTGTGTTTTTCTTTTAAACTCTTACATCTCATTAAATAGGGAGGATGTTTATGTATGTCCAAGGTTGATGGAAGTAGTAGTTAAAGATAACTTTATTAGTTTAGTGGCCACCCATGAGGAGTTGTGTTTCTCTCATAAGGAAAGTTTAATGTTGTACAAGGAGCTTCAAGATGTTAAATTTGTCACATATCTTAGTAAGGTGATGGATAAATTAAATATCATGCATAATTATAGCCACCTAGAGGTTCCAATCTCCTTCACGATTCCCTTCTTCAAGGATGACAACTTGATAAGGGTGGTCAAGCAATAGGAAAATTTTCACATTGTGAAGTTCCTATCTTTGGACACCTTGGCTTTGGGTCCCTCATCTAGCTCGAGTGGAGATGGGATGAATACAATGGTTGTGTAGATAGAACTTTTTGTGTTGGGATGTGGATGAAGATTCTAGTATTAGTAGTTTCAGAATCATTTAAACTCCATTTTGCTTAGTCTTTTTGTCAATAATTGTGGTAGTTTTTGGTTCTCTCAGGGTTGAGTGTAATATCCAATTTTACTAATTCCTTTTTTTCAATCTTATATCTCATTTTATTATTTTTGTCTTGACCTTATTGGAAATAAAGGTAAACTACTATAATATAGAAATCTAAAATGTGTGCACTTGTTCATGAAATATCATTCAATTAAGTGTGCTTAGTTATAAAATGGTATACTGGATTTAGAAATTGAAATCAACAACATAAGAAATCAACAAACCACATGAGAACAACACATTACACAAGATTTACATGGAGAAACCCTTGTGGGAAAAACTCCACCAAGAAGAGAGGTTGAGTATGTATTATCTTCAAATAATATCACAAAGAAACACACTTATTTTACTCTTTCTTTATCTCCAATATGGCACCACCTATGCAACTATGAACTCTCAACAAAACAACCAGCAATAGTATATATTATCACCATCTCAAGGATCCAATTTATAGGAATTTTTGATGAAGTATGTCACTAGGAGTTTCTATAACAAGACTTGCAAAAACCATGGTAAAACATGGCACCGAAGATCCCCTTGCCAAAACCAAGTTTATCCCACTCCTTGCAATTTCCTTTGGAATGTGTAAATTCATCCATTATATCATCTCAAGAGACAAACTTTCCCTCCTTTCCAGGTCACCAACTTGGGGGATCTTATAGTCACCTATATGGAATACCAAAATTCACCTTTTCCTCCTTCACTCAACTTGAAGAGATAATTAATTTTTCCACAATTAATTAATTATTGTTGTTGATGGACCCCTTCATCCCTTTCAAATATATTTACAAAATATAGATGTAATATTAATATAAATTATTTTTTACTAACACCCTAGGTGCCTAGAGACATCTTGATTTAAGGATGTAACAAATTCAATGATATAGGATTTACAAGATTAGTGACACCTTAATCCTAATATTTTCTCAATTAACATCATGCATTGTAAATACATCCATAGGAACACAAAAATAATTAAGTACAAGAAATGAGGCCCATGGCATCCCTACACAAAGATATTTTTTCTAGTTCTCCACAAGCTCAATAAGATAATCCACAACATTCTCCTAAGTGCCAACAAGTTTCTTACCATAACCTATCCAGTTGAAATCATTTCCCAAAAAAGCAATATTGAACATCCACATTCTTTGTCTGAACATTAAGCACTAGATTATTTTCTAAAATAATTGCACTTTGACTATCACAATGAATCTACACTATCGTACAATCAAAACTAATACTACAAAATATTTGTAACCAAACTTCATCCTTAAAGACATAATTAGTAGTCATATATTCAACTTCAATGGTGGATAAAGTAATAGTGGGTTGGATATTTTACTCATATAGCTCATTGGACCACCAAATAAAGTAAAAATATATCCAGGCATAGACTTTTGATTATCCAAATTATTTACCTAATCGACATCAACAAAGCCCTATTTTTCCAATATCTTAGCCATATTGTTAGTACAAAAATAAACCAAAAAATAATCAAAATTACCACACAAATATCTAAGTACCCTCTTCACATAATTCTAATGCTCTCTACTCTAGTTAGAAATAAACTTGTTTAATACTTATGTTTCTTGGGAAATATTTTTCCTAGTATAAACCTTTGCATACATTAAGCTAACAATAAGGCTAGCATTTGAAGCATTAGACATATCCTCAAAATCATCCTCACATTTAAGACACATATATAAATTAATCTAAGTGTCAACTGATAAAGGAATGTTAATTGGCTTAAGATAAATTACTAAAAGATAATTATAGCATACTTACTTTAAGAGAACCAAAGCTTTTTGTATTCATGATCCATTATAATCTCCATACCCATTATATGTGTCTTGTTTTTCCCATATTATTAATCGCAAATGCATCTAAAAGATTTTATTTAGCTCTATGATCATACCCTTGGTGTTATTGAAAAATATCATGTATCATCCACATACAAAGCAATACTCAGTATATGATAATCAATACATCTAATGTAAATACAATGATTCTCCTCGCTTCTTAGAAAATAAAAATTTAACATAAAATGGGTCAAAATTTTTATACCACATTTGGGGCAATTGTTTTAAACCATAAAGAGACCATTTCAACTTTCAAACCAATTCTTCCTTCCCTTTTACCTAATTTTTTTTAAGTTGTTGCATAAAACTTTTCTCTTCTAGATCCTCATGCAAAAATGTAGTTTTAACATCCATTTTCTCAATTCCAAAATAATAAGAAATGACTATTGATCAAATAAATTTAATTGAGCATAATTTAACAACAAGAGGGAATATTTCATCAAAATCAATTCCCTCTCTACTGATAGCCCTTGGCCACTAGGTTTTCCTTGTATCTTTTCAATGAATCATCTTCTCTAAATTTCTTATAGACCCATTTACAACCATTGAATTTTCTTCCTTTCGAAAAACAAATAAGATCTTAGGTGTCATCCAATTCTAAGGCCAATATCTCCTCCTATATGTCTTTTTTCCAAGACTCGCTATCATATGAAATAATAGCTGCCTTATCGAATTTAGGTTCATAATTAGTATTGAATGAAGCAAATCTAAAATAAAATTTGATAGCCCAGTCTAATATCAACTAGATTTTGTTGTCTAGTGGATCTTCTCAAAGGAGGAGTATGGGATTATTCCTCTAGTTATTATACATACTCAACCTCTTTAGGGTCCTCCTACTCATAATTCCCACTTGAACCTTCTTCTTCCTCTACATCCTCCAATGTATCATAGCGTTCTTCCACATGTGCATCTTCTTTCTTTAATTCAATAAACACTATCTTTTTAAATCTCTTATTTCTCGTTTGGATTTTCAAGAATAGAAATAGTTATTGAATCCCTAAAAATCACATCTATAGAATAAAAACCTTTTAAGGTTGGAGGATTCTAAAGCTTATAACCATTAGTATTCTCACCATATCCAATGAAGAAGCATTTATGTGCTTTTGGATCCATATTATATCACTTTTTATTTGGGCACATGAATTAAATTCTCATAGCTAAAAACCCTTGCATATAAAAAAAGGGTTTCTTACATGTCCACACTTCATAAGGTATTAAATCAAGAGTCTTACAAGGATATCTATTTATCAATTAATAAGTAGCACTCATAGCTTCTACCCATAAGCATCTATCTAACTGTGCAACACTAACATACTTTTGGATATTTCCATGTCGCCCCCATTTTGTTGAGATGTGTGTGGAGTAGTCTTTTACCTAATAATACTCACATGCTTGCAAAACTCATCAATTCCTTAGAACAATATTTCCCTCCATTATCAAATCTCAAAAAATATATACTATGCTCTAATTGTTTTTCTACTAATATTTTAAATTATTTAAACTAAGTAAAAACTTTAGATTTATGTCTCATAAAATAAATCCAAGTGAATCTTGAATTATCATCATGAAGGTCTCAAAATACCAAGATTTACCAATAGAGCTAACATCCATAGAAACAAATTTACTCTTCACTTTATGATTTCTTGAAGGAAGTGATGATTTATGTTTTTTAACCAAACACAAAAATCTCACAAAAATTAAAATACCCATCAAAAAAGGGAAAACCATCAATCAATTTTTTATCCATTATAGTCTTTAAACATTTTTCACTTTTGTGGTCCAATCTATGGTGTCACAACTTACATGTATTTTTAGATTTGTCAATTACATATGTTTAGTTACAAATAGTAATGGCTTTCATCCTAAACAAGGTCCCTACCTAGACCCTTTTGCTATCACCAAGTTTCATCTTACCAACTTAAAATTAGTATTATCAAATTTAACATGCATTCCCAAATAATTTAACTTTGATATTCAAAATTAAATTTCTTGCTAATCTAGGATTATGTAAAACACCTAGGAGAGTTTTTATCTTCCCATCATTAAAAGACAACTTTACCTTACCTTGTCCAATAATTAAATACAAACTATTGTCCCTAAAGTAAACCTCCCCACAATCAAATTCCTCATATGAGGAGTACCACTCCTTATGAGGAGCCATGTGTTATGAGAATCTTAATTCAACCAACCAATGTTCATCTGGAATAATATTACAAGTAATAAATAAGGCTGCATTACCTTATTATGAGAACTTTTCCATGGGGGAATCCTATTGTTTCTTCTTATTTCTACATTCCTTCTTCACATGTCCCCATTTACCATAATCCCAACACTTCACTCTATTATTTTTAGGATTTTTAGATTGGACTCAAGACTCAAACCTCTCTTTAGATAAAATGCAACAATCAAACACATATAGTATTCCTAGGATTTTATACAAATACCAATGCTCTAAAAAATGTAATGGACAAATGGAGCTTTTCTTCTAGGTATTAGATGTGCATTAAATATTTTCTATATGTTCCAAATGAATAAGGTTTTGTCCTTAAATATAACACCCAAAAATTCAATTCAAATGTTGTGCAATTCAAGTCAACTCATAATGGCTAAATGGAGGGAGACATTGGTACTCAAATTTTAAAATTTGAAATTAGAAAATTGGATTCATTTCTATAAATTGTGGAACCAACATAGGTCGATTCCATAATATATGAATTTAAATGAAGGTGATGAAGGGATATTTTAAGGATTGAGTATAAAAAAAATGAATGAAGATAGACTCAGTCTAGGATGAAGAAATTTTCTAGCTTGCACATTAGTCATTATATTAGAGATACAAAATGAAGTGAGTCCAACATGCAGGGGAAAAGTGTTAAGTATGTAATTTTTTCTCTTAAATGTTGCCTCCACTTTGAGTTCCAGGTGAACTACCATTAAAATTCATTTTAAAGTAAAAAAAAAATAAAATATAAAAAAAATAGAAATCACCCATATAAGGGATATAAATAAGGATGTCAATTGTTCTAGAAAAATTCCTTACACTGAGTGCTCCACCCAGATCCTAAAAGAATAGGGGAAAAATATATGGAATAGCATCCAAAATAAAAATAAAATAAACTCTAAACTATCCATTAACAAAAATATAAAAGAAAAAAATTGAAGATAGAGATAAGGTGTTGCCAAGGGAGAGTTGATTAAGTAGAACTCTGCCTCAACAAGCATAAGATATTACCTTGGGGAAGCTAATAAGGTACTTCTTGGATAAGTTGCAATCATCGTGACCATTATCTATTCACTATAAACATAATAATCAAAGCGTGTTAGTGATGATGCATATTCACTCTAATTAGTTGTTCATGAATAAAATGCAATTAATTTAAAGGAAAGGAAAAAAGATATATTGAATAATTTAATTATGTAACCCAATAAGAAATAATATAAAGATATTACCATGTGACAACCATATATAATGATAGGAAAAAATATGCCTCATATATTTCTCCCAATTAGAGTCATAAATCTAGTGATAGTTTTTATGAACACTAGATAAAGAAATATGTACATCAACAAGTGTAAGAGATCAACACAATAACCCTTGATTAAGAGTAATCCCCGTGAACATGTGAGTCATAGGATATAAGCTTAACAATCATAGAAGAACCTATAATCAACATACACAAATATAATTATAAATATAAATCTATAATGATATGTGTAAATGGAAAATGACTATGATGATGTAAGAATATCATCATGGATCATGTAAACAAATGAAGTAAAATCTCTCAAAATGGAAGGAAACATGGTAGAAAAATCCATGAAAGAAGAATGGATAGACATGCATGAAAAAACTCATCCATGGAATATGAAATATCAATCTTTATGGAAGAAGGAAACCGTATCATAATGAGTGAAGATAATCCCAAAATAGTGAATAAGAAATGAGATGATCTATTAATGTAGCACGATCTAAGGGTGGGTAGGTAGGGCTCTAATGAAGATCAATTATAAAAGGTGAAACCCCTACTAAAGATGGATAAATAACATATAAGTGATAGATTTAAATAAATAAATAAATAATTAGATTTAAAAGTAAACCCTAAAGCACCATAAGGGGAGGTGGGTTGGGATCATACGTATATGTTACTATATGCTTAATTCTAGTCATGGTTTAATATGTAATGAGAAATAAAGGTGATTCAAGCCTTATATAAATTTAAGACAAAATAATATAATAAGAATATAAAATTAAAAAAATGAATCCTAAAGGTCACAATAGGGTGAGTAGGATGGGTGAAAGAAAGATCACACTATGAAATACAAACCATTGAAAAATACAAAGGTATGAAATATAAACCCTAAAATTAAGAAAATGGAGAGTTTTTTATAAGGAAAATCAGGTTTTGAAGGGGCCCCAAAACCCTTTACAAGGATGAAAAGCTACCAAAAAAGCTAAGCAATTAAAACCAATAGCCTAAAAAGACAAAATGCTAACAAAAGATAAAACAATAGGAACTTGTTAGCAAAACAAGAGAAAAAACATCAGCAACCTAGCTAATCCAGCAAAAAGGAATGTGTCAGCTACAACATTTTTTCCAAAACATTCACTGAGGCCATATAATTAGATCTAAAAAGAAAATGGAGAGTTGACCATAATTAGATCTAAAAATGTAATAAATAATAAATACAATAAATTAGATATGAAACCCTAATGTAAAAGCATAAAACCCTAAGGAAAAAGCTAAGGGGGTGTAGGATAAATTTGGTTCACCAAAAAGTGTATATAAAGAATTTTTTTTAAATAGATGCAATTTAAATAAGCACACATTAACCTAGAATATTTTTTGGGTTGATAATTATAATAAATATTTAGAAATTAAATGTTGGAGTTATGGGTACTTAGCTCTAGAACCAATGATAGAAATAATGTAGATGTGATGCTAACTTAATTTTATTGACCATAAATTAATTGTATTAATCTACTTCGTGCAATAGAGTTATTTGAGTCTTAGTGTTAGGTTAGGTGACGTTTACCTTGAAAACCTATGTCAATTTTATGTCTCCATATTTCTTGGAAAGTGTCCTAGGGGACATGAGAGAAATCCATTTAATATTGGCATATTGTACTATATTTTCAAGACAAAATTCAATGTTTGTGGAGGAAATACACATCACTAGAGGACAAATTATCCCTCCTAGACATCCACATTGGTAATGTGAAGGGTCTTGAGTGGGGTGCTCAATTTTGGAGGGAAATAAGTGTCCATTGGCATTCCATTTGGAAGTTGAACAGTCATTGAAGCATCTTGAATGACAAAAGATGAAGAGGCTATGGGTTAGGTGCCCATGTTAGAGCCTTGTGCATATTAATTAATCTATTATCATGACTCTTGGTCTTCCAAGGAAGGGGCATGGGTTTTGGAAAGTGGTTTTTTCACCTCTTGTTTTGGTTTACCATTATAGTTTGGGCTCCTATGAGTTCTATTAATTGAATCCATGTTATGGTAGTTTCATATTGTGTTATTTGCATGTGTATGGAAGCATCTAGTTTGTACCTAAGATAAGAAAGGAAGTGTATTATGGTGTAGCTCTAATATGGAGATAAATAATATACTTTCCCTCTTTTATCATGTGGAGTTTTTAGCCAAAAGGGTTTCTCCACGTAAATTAGGTGTCATATTTATTTGTTGATTTTTTATTATGGTAATTGTGCAATCACATACATATAATATGATTTGGTATTCTTATTTTCATATTTGAATTCACATACATAAGTAAATAGTGTAGCTTAGTTTCACCTTGTTTTCAGCATTTGGTATTAGAGCTAACAATTTTGTTTAGAAGAGGATGCATTTTCTCTTAAGTGTTGGAGGTTTTTAGCTATAGTGGAGCTTTTGTTCTTGTGGTATATTATACATTTTTGAAGAGGTATACCATGGTTTCTACCTCTCGTTGAGACATTAAAATTTTTAATGGAATAACTACGAGATGTGGAAATTAAAGATGAAGGGTTTCCTTGAAGAGAGAGGTCAATGGTTATTGGCTTCACAAGAAATTAAATTAGTTGCAATGTTTGATGAGGATTAGAACAAGTTAGACAAGAAGGCACAAAAAACCATTTGGATATATCTTACAATCTATCCTTTTGAATGTCTCCATCGAATACATTGCATATAAGTTGTGGAAAAGGATAGGTGATATATATCAAACTAAAAGTTTGTCTAACATGTTATATGTCAAATGAAATTTATATTCTTTAAAAATGAAAGATAGTGAATCTATTGTAGATCATTTAAATACTTTTAATATGATTATAAGTCAACTTGCATCCATAGATGTTAAAATAGAATATGAAGATAAATTAAATATATCTTGTTTCTTTTTTCTTTTCTTGAATCTTGGGAAAATTTAATTATTATCATAAGCAGTGGTAATGAATAACCAAAGATAGACACCATAATTTCAATACTTGTTTTATAGGAGATGAGGATAAATTCCATGGATGTTGGCTCCCAAGATGCCTTGCATGTGCAGGGTAGGTCCAAGAGAAAGGGCCTAAGGGGGATAATGAGAGGGATAAGTCTAAAGAACGTTCTAAAACCCTAGAAAGAGCAAAGTAAAGTGTTGGAATTGGGGTAAAAGAGGGCATGTGAAGAAGAAATGTAGGAATAAGAAAAATAATTTTGATTCCTCCATGGAAAATTCCTTCAATGATGATTTTGGTGCTTTGCTTATTTCAATTAACACTATTAGTGATGATGCTTGGCTTATTGATTTAGGTTGCTCCTACCATATGACTCTTCACAAGGAGTGGTTTATTACTTACAAAGCTTATGATGGGGGAAAAGTTTTCCTTAGTGATAACAACACAAAAATGATTGTTGGTAAGGGAAAGGTAAAGTTGTGTTTCAATGATGGAAGGATTAAAACACTTGATAATATTTTACATATTCTAGGACTTGCAAGAAATTTACTTTCAGTTTCCAAGTTGAATGATTTTGGAATGCATGTGACATTTGATAAGTTTGGTTGCAGGCTGGTGAGAGGGAATTCAATGATAGATAAAGGATCTCAGATAGGGAATTTGTTTAGTCTAAACATCTCTACTTTATGTAACTTTTCCAATGTAACTAACATTGAAAATGATGCCAAGGGTAAGGATGTTGGCCCTTGCATTCAAACCAGGAGCAAGACAAATACAAATTTTGTGATACTGGCTCGAGAATTGGTTGAAGTTGTCAAGATGCATGAAAAGGTTATTTCCACAAACCTGGACGCAACGAGGATCTTGAAGAATCTGTAGTAGTTTCTTTTATTGTCTAATTTTTTGTTGATAGTTTGTTGATGGCTTGTTGATTTTTTGTGTAAAGGGTTTTGGGGCCCCTTCAAAACTTGCTTTTCCACTAATCAAAAACACTGAAAATGCATGTATGTTGTGACACCATAGATTGGGTCGCATAGGTGAAAAAGGACTTAAGACTATTCTAAACAAAATGTTGGTTGATGGTATTTATGATTATTCTATTGGTAAAAATGAGTTTTGTGAACATTGTGTGTTTGGAAAATAAAATAGATCATCATTTTCTAGTGGAACTAATAAGTCAAAGATATTATTAGAGATCATTCATTCGAATGTATGTGGACCACTAGATGTTGACTCTTTGGGTAAATCTCAGTATTACATGTCTCTTTCATTGATGATGTCTCAATATACACTTGATTTATTTTATGCATTCAAAATCCGAAGTTTTCACTAAGTTTAAGGAATTTAAGGCCTTATTTGAAAATCAAATAGATTATAAGATAAAAGTGTTGAGGTATGATGGTGGGTGTGAATATTTTCCCAAATAATTTGATGAATTTTATAAGCACACAGGTATTGTTCGCTAAAAGAGTAACTCCTTATACTCACCAACAAAATGGGGCAGCATAAAGAATGAACCAAACCTTGATGTAAAGAGATAGGAGTATGTTGAGTAGTGATAAGCTTGATAACTATTTTTGGGAAAACACGGTTGGTACTATTTGTTATTTAATTAATAGATCTCCTTGTTCAACTCTTGTTGACAAAACTCCTTATGAAATGTGGATAGGCATAAATTCTTATGTTTCACACTTAAGGGTCTTTGTTTGTGAGGTTTGTGTTTATGTACCTTAAGAGAAGCAATTTAAATTGGATCCAAAAACACACAAATGCATCTTTGTTGGTTACAATGAAAATTTAAAAGGACATAAAATTTGTAATCCTCTAACCCGTAAAATAATCTTATCTAAAGATGCGATTTTCAGGGAATTTCAAGCTTACTCAAGAGAAGATCAACCAAAGGAGAAAGATAAAACAAATACAGTGTATTTCAAGGAAAAGATTGAGAAGAAAGAAGATGCACATGTGGAAGAAAAATTAGTTTCAAATTTGAGGATAGAGAAGAAGAAAAGTGTTTAGATAGTTCAAAGGATGTGCAGGATGAGCACATAAAAGAACAAGTAGATCCCATTACTCATACCTTGAGGAGGTCCAAAAGGCAATAAAATCTAGTTGATAGGTATAGCCCATTAGATTATTATTGTGTATTTATCTTTTTGAGTACTAACAATAAACCTAGATCTTTCAGGGAGGCTCTCTCTTTGGAGGAAAGTGAGTCTTGGTTGCAAGCAATGTAGGAGGAGATGATGACTTTGGATAGTTTTGACACCTAGAATCTCGTTACTTTCCCAAATGAAAGAATCCCATTGGTTGTAAGGGAATTTAAAAATAAATTGTGTAGATAGTCGGTTAGAGTAGTACAAGACTAGATTAGTGGCTGAGGGCTACTCCCTAAGAGAGGGAGTTGATTTTGGTGAAATTTAATTTCCTATTGCTAAAATAACTTCTATTAGATTCTTATTATCTATTGTTGGTGCTTGTGATTTTGAGATAGAGAAAATGGATGTTAAAACTACTTTCTTGCATGTTGATCTTAAGGATGAAATTTATAAGTGACAACTTGGCTATTTTGTTGTGAAAGGACAAGAACAATTGGTTTGAAGGTTGAAAGGATCTTTGTATGGTTTAAAACAATCACCCAAGATGTGGTTGTTACTCATTTTTATTTCAGACCAAGTTGAGTGAATTTAAAGTGTTTTCAAACTAAAAATGAGGTGTATTTCATATTAGTCTTCCCTATATTGCATTCAGGTGTATAAACGTAAGAATCAAGAAGCTTTTATTTTCAGTAATAGATTGTTGCATTTATATAGATGCATACAATATTGAAAAGATTTACACAAACATTATTGAAAGAAATTTTTTATTGATTCAAGAGTTCATGTCTATCTCACACAAGCCATGAGATAAAGCTTATCCAATGGAAGTAAAGTACAATATATACACAAATGGATTGAAAGAAATAAAATGCACATATAGAGGAAGAGGTTAGTCATTTCCTGATGACTGGTCTAGGTTCATTGTACTGCATGAGCGCCAGCTCCAAGTTGCTTGCTTTGTGTCCTCTATAGCTTCCATTTTCCATGTCCTACATCTAAAAGTATTGCAATGGGTTAAAGTAGAGCTCCAAACAATGACGGTCTCTAAAAATACATACAAATCCACCCATTAGTGTATAGACTACCCTTTATATGCATTAAACAAGCTATAAACTGCTCATGTTCAAAGAAAAGAGAGAATGGAAACTATTAAGCCTTCAGACATATGCATATGTTTTCTAATTGTTTGTTTCATGTGCAGATACAGGGAAGATGATGTTACCATTTCATCAAGTTTCATCATGTGGGAAAAAACGTGGCTCCCACAAGGGTTGAGCTCAGCGTGCTACCTTTTTGTACTTTAAAGAGGCATTGAAAGATACTCACTAAGAAATTCATCTTTTTATGACTTACTCAAATGAGTTCACATCATTTGTGATAATGGAATGTTTGTCACTATCATAAGTGACATGTACTTATTTAAGAAAATCATAAAAGAATGTGCAATTTTTTGTATTAAAGCAATTTATTCCATATGGATGCAACATTCATATGTGCATATGTTATAAAAGCCATGTTTGCTTTTTATGAAAGGTATGGTCACTTGTATGTTAAGGGATGCTGATGTGATTTCATTAAATGAAACTTACATAATGTCATAAGAGACAGTCCTTAAAAGATAATTCATAATAGAGATCTGATCATAAATGGTAGTTCATATTTTTAGCCTTCAAATGATAGTCATGGTACAACAGAGTTTTCTTGAGAATTGATACTTAGAGGAACACTTAAATCATAGAAGGAATCCATCATAAGAGATCACAGTTTCAAGGGGAAAATATCAGATTGCATAATCATTGCAGAAAAAAGTAATGAAACTGGGCAATGAATATGATTGACATTCAAAACATGAGAAGTAGTCTCAAGGAGGATTATATGTAAATGTCAGAAAGTGAAGATTTTGACAACTGCAAAGTAAAGAAAAATGGCATAATAAATCCCCAGATACAAAAATAGGGAGGCAAATTGTTTGATAAGGACTATCAATGCTTGAAAAACAATCTTGGATAAGAAGATAGCCCAGGTGTACAAGCTGCATGAAGTGCAATAAATGTGCAAATTATAAAGCTAGAACAAAATAAGCGTACATGAGCAAGGGGAACTTTTGTTTTGATATAGAGTGATAGCTTTTGGGTAACAATGGACTAAAATCATTTTCCTCTAGTCAGCTTTAAACTGAATAATGAAAGTGAATAGAGCAGAAACTATTATCCCAACATTAAATTATGCACAATACTAGTGGAATGAGTTTCATTACAGATAGCATGAGAAATGCATGGTTCGTTGGATACTAGAAATACCTCAAATGGAGCAGTCACTTATACCAAAAGCAGTCCAAGTATGTGAAAATGTTGTGTAACACTAAGGCACAAAACACAGTATGTATACAATGACCACTGTTTACAAATTCAAATTTAGTATCAATGAAAAGCAAAAAAAATAAAAATTGAAATGTTGAATCTAGGATTGTCAAAGTCATAGTTACTTATATCTTACATGTTTTATAGTTGGACTCATACAACCTTACCTTGTTTATAAAGAAAAAAAATTTAATCACTGCTTCAAAAAATGGATAGTAAAGTAAGGTATGTTTTCATTATCAGTTAGGGATTGCCAATGAAATGCAGCGAGGGTAATGAATGCTGGAAAATAGCAATTGACAGATCTAAATGGATAGAAGTCAGCTTGGAAGAAGATTTTAACAATGAGGAAATGTTAACAGTAAATATGAAGGTGCTTCAAGGGATGATGGATGCAATTTTCTGTTGCTTGTACTAGCAGAAGGAGAGTTACCCAAAAAATGAAATACCTAAAAAATTTGATCCAGAAAAGGGGGGTTTTTAAGTCCAAAGGAAGTACAATGAAAAGTCATAGAGAGTGGTCTACATAAAATGCCATGATATTATTAATTTTCTTATGAAATCTTTGGAGCCGAGTGACAATAACATATTGAGGTGGTTTTGTTCAACAAACAAGTTTTTTTTAATTTTTTCTTTGGTTGTGAATCATGATATATGTGCAAGTTATACTTCTTTTACAACAGAGTTCGAATGCAACTTCTATTTATAGAGAACGAAGGTGAAACCAATAGCTTACAAACCAAGGTTCAGTTCACAGTAAGCTTACCTTTTTTCTGTAGGGGTTTTGGTATACAAACTTCACAGCAAAAAGAGAAGAAATAAAGACTCAAAATACAAAAGGAAATGAAATATATACAATACTCTGGTCGTGACCATCAAAACCGAGAGCTTATATAATCCAGGTGGGGTTTTCTACTAGAACGTAGAAACCATGGCCTCATAGGAGAATTACAAGGCAGCTAAAAGCTGCAAGTTTAATAAAAACCCACAAGATACCCACTGCCCAGTAAAAGGGTTGTAAGTTTAATGGTGGGATACCATCATTTTCACTACAAAAAGACATTGGGTAAGTCTGCTAAGATTATCAATGAACAATGAGCACATGAAAAAGAGCTCAAATTGTTGAAATACAAAGATAGTATGTATCCAAAGGATGAATGGAGTTGAGCACATAAAAGCGGCAGATCTCATAATAGCAGTAGGAAACAACTATGTATGATGGTTTTACTCTTCAAATCCTATCATAGTTTTGTTATTAAGGTGCAACCCCAGAATAGGTGATGAGTGGGTGCTTCAAAAAATACTCACATGAATATGGCAATAGAGATTTAATCATGGCTGACATCAAATCAAATGCAAAATTCATGCTAAAAAATAAAAGCCTCATTTATAGCAGTTAAAATGATCAACTAAGTCTTACTTGTTTCAACCCGAGCAAGGAGTCCTTAGTGCTTAGCTTTAGAATTCTTCACCTGTGCATGAATCATGGCAGCGCTCCAATAAAGAGAAAATGTAAAAATGAAGGAATGAATAAGTTTGCCTCAATTTTTGCTTTTAGGGTTTCCTTGCCCTAATCATTAACCGACCAAAATTTGGCATTTCATCACTTCATTTAAAAAAAAAAATATGCATCAATTAATATATATCGTGGGTTGAGTCTTTGAGTTTTATGCCTAATGTATATGCAATATAAACCTTGACTTATACCTTCACCTTATTTGCATTTAAGGATCAACTATGCTCCCTTTTATTTTTTGCATTTGAATTAAATGTAAAGCACATTGACTATAATGGTGATATTATAAATCGTTAAGTCATGTGGCTATTTTAGTGCAAGGAAAAGGTGTGTACCTTTAACACTTTTATGAGCTTTTTTGAAAGTTTTCATGTTTTGAGAGCATATAGGGTGGTTAAAAGCGGTTTGCAAACAAATTGAGAGAATATTGGAGAGGTTTTTTTAGTTTGGAAACATCTTTCCATGTTTCTAGGGCCATTATTGCACCTTGTTGGCAGTTTTAATTGTTTGCTATGGTCAAAATCATTCCTTCTCACATATTGGAGTGAGTTTTGTGAGGAATCTAGAGCCTTTTTTCTAGGATTTTCTTGGGCATCCGACCCAAGGTGGTTATGGCTCCTTTTTTGGTGCAACTGCTTGGTGTTGTGATATATTCATTTTTGTAACTCATTTTGAAGTCAGTTCTAGCTATGCAATTTCTGGAGTTAGTGTTTCTTTACAATCCTTTCTCAGATGGAGTATGCTTTCTAACTTTTTTGGAGATATTGAATACAAAAGAATACCTTGGCTAGTTCTGGTAATGAATTACTTGTATTTTCATTCTTTGCAGTTTAGTGTATGTGTAAAGATTTGATTAAGCTATTTGTGAAAGATTTCATAATTTTCTTATGGCTTTATCTCTTAATTTATACCTTCTGCAAATAGTGTGTTAGAGTAGGTCACTAATTGTGTCAAAAGGATGCTTTTTACTTGTTGACTGTGAAGTTTACCTTCCTTGAGCTATTTTTAGTGTTTAGGCCTTTTAGTGAAATACTTATGCAATAATACACTGTAATGGATTGTACATGTTCACTTCTTATTGGTTGATGTCAAGTGTTAAATTTCTAGTTTTCATTATCTTATTTCAATTAGGTGCATCACCATAGAGATAGATTATTTCATTTTATGTTATCTTTTTACCCTTTTCCCTCGAAAGAAATCTGTAGATTAGGTGATAGCCATCATAGGAAGTCAGCCTGTCTCCGGAGGTTTGGTCTTATCCAAGTATTCATACTTTTGAGATCATTCCCATGTTACACTAGATTGTTGAATTTCACATTTAGTAGGGTGCTAAATCCAAGTGTTAATAGTGGCACCATAAGTTTGATTCTTTTGCATTGAATTTGGGTTTTCTTAGGAGTGAGGAGGATCATTGTGTTTATATTAAAGTTATCGATGATCAAATTCTAATTATTGTCTTGTATGTTGATGATATGTTGTTCATGGGTAACAATAAGGTGATGATTAGGGAGCTCAATACACAAATTTCTAGAATACTTGATATGAAGGAATTGGGGGATAAAAAATATATTCTTAGGATGGAAATTAATAGATATCGGGTTCATAGAAAGCTTGGTTAAGTCAGAGTAAGTATGTTGATACAATTTTAATATGCATGAATGTAATACAATTAATATTCCATTTTTGATTGGTACTAAGGTGAGTTTCGATATGCATCCTAATTCTAATGATGATTTTGAAGATATGTATAAGGTTCCTTATTCTAGTGTTGTTGGTAGTTTAATGTATGCAATAGTTTGCATAAGACCAAATACAACCCAAGCAGTGGGAGTTCTAAGAAAGTTTATGTATAACCCTGGTAAAGAGCATGAGACTTTTATTAAGAGGGTGTTTAGATATTTGTGTGGTACTTCATATTGTTGTTTGGTTTTTCATGGTACTAATAATGTGGTCAAGTCATTGGAAATACATGGGTTTATTAACGTAGATCAGCTAGGTGATTTGGAGAATCGAAGGTCCACTAGCGGCTATATAATTTTCTCATGTTGTATTTAACATGTGAATGTTATATAACTTGAGTGTGTTAAAATTCACAATCAGATTATGTGTATTACAAGATAACATGATCATGCTTTGTTTAAATTAATTGATTTATCAACTTTTTTATCTTCCAATTTGGTGCACTCGCTCACATCACTACAATATAATCTAATAAATAAAGACATACCAATATAAATAAGGTGGGAATTTTTGTATTAGTACTCTCCCAAATGTAACCACTTAGCCTTAGTTGACTTCTAATTTGAAACATAGTTCCTCAAATAGCCTTCAACCTTTTGATGAGGGTGTTACACATGCAACAACTTATATATAGATTTTATTGTACAAATAATGAAACCTACCTATATTGAAAAAAATGTTGAATTCAGTTAGGAATTTAACTATCCCAAGGCTTAGGAATGTTAGGTTTTGAATCACTACGTTCACTCAGGGTTCATTGTTTAATTATTGTTTTCACATGGGGTCTTATTGGTTCTTGAGAATATTTTCTTACCACTAGCAAATGATGTTAGTAATCTTATCAAATCATGCATCCATCACTTTCCACAATAGTTCAAACTAACTTTATTAAAAAAATTTACAAAAGATTAAGGGAAAAATTGAAATTCTAAGAAACTAAATTGCTTTAGATATTACCCACATACATATTGAAAGATAAGTCAACTAAAGCATAAACTATTTGTATTTCACCAGAATGCTTCACAACTACATATAAAATAATGCAAGAGTTTAGAGAATTGAACAATTCACCAATGAGATAGCTTCAGAATGCACCCAAAGATGGTGCAACAAAATTATTATTTCACTAAAATGAATGATTTACAGTCATGCAAAATTTACGACCAGGAATGACCTTGATTGCTTCGATATTACAAACCTCTACATAATCTACAAGTCTTTACTGAAATGAATAGAAAACATGAAAAAAAATTAAAATGGTGATATTCCAAATTAAGCTCTATCATCTCAACAATTTTTTATCCTTAAAACCAGATAACTCGTTTCCTTTTATATAACTAAGGCATTAGTTAGTTATACTGTTGCACATGGAAAGAAAAAAATAAGTGAGTCAACACATTACATGTGACATGAAAATATCTTTTGCACATAGGGTATCATCAAATATTTTTAGAAGAATTGGTCAAATTTATGCCCCCTTGACCTAGTCTTTCTTGATGACTCATTGGCTTTACAAAACTTTGGATAGCAGTCATACATCTTCATAGTTGGAAAAGTTATGATGGAAATACTTTGATTTTGGCTTCTCCACTCATATTTGGCCAACTCTATACCTTTGGATCCTTAAAATTAATATTTCTCACTCTTTAAACTCAAAAATTTGATCTGATTCCAACATGCTTTAAAATCCTTACAACTTAATGTATGAGTTCCTGCATTAAAAAAAATACTTGCAATTGGATCTATAATTGGAACTTTGTCTTCTATGTGCATCATTTGCCAATATTTCTTCATAATCTTTCAAATCCAAATATAGTACCCCTACATCAAATCACAATATTATTTCACTTCAACATTTATAAGAAACTAGGTAAATTCAACTTTGATTAAGTTTAATCGTGTAATACAAACATTAAATCAACATCAATCATTGTAAGAGAGGGGGACCAACCATGTTCAAGGCCCCAAGTCATGGAGAGCCAAGAGCGGAAGGCTGCCCTAACTTACCTCAGCTTAACGGGGTGTTGGGAAATGTGGAACGAGAATGATGAGGACTATAGAGTTCCTAAATCACTCTACAGACCCAAAACACAGAATGGGGCTAGGCGAGCTAGTTTTTGGGTTTAACTTTGTGCCTCAAGAAGCTCTCTTCCCGAGGATGGAAGCGCAATTCTAGGACAATAGCACGATGCACTAGCGTCTCTCAAGTGCACTGGCGTTCATATGACCAGAGGACTAATGAAACAAGGTAAAACACTAGAAAACAAACTAACAACCTAGCTAACTACTTCCAAGGGTCCAAAACAAGGATATGAAGTAGGCAAGATATGTACGAATATGATAAGAGTTAGGATGGCAAGAATAATCTCACAAAGGTACTCATTTGCTAGCTAACTCCAAGCCACACGCCCACCTACACACAATGAAGAGGAAAATTATTAGGGGCTATATAGGGGCCTACCTCAATCAAACCCACATTTAGGTGTTTCCACCTCCACAAACAACCAAGGTAGCAATAATGGAGAAATATATGATAAAGAGAGGAAAAGAACACTAGAACACTACAAACAATAATGTGCTACTCAACCAAATAGTAGAGGAGAGGAGTAGAAATCTTACCACCTCCACCAAGAGCACTCAAGGCTAATGGAGAAGAAAATGAGAGGACTCAAGCCCCTACTGCAATGGTGTTGTTCCACACTTTCTCTACTGAGTTGATGGAGTGATGTTGTTGCTGCTATGGAGTGCAAGAGTGTTGCTAGAATGCTTAAGAGTGTGCTAAAGGATGCAGACAGAGATGAAAAGCATGTAGAAGGAGGGAATTTGAAGGAAGGATGAAGAAAACAGTCATATTCGGGTTGGTTAGTTGAAGGGGGCGTTACAAGTCGACCTCCAATGAGAAATGTAAAGCCTTTGCAGGCTCTAGATGCGGGAATCTTCCAAGGACATAAGCATGCCACACAGACGTCTATGCACCGCGCGAGCATCCTCGATAGTTATTCCTCTACCAACACAAAACAACCGCCAAGTGGAATGAAGGCAGCGGGCTTATGTGGAATTTAGCCTTTGAGTTTGGTTTTCTAAAGTGAAGGGGAAAAGGGGAATTTGCATTTAAGGGGTGCAAATTCACTCCTGTACAATCTCCCTATGCTCATATTTTTTATTCATGATTAATTTTCTCTTAAACCACCCCTAATTTTTTTCAAATACAATTGTGAAGACTTTCAAGAAATTAGATTGGTACAAGAAATTGGGTATTCCTACTATATGTGGAATTGAATAAAATCCAACATCAGGTTTCACAACAAGAACTTCACTTGTTAGATTAACCTTACTTTTCCTATATGATAAAGCAACTAGATATACCATCGGGTTTGCTTAATCATCATTACATAATATTTATGCCTTAATTAATATTTGTTGGAAAAAAATTTCTTGTTGTACTGGAAACTGGTACTAGAAATAGATATCTTGTATCCATTTTAGTAAGCCCTAAAATCTCTGCTTAGAATATATTGTTTCAATTTTAACCAAATTTTTGGTTCATTTGATAATAAAGAAATCCCTTGGTGATGCAAACCTTGTCAATAACTACTTATTTTCTCCAAGGGATTTGTGGGCCGAATTATGGGTGTGGAACATGATATGTTACTGGATATATGATCCCAAGATGTAACATCTAGTTTTGTAGGACTAAAATTCCCCAAAAAGCATAACTTTTCAATCTTAATTGTTTTTAAGTATTTTAAGGGGACACCCACCATTACTTTAATATTTCTCTCAACTTCCACCAAAATAAATTCATTAAATTATACCTAAATCAAAGAGCCTTTATTTCCTTATGATGACATAAGCAATGCTATGTTAGGTATAGGTCCCCATACTGCTTCAAGCACAATGGGGTGTGTTATGAGACCACACAACACAATCCACTTATTCACTATCTTAGTTTTTTTGTCTTTTTAGGAAATGATAGCTCATATTAGGAGTATTCTTTTTATAATTTAAATTGAATAGATTCTACAAAAAGCAGCTAAGGACTGCCATTGAAAATATTTTTAGGCAACCCATATAGCCTAAACACATCTTAAAAAAATAAATTAGCCACTTGATGTGCTTTCAATTATAAATAAATAATAAAGAAGTGTGTATAATTTGTTAATTTTTACACCACAAGATAGATGTAATATTTTTATTGTACCTTGGGGAGACCTATGATGAAATCCATGGATATGTTTTCCCACTTATGGTATGGGAAATCAATGGCCAGAACAAGCTTTCTAGAAAAAAAATCTATTTTATTTTAATAACGCCATATATTCTCTAAGTGTTTGAGGACATCCTTATTAATTCCCCTCAATGAGAACCTTTCCTTGCTTTATTTTTAGGTCTTGTAAAGTCTTAGGTGACTTACTAGTGGTGTATCATGAAAGGCTATTAAAATTATCTCCATTCAATATTTTGAACCTAAGAATATGTATTTATGAAAAATGAGACCATCTGCCATAAAAAATCTATCTTTCCTCAAATTCCTATCAAGGATATTTTTAGAAAAGGTATTTTAACATATTCTACTTTAATAGTGACCTTCTAATCAGTATAAATAGATAAATTATGGCATAGAGTAGCCTCGCTAATAGATAAATTATAGCATAGAGTAGCCTTGCTAGAAATAGCATCAACAACTTCATTATTTTTCCCTTAATATAACCTATGTCAAAATCATAAGGATGGACCTTAACCATTTTTTACCTGTTATTCAAGTCACATTAGCCAAGGAAGAACTTCAATTTGTTATGATCTATTTTCACAAGAAATCTTAAAAAGAACAAATATTTTCAAATCTTGGTCAAACTATGCATGATACCATACTATACCAAAACAACCCCAATTCTCTCTCCTAAAACAACACATTCTATAATAATTGGTTGTGAGAAATTTAGAATAGCAAGAATAGGATATGAAGTCATTACCTCCTTAAGTTTACTAAAATATTCTTGAGTAATTATTATCCATATAAAAGCTCCTTTCTTTGTCATATTAATTAAGGGAATAGTGCTAGCTATGAAACCCCTTAATAAATATTTTTAAAATACACAACTCCATGTAATTTGTTTACTCACTCATTAATCTTGGGAATGAGATACCTATTTTTGATGTTCTTATTTTTGAGATCTCTATAATCAATACACATCTACATGGTCCCTAATTTTTCTTCACAAGAACCATGGATGAGGCAAATGGACTAAAATTAGGCCTAATGTGACCCATCTCTAATAGTCCTTTGATGGAATTTCCTCTCTTCTTTGTACATTCTTGGGTAGTGGTAACTAATGGTTATGATTGGTTTAGAACTTGGTTCTATCTTTATAATATGTTGAAATCCTTTGTCAAGTGGTAGTCTTAGAGGAAAATCACTAAATATCATACAATGTTCATCCAAAATATTATAAATATCAACATGATCAGTGCATTGGTTACCCATGGATAAATTTGTGGGCATAAATAAATAAATTACTACCCAAGCAACTTGTCCCTTGTGGATATTTCTCTCCATTATTTTAGTTATAAACACTCATAATTTTCCAAAAGAAATTCCCTAATAACTACATATTTTACCTTATATTTAAAATTTAACTCCATGGATTGACAATTTTTTTAAAATTTCCCAAGGGAGTGCAACCATTGCACATCCAAGACCATGTTGATTTCTCCTAAACCCACAACATAGAAATCATTGCATACTTTATGGTCTCCCGTTAGTACATGGAATGGTTAATCTATCACCAAAAATGGCATTGAATCCTTCAAAATAATTAGATTTCAATCCTTATTTTACCACAAAATTTAATCAATGGAGTTATGGGTCACTCCATTATGAATAAGAACTAAGATATTCTATCTAGATAAAAATCCTCAAACTCTGAATGGATGATATTTGGTTGGTCCTAAAAAAAATATTAAAGCACTTATGTTATGTCCATGCCTTCATCCTCCACTTTTTTATGCTCATATTCATCTATGATTGGTCATGGTTCAAGTTCTTCTATATTTGCATCATCATCAAATATTTACCTTAGCCACTGTAGGTTATTGAGGCATGGTTTTATTTATATGTGAATATGATCCCCCACTCTAAATTTATTCTTTATGCTAACCAAAATGGGTGTTTTAGGTGGGAAATTGTTCAATTTAATTGATGATTTAAGTACTAAATCCCTCTAGATTTCCTCTTGGAGAGTAGATCAAAAGCCTTAACTATGCTTTTGAGAGGTTAAGAGAAACCCTCAACAAAGAGGTCAATCGTTGTTTTATTTAAACATCAAGAACCATTAATACAAGCCTTAAAAAATCTATCATAATTATCTATTGAGTTGTTTTTTCTAACTCTTTGACATAGGTCTTAATATCCCCCTTATCAAATTTATCAATCAAAATTTGGTGGAACTCATCATATGTGGTGGTATGGTTGTGACTTTGGGTGATTAGGCCAATGTATCACCATTCATGAGCTACTCCTTCTAGATGAAGGGTATAAAATTTGATGGAATCTTCCTCATACATCAAACTTATAGAGAAGTATTTGACTTTTGGATTTAGGCATAGGTTGAATACTCATTGGACCCTTTCAATGAATTGATAGAGAGCTCCTCTAATAAATGCTAGAGATCCTTATTTTTTATTCTGATTTGGTTGACTCTATTTCCTAGGCACATTCTTTATCTTAAAAGTGTATACATTCTTAAAATATATGTTAGCATCCAATTCATCATTTTATGCTCTATAGTTAGCAAGGAAGATTACCACATAATTATCTTG
Organism: Sequoia sempervirens; assembly: GCA_007258455.2. NCBI lineage: Eukaryota > Viridiplantae > Streptophyta > Pinopsida > Cupressales > Cupressaceae > Sequoia > Sequoia sempervirens. Next base: position 98,948,497 of record VDFB02000003.1, read on the forward strand.
TTGATCCATGGACTCTCCTTTTGGATGTTCCTTTGCTCTCCATAGAAGGTAATTTTAGGTAGCCCAAAACCATTGGAAACTCCAAATATTTGATTCATTCTAGGAATAGAATGTTCTTCTTGATTTCCATTACCTATGGAGGTAAACACTATATTTTTGTTAAATTTTTAGAAAATTTATTTAAAGAGGTTAATAAGCTCCAAATTTCATTTATAAATATATCTTTCATGTGATTTCCATGAATTTTCTTCTATCTTGATATTTTGAATCCATTTATTCTTCTTGGATTGGATCGTATTCTTGATCAAGGGTTTGCTTTAATTTTCTTCTCTCTTCTTTGATACCTAGTCTCCCTTTCACTGGGAATCATTAACAACCCTTTGTACCCCACATGTTGGAAAGATTAATGATTTAATACCATTGTAATTATCCCTAACTAAAATATTCATATAAATTACTCTAATCAATAATAATGCAATGAAAATCAACCCAAACATTCATAAAAAAATACTTAGGTCTAAAATATCCACATAAAATAAATAGATCTATACATACAAATTAGATGTAACATTGTATTTTATTTTTAAATTTCATTGTTACGATTACATAGATATGATATACTACAAATATTTTTTAATAATCAAATATTTCAATTATTATAAAGATATTTTAAAAAAGGACTAAGTTGTTGAAATACCCAAATCTCCATAGTAGATAACCCTTTTGAAGCACTAATGCAACTTTCAGATGAAGCTACCCTTTAGAAACCAAAGGTTTTTCATCCTATGATCTCCAAATATAAGGTTTTCATTCTTAGATCCAATAATTGAACACAAGTTCTCAAAGTAATGTCAAGATTTATTGGTATGATGATAAAGGACAAACCAAATTGATGAAATTGTGCACCTTATATAGGATTTGATGGCTTATCATAGGCCCAAATTTGTTGAGAATCATTTGAGCATTTCCCACCATTTTATATCAAAAGTTAGGTCCATTAATTTCATCCCTATTTGGCCTTCAAGATTAATGAGTTATCCTATTTAGATGGTGGGTTTTTGTGAAAGTACATGTTTCAAGTCATGAGTCTAGGAAAATTTTTGCTAGTAGAATAAGTAAATAGTACCTTGTAGGATCAATGTTGAGGGTTTCAAAAACTATATTTCAACATGTTAGGATACAATATGGTAGGGGTCCAAGGATTCATAAGTCAAAAAGAGTAATACAATGGGTTTGTGGAGATTTGAGGGTTGATATACCCTATTGACACTATCATGGAGGTAGGTTTTCATTGACAACCCTGAAATTCCAAAGAGAGATGTGTGAATGGAGAAGTGATGTTCATGGAATTAAGGTGCTATATGAGTAGGGATATAGAATTTTGAAGTACCACAAGAGATAAGGAAGTGAATTACAAGGGTGCAAGGAATTGAAGAAAGAGATTCTATCATGAGAAATACCAAAATCTTACCCAAGGTAGGAAAATGACTCAAATACCCTAATACTTAGGATTAGGGTAATTACATAAGTCACCTCCAATCTCACTACCCAAATGAGTCTCCAACCTCTAGTTTACATAATCAATTTTTAAATAACCCTCGAAGAAAGAAACTAAAGTAAATTAAATTCACCTCATGAAATAATTCTTTTATAACCCATATTTCATCAATTTCCAAGCATAAAAAAGTATTATATTCCTTTGCACTAAGAGTTAGGTCTTCAATAAAGATCCTTATGGAACCAAATCACCATTTACATGTATAACCATACCTTGGGGATGATTTTAGTCAAATTTATTCTTCACCACAAGCCATGATATGTGTTCATCTTGTGCTCATGTAGACACCTAAATATTTCCCTAGTGTACCTTGTCCTAATTGACCAAACACATTACTTAGACAAGTCCTCTTCACCCATTTTTCCTCAGTTAGATAATCTTATTGTCTAATTAATCCCTTTTTCCTTATCACCTCACATCAATAAATATTTATAATTACCATCTTAAACTTATTTTCCACTTCACACATGGCTGAAATTTATTATTATTATTTAATTATGCCTATATTCCCTCAACTTATCCCAAGAATAAAGGATACCTATGAATGCTTGTCCTTATGGTTCCAATATTATCTCCACCAAACCCAATAATAAATGGGTTTTAGGATCACATTTCCCTTATATCCCTCATGGTTACAACCACTTACCAAATTTAGTGAGTGCATCCTATCCCTTCACATTCTAATAAATCCATCTTAACTCTCATTTCTCTCCTTCAACTTAGGGAAAATCCTTTGAATCATACTCCATGTTGATCTCACCTAGATCTCATCCATCCATTGTCTTTTCCAAAATCCTATAAATTTAGGCATTTTTTCATCCATTTAAAATCCATCAACTTTGAGCTAAGTAAATGTTGTTGAAATCGATAACTTAAAGAAAAGGAACATCCACATAGAAAATAATCATTGGATGAAATCATTCAACAATGGAGTTTGTGGCAACATTTGAATTTAGTTTTTGATGTTGTTGCTTTGCTTACACTTTTTTGTTGAGATTTATTTGGAGGTTTTATCTTCATTTGAATAGGATTGACATTCTATTTTGATTCCATTTATATTTCCAAATAATTGGCATTACACCTAAATCTAAAGGAAAACAACACCAATTTAAATAATTTAACTCTAAACTATCTTAGATCATGAATAATAAACACATACATATCAATGGTGTCAGTTCACATGTTGGTGATGAATACTTGTTAAGTTGTTATAACATAGCTTCCTAATGATGGAATACACTACTAAAAATATAATTTGAATATTTTATCTTTGTGCCATATTCAATTATTAAATACAAGATCATAAATCTCAAAGGTGTTAATGTATATCATCCTTATGAAAAATATTTCCTTAGGTATTACTACATATCCTCTATTGAAATACTCCATGGGTGTTACTACCTAAGAAAAAGTCTACCAAATAGGCATTTTATCTTCATGTGGAAATGACTTCTTGACCAATCATCATGCACCATAGTCATTTACATAATTAATATTCATGTAGATTAGTATCAAAATTGAAATGTAAAATCTAACTAGAAATCTAAAATCTACCAAAAGAATAGAAAACCATAAAGAAAAGAAAAATAATATATATATTTAATGATATCAAGTTTCCACAATCCATATTGTTTATTTGCTTAGATTTCTAGATTTGATTGCGTAATAATTTTTTCATAAACATTTCGGATCACACTCCATAATCCATCATCAAGATGAAAAACAAAGAGCTCAAGGAGAAATGGACAGTTGTAGACCAAGACTAGCCTTAAGAGACAAGAGGAGGGGAGAGAAGGATGCATGAGGATCAAAGAAGACATGACAATTAAAATTACAAACGTAAAAAAAAAACTTAGAGAAGAAAAAGAAACAACTGAAACTTGAACCAACTTAAGAAAAAAGGAAGAAAGGAGCAATACTCAATAGGAGCAATACACAATAATGCAAGAAGGAAGGAACATTTTTTTTTAATCCAATCAAATAGTAAATAGACTAAAAAATTAAAATTAGAAGACCAAGAAGGACCAAAAAGGAAATTGTTAAAAACACACATAAACATATAGGCAAACAAAAACAAATATATATGTATACATACATATACACATATACATGCATAAATGTACATATAGATACAAATACACAAACACAAACACATACCAAATACACACATACATAAAAATACATACATATACATATATACATAAACACAAATGAATACCAAATACATATACATACAAACATATATAAACCTAAGCATATACCCAAAAACATAAACACCAAAAACCAAAACTAAAAAATGAAATAATAAATACAAACATGAACACACATAAATACATACAAAAACAAAATGATCAAAGAAATATTATAAATAATTAAGATATTAAAAAAAAGGATAAAGCAAGACATAAAGGAGAATTAAAAATACAAATATATATATATACATACATACAATTGCATGCATATTTAAGAGAAACAAAAATTACACACATACACCAAAACAATTAAATAAATTAAAAAATACCATCTTACCAAATACATAAGCAAACAAAAATAAAACCACCGATAAAAACTACACGTAATTAAAATTGGATTAATGGAAATGAATTAAATATGAAGACAAAGGACATAAAATATTTTAATAAAAATCCAAATATATATACAAAAAAAAACAAATAAAAACAAAAATAAATACCCATATGCAAATGCATATAAAAACATAAAATCAACAAAGACAAACAAACACATGAAAACATACAAACACAAACTTAAACAAAAACAATAAAATACATGAAACTACAAAACCACAAACAAATAAATTAACTTTATGAATACAATTAAATATACAAAAATATATACATACAAACAAGAAAAAACAAATACAAACATACAACTATAAGCAAACAAAAACAAATAAATACAAAACCACAAACCCAAATAAGAACAAATAAATTCAAACCAATATGAAGACAAAAACAAACACCAACATACACCAACATGACCAAATACATAAATAAATAAATGAAACAAATAAATACCACTAAACCAAATACATACCCACCCACAATCGACAACACATAAGCAAATGAGAACAATAAAATACTACAAACGAAAAAAGACGAACATACAACTTCCCTTCCTTGACATTCTGCTTATCAAAAAACCATTGATGGGTCCCTTGGTAGACATGTGTTCCGTAACACTACCTATACTGATCTCTACCTCTACTCTTCTTCCCATCACCTCCCAAGCCAAAAATGTGGTGTCCTCAAAATGCTAGCCTTTAGAGCCTAAAAAATTTGTGATGATGATCACTTAATCCACGAGTTAAATTATCTGTGTCATGTCTTCAAATTGAATGGGTACTCTTCTAAGAAAATTTCTCAAGCCTTTAATCAAGCCAAGATAATTATCATCTCCCCCCCTTGGAATGCAAGTTAATTCCAAATGCAAATATGATGAATTTTGTTTCAAATGAAAGAAATAGGTTGAAAAATACGACCATTTTTCTAGCCACCGTAGACATGAATAAAGTTCTTGCAAGAAAATTTATTGATTCGTAGTTTACTAATATTTGGGTGAGTAAATTTGGAATCTATGTTAGTTTTTGTAGAATGCTTCAATGAGGGTTATTTTCCATTTTATTTAAAAATCATGATATATGCAAGAGAAGGTCTTCTCCAAACCCTAATAGAACTTGGGTGGGTGCAGATTTAGGGCTCTAGCCTAGTCCCCAATGACCATTACTGAGGAAGTTCTGGGCCTATCCTGTCCTAGGTGGATTTTGGTAAAGAAATTTCTGCTTGAATATTGGAGAATCATCTTGCTCCTATTAGCCCCTTTTGGAAAAGTTATATATAAATTGATCAAACCAAACTGACCCTCTCGCACCTAGATGCGTAGGCTCTGGTGTTGCTTGAGCTTGGGGTTGAAATCCCTAACAATATTGAAGTCGAGGATGAGGAAAACTCCTTTTCCTGACAAATTGAAGTGTTGGGAAGCATTAATGCCTGTTACCTCTCCCAAAATGAGGGACATATCTAGAAAATTTGTCTCATAATCCAAAAATCTTGAAGTAAGAATAAGCATAGGCCAAATGATGGTTAGAACCCTAACCCAAATTTATTTGTTGAAAACCCTATGGTGGAATCCATTGAAGTTAGCAATGAGGTTATCCCTAATTCAAACCAGAAGGCAAAATTTCCTGCAACAGGGTTTGGATTGGTTGTCATCCAGCCCTAGTTCTAAAGAGAATCTTGATAATTCATGTGATGTCCTGCAATTTCAGGATGAAAGTAGTTGTTACATGGAACCAATCTTGAATGTGGTTGTGAATGGCAGCCCCTCGGGTAGTGAGTCCGAACAAGTGTATGTGCCCACTTCTATGTTGCATCGCTCCATCGAGGTAAACCATGGAGAGGTGCATCTTAGGAATTCCTTTGAGGCTCTCTCAAAAGAAATGGTGTTGGTGGAGACCATAGTTAAGAAGACCGCAAACCTTGGAACCTGCAAGGATTCGATCAAATGCCTAAATAGTATGTTCAATCCTGAAATCTATGGAAACCAAGAATTATTAAAAAAGATGAATTCTCAACAACTTGTTATGCGGGATATTAAAAAGAGAATTGATTTTTTTTTTAAATGAAAGACCTGTTAATAAGGTTCATGAATACAAGCTCTTAAAGGATGGTATTCTCCTAAATTTCATTAAATGTAGCTAGGATGTGGAAAAGGTAGGTACTGGTAGCTTGGATGGGGGCTTTAGGATAACCTCTGCAATAGAAAAGATTGTGGCTACTAATGATGATTACCATCCTAATAATGCTAACCATAGCTCTACTCTTCATGGTAATCAACCAAAATAGGATACTTATTCTAATGTTGAGTTAAGTACTCCATTTGGGGACTCCACACTTGTCAGAGACACCCTAGAGTCACCCAACCAAGTTAGCAGTGCAAACCTTGTTCAAAACACCGTGTCATCCCCTTCAAAGGAAGTCCCTAGTGGAATTGTAAGCCAAGGTGATAAAGAGGATGAGAAGTCACCTGGAAAAGGGACATGCACCCTAATCAAAGAGAATGATCTCCCCCCAATGAAACTAACATTGAGGAATAGACCAATGGAAATAGGATCCTTTAACCAAGAGAATATCATAAGTGGGTAGCCTGAGAAGGTTTCAAAACCTAGGGTAGGCCTTGGAAGACAAAGGAAAAACAAAAAATCCATCCCTATTCCAAAAAATGTTCAAATTTCTAAGAAGAAAAGGACAAAGACAAGTGTTGTAATTCAAACCCCAAATGTGGAAAGAGCTGAAGTCGATGAAAAATTGTCGAAGTGCTTTAAGTAGTTTAGGCAGGACCTAGATGTTGCACCCATGAACTTGGAAGATGAATCTTAATTGTGTGTCATGGAATTTTAGGGGGTTAGAATCCCCCAACATGAAATATATAGTAAGAAGGTTTTTGATTCTTGAGAAGAAAAAAGATCTTGTACTACTACAAGAAACAAAAGTAGTGGGATTTACATTAGAAAACAACTTGAAATTCATTTGGAAAGAATCTTGTTTCTTCAACACTAATCATGAAAAGGGAAAAGGGGGTGTTTTCATCCTCCTATCCAAAAAATGGAGTCCTTATGTCACCAAATAGGGCACCTCCCCCTGCAATAGAGCAGTTTGGGTAACTATGGACAAATAGGGGTTTGTGTTTGGAATTTGTTTCATCTATGCCCCCAATGATCATAGGGAGAGGGCTACCCTTTAGAAGTGGCTCACCAACCTCCCTGAGATCCCTTGGATCTTAGGTGGGGACTTCAACATGGTTGAGCACTAAGAGGATAAATGGGGTGGGGTTGATATGGCCTAGAAAGGCAATGAAAGACATTTCTGGCAAAGGCTAAAAAGTAAGCTTAATCTGATGGACTTGCTAGAAAAAGGTAAAAAGGATTTTACAGGGGTGTGGTTCACTTGGTGCAATGCATAGAAAGGGGACACAAGGATTTATTGTAGGTTGGATATGATATATGTAAATAAGGAAAACTTTGGCTTCGTGCCAAATGATGAAGGACTTGAAGTTTGTATCTATCCCTACACCATGTCTGATCACCATCCAATCAAAGACAAAATAAGTATGAATCTTGGAAGTCCCTAGTCAAAGTGGAAGAAGGATGGCTTCATCCTTAACACCCACTTGTTAAAAGACAATGTTTGCAAATATGTCATCGCATCCATAAGGGAAATTAACAAATGGATGCTAAAAAATGCTAGTGTAATTGAAAGATGGAACAAAAATATTGAGGCCTAGAAAAAGATGTTTGAAACCATTGGAAAAAAGAAATCCAACGACAACATGAGGGAGGAAAATGAACTCCAAGAGTCCCTCCTGAATGTAGAGTCCAAATTATAGGTCGACCCAGCAAATGAAAGGTTAGGAGAGGAGCTTACATTAACTAAAGATAAGCTTAGGAGGATCCAAAGCCACAAGATTCAAGGGCTAAAGGTTAGGGAAAAATTGAATTAGATAAACTGTGGGGACAAAGGATCAAAGTTATTTTTCAATTATATCAAAGAAATGAAGTTCAAGGAATAAATATAGGAAATTTGGGATAACGACCGGTTGGTCACCTCCCAAGAAGAAATTTTAGATCAATTTCAGAAATATTTCAAATATCTGTTCACCTCAAAGAAAGGTGCTAATAACAACCAGGAAGCCTTATAAAAGGGATTATCCCCAAGAATATCTTAGAAGAGGATGCAAAGTAGTAAGTTGTAAATCTAACCAAGGAAGAGATTAAAAAGGTCACCCTTTCTATAAACAATGATAAGTCCCTTAGTAGGTATGGAATTCCTATGGAATTTTATAAAACCTTCATGGATTGGGTTTGTGATGACCTACTATAGGTCTATAGTGAGGCTTTGAATGAAGGCTCTTTGGGGAGAAACATCAACAAAGGACTTATCAAGCTTCTACCAAAAGGGGGAGATAAGACATAAAAAATTAGAGGCCAATGACCCTCATGAATGTGTCTTACAAGATACTAGCAAAGGTGATGACACTAAGACTGGTTAATATTCTACCCAAATTCATTAACAACACCCAAAATGGCTTCATCAAGTGTGGGATAAGAGGGATTCACTACACACGAGTCTCTTAATTCTCAAGAGATTCCCAGGGAATTAACTGCCCTTATCCACCTCAACATAAGCCAAATGAAGAAATTGCAAAGGAAATGTATATCAATTAAGTATCAAAAAAGAATACTTTGGATTTTGAGAGAAAAAATTATAGACTTCTTCTTCCAACAGAGGAGCTCTTGACCAAAGGATGACGAGGCAGATTTAGGATGCCAGCGTAACACACTGTCGTCGAAATGGCGTGTTGGCATCTTGAGCAATAGAGAGCTCAGGAACCCAAGCAGGTGAAACAGAGTTTCGGTACCCAACTCAAATATGAGGTCTATTAAACAAAATGATAAAATAGAGAATAGAAACTATGAGAGAAGTACTAGGAGAACTTGGAGAAACTAACCACTGGATGTCTGAGTCTTCACACCAAGCTCCACATTACAACCTACACACAAAATGAATGAGAGGAAAATGTTGGGGTTGTAAAGGGGCATGTCACAGTCAGACCCCCACTTTGGTTTTCCCACCTCCACAAACAACCAGATAGATAGATAGTGTAATCAAAATGGATAAAGGGAATGGTGAAAGCAAAACCTGCTTCAGGAGTAGAACCCACACCACCAAGTAGTAAATGAACAAGAGATACAAATATAAAAGAGTGAGAAAGAGAATTACCAATGGGACTTAGCCCCCTCCAGGATACATAAATGAACTGTTGAATGCTTGCTAGAGAGATTTGGTTGTTAGAGGGACCTTAGTTCAGCAGAGCTTCGCTTGTAGAAGTATTGCTTGTCAAGAATGAAAGTGATCCAAGAGTGAAGTTGGAGAGAAAGATTGATCAAATGAATGAACCCCCAAAATGAGAGAAAATGAGGGGTTTTGTTGTATGCAAGGGCGAAAATGAGCTGTTACACCCAAAAATATGATTGTGAGGACATGTGTCAAGATTCAGGATTTGGGATTCCCCATTTCAAACTTGGAAAACCTCCAGGACACTAGTGTGTCGTGCAGATGTCTACATGTTGTGTAGCTGTCCAAGGCATAGGTTTTTGAGAAACATGTCATTAGGCTGCTATTGTTTCACCACTGGTCCACATGGAGCTGAAATCATGAAATTCTTACCCATGGGATTTTTTCCATTAATGCGTTTAGGCATCATAAATGCTAGGAAAAATGGTAAAATGTGGAATTGTCCCTAGATGCAATTCTGTGACATTACATTTTCCCCCCACTTTAGTGGCCTTGATTTTGGGAAAAATTGGTCACACTAAATTAGAGAAAAATTTCTGAAAACTTTGAAATTTTACAAATTTGTGTGGGAAAAAGTGGTGAGACCAAGGTTGAGCTAACCAATACCAAAGGTGACCCCCAACAATTGAGCTCAACAAGCAGTGCAAGATCGGTTGTGAAAAAATCACACAAAATCATACTCTACAAAACTCAAATTTAAGTCAGTTTCAAAAATTGAAAGAAGCTACAATGGTGAGAAGAATGGTCAAGAAAAATTTGATGATTCAAAAGAAAAATATGGTAAAGTGGTGATTATTTGCCTCCTAAGTTTTCCCCGGCTAGGTGGGGTTAAATTAGGAAAGCCGAACCACAAACTCCAAGAAAAATGGACCTGAGGGCCTATATATACCTAGCGGACTTAAGAAGGGTCATTGCATATTCATCATGAGGATTTTATTGAATTTTGTGAGAGAAAATTCGTCAAAATATCAAACAACAGGAATATGAAAGTTTGAGGTTGGACCAGCTGCATGCAGATATTGTCGAGGGCATCGAAATTGACCAAGTAGGCCTCGAAACCGCTTCGTTAGTGATTTTTTAGTGATTTTTTGCAAATTTTTAGGACTTTTGGAGCGTAGGCATCCTAGGTGTGCACGTGTCTTTGATGCACACTAGCATCCATGATAGGAGCTAGTGTCCCGAGGATGTGCTAGCATCCAAGGGGTGCACTTTCGTCACAGTGCTATTGATGGTGGTTGGGACACTTGCACGGTGTGGACGTTTGCGTGGCACACATATGTCCTTAGATTTTTTTCACTTAGAATTTTTGTATAACTTGTTGTGCATTGATATGTATTTACTTTTTCTTTCGTAGGACTATCTAGAGATCCAAGAGCACCTCAGAGGGCGGGTACTTCACCTTCTATGAGATCAGAGGGATTGATTGACTAATGACGAGGTCTCCCTTCTACAGTGGGTTGGGCTCTGGCACGTGTATACCATGCCAGAGGTGCTTTATCACATCCACATGCTGATGGTGCTAATGGATCGATGGGACACTACAATCTCCAGCTTCTAGTTACCTCTCAGGGAGATGACTATCACATTGGAGGATGTCTACCACATCCTCAGGTTCCCCATCCGCAACCGATGGGTGTTGATTAATGATTCTCGCTCACCATAGGAGTAATTAGATGAAGTCCTATATTGTTTTAGGCAAATAGACGGTGGGGATGGGACCAAACACATATACACCTGTGGTTCGACCAGGTCCAAACCACTGCCCCTTTAATACATCATTTCCTAGTGGTTACCATCGCCATGCGGGTCACCATTGATGTGCGGGGCTCTCACCTACATGGGGGCCTCATCCACACCATTAGGGCTATGGTGGAGAGACATACCATTTTCTCCTAGGGGTGCAACATGCTAGCGCACCTCTACTAAGAGCTTTGCTGGTATGTCCATTATGAGTACTGCAGCCTCACAACATGCACACTTCTTCAAGTATGTGATTTTTCCCACATTACGTGCACTAGGCCAGAAGGATATCCGTAGGTGCGAAAATATGTTGTCCTGATGGCTCATTTGTATGAGCTAACATGACAATGGAGGCATGGTGACCTACAATTCTAGCAACTATAGTTTGACACACTGATGCTAGACCATGTTGGATGGAGACCCTATCGAGCCTTTTGGTGGGTGGATGACTGTAGGTTCCTTTTGAACCTGCAGTGCGACCGATTCATCCTTGGTCACACCAATTTTGTTATCATGCCATACTACTAGAGCTAGATTATGTGGTAGCATGGAAGGGTTCAGACCATTCCCCCTCCTATGCTAACATACACCTGAGTTGTACGGAGCATGATGAGGCCAAAGGACCGCCCACACCCTACCCTGGCAGATGTGGACATCTTTGATGACGACGTAGACCTACCACCTATGGGCACATTAGACAGTGTTGACGTGGGTCAGGCTTTTCTGGCGTGGTGGGTAGCACATCGTCCTGCCTTAGTTTTCCGAACGGATGCCCCCAGGGGGGATCTAGGCTTGCAAGGGGACTTGGTTACCACAACCAACTAGGATGAGGCAAAGGTGCAAAGGTAGTGGCAGTGAGTAGGAGCAGAAGTAGGAGTCTAGGGTGACACCACTGAGATCTGAGAGGCGGTAAAGGATGTCATCCCCTCCACCAACTACACCTGTTTCGTCATCCCCACCAGCCCTAGCCACATCTGGAGCGGTGCTTGACACTAGAGGTGCAAGACTGTGTGCACCTCCTCCCCCTGACCCATTCTAGTAGCCAGGGGACCCAGGTATGACAATTATTTGTGTTGTTTCATTTCAAAATTTCTAGTTTCATGTCATGTATATACATATCATGTTTTGATTTCATACACCCTGTGATGTTGATATACCCTATAGTTATGTGGTTGCAGTGCATACTCAGGGATGGACTGGGTTCTTTACCTAGTGCATATCAGAGGTGGCCCCTATTATGCCTATCCAGGGGATAGTTCTAGACACCTACCAACCAACTTCAACATGATGACATGTTCACCTTTTTGAGCCGGTGGCGTGCCTCGGGACTACATATGAGGATGCACGTGCAAAGCTGGTGCAGAGGGTGGCCAACGTCACCACAACATAGGGGCATCGTGACTAGCTATCAGGGGAGTTGTGGATGGAACTCGCAAAGTGAGATGTGACGGTGATAAGGGTTGATGTCGTCGAGTAGGTGTGTGATTCCCTTCAGAGCTGTCTTGATGACCTCACAAGTCAGTTGGTGATTGTGATCCTGGTAGGTGATCAACAGTTGTAGCAGGAGTTGATGCAAGCATAGATGTAGATATGCTCTCTTCATGGAGAGATCAAGGGGATGCATTCAACCCTCTTTAGATCACGCTCACACTGCTCCAGATCTATCTCCATTGTGTAACCCTTCGCCGGGCCATAGCCACAGTTAGAGCTAGAGGGTTCTAGGAGCCACATGTTGTAGCCATAAAGAGCTCCATTTTGTATATCAGTTTTGTAGTTGCAATATATATACTTGTATATATTTTTGTATAGACATTGATACACATATTCAGTAGCCACTCATTTTCTAATGATAGTGGCCTGATACATGTATATGATATTTGATCATATATATATGAGGTATTGGTTCTGACATTATGGAATTGTGTACTTTGATGTGTATGTTCCTTTATTTTCATGTATGTTGATGCTATGGATGTGATGGATGTATGTTAATTAAATACAATAATGATTTATCCGCCTTAAAAGATATAGTGTAATGCATGGATACACAACATAGTAGGATACATGTATGTATGACACACACACACATGATAACATCATAATTTTTTTTTTCATAATGTGTTAATGAATAATGTCAACATATGCAATGATACAACCCTTAAAGAGTAAACATTACACATATGACACATTGGACACTATGTATAGTATTGACAAAGATGCATCGCATTAACAGGTTCTTTTAGACACGTTCCATCCATAGATGATAATTCGTAAGCACCCAAACCATACACGAAGATGCCAATGTAAGGGCCTAACCAGTTAGAACTGAATTTCCCCCTCTGATTAGGCAATGCATTTAAATTTCTTTGATTCTCGTAGAGAACCAGGTCACCTATCTTGAAAGTTCTAGGAAGTACCCTTTGATTAGATTGCCTAGATAATGATCGTTGATAAGATTTAAGATGATCGAGGGCTTGTAATTGGTGCTCATCGAGCATCTTTAGCTGATGCAAATAATTAACTTGGTAAGTTTCATCATCAATTAACCCTTTAAGGGAAACTTGAAAAGATAGGATTTCCAACTCTAAGGGCATGATAGCTTCAACACCATACAAGAGGTTGTAAGGTATCATTCCCGTTGTCATACAAACACTTGTGTGATAGAACCACAAAGCGTATGCCAACTGAATATTCCAATCCTTACTGTGTTTATTAACTATTTTTTGAAGAATAAGCTCAAGATTCATATTAGACGCTTATGCTTGACCATTAGATTGAGGATAATAAGGTGTAGAGAATCTATGTTGAATGTGAAACTTCTCTAGGAATTTGTTTACTTCTTTGTTCTTGAATGGCATACCATTGTCAACAAAAAGTGTAGCTGGCAGTCCAAAATGAGAAATAATATTGTTTAAGAGAAAACTACAAATAGCCTCAGTGTTCATGGATCGAAGTGAGATGGCTTCAACCCACTTCGTGAAGTAATCTATAGTCGTGATAATAAATGTATGCCCTTTAGAAGGAGGTGATATTTTTCCAATAATATCCAACCCCCACTTTGTGAATGACCAAGGAGAGGTTTGGTTTCATAACTCTTGTGTAGTACATGAATAAGACGACTTTTCTATTGACATCGTGGGCACTTATTAACAAAATCAAAGGAATCTTGTTCCATTTTTTTCCAAAAGTACCCTGTGTGTATCAATTTCCTCACCAAGGATCTACCAAAAAAATGTCCACCCCCATAGCTTGAATGAGCTTCTTTAAGGGCAAGGGGTATTTTCACTTTAGTGAGACATCGAAGAAGCAAGTCGCTGTAAGATTTTTGATACAGAACATCAGACAAGATAATATAACAGACTGAAATATTTCATATATGAGTGCGATTGTTCTTCGTCACATCATCAGGAAAGCTTCCAATTTTTAGGTAGTTGTAAATATTAGAAAACCATTCTCTCGAGTCTACATGAGAACACACAAAAGCATCAGATTTAGGTTGATTGGATACAACAAGAGATCGAAGGACCTGAACCACAAAGTGTTATTCTTTCATATCTCCATCTGAAGGTACCAAGGAATCGACACTTCCCATGGAATCTGCATGTCTATTCTCCCTCCTAGGGATACTGTCTATCATGAAAGAGGAGAACTGTCTAAGCAATGAAAAAGCAAGGTCTTGATATAGAGACAACTTACTTTGTGTAGCCTGATAGGCTCCTGTAATCTAATTCATAATAAGCTCAGAATCATGTAGTATACGAAGATGTCTTATTTTTAGTGAAATCACGACACGCAAGCTAGCTATGAGGGATTCATACTCAGTGATGTTATTATTGTAGGGAAATTCCACTCGAAAGGAGAGAGGGATAGGCCTACTTTCAGGTGATATTAGAACCACACCTACTTTGGAGCCAGTCTGACATCTCAACCCATCAAAGTACATTTTCTATTTGAGGTCATAGTTGATCGCAAGAATGTACTCGTCAAGAAACAAATCCAAGCCCGAGAAGGAGTGAAACGAGGGAGCATCTGCCAATTGATTGGAAACTGCTTGAACCTTTATGAACTTATGAGTAATAAACTTTATATCAAACTCAGAAAGTAACATCACCCATTTCGCTAACCTCCTTGTAAGGTCGATATTGAAAAAAAAAATCTTTTAGAAGGTCACTTTTTACAATGACATGTGTTTCAACATGAAGAAGGTAGTGCCTCAACTTTTTCATAGCAAAGACAAGAGCGAGACATTGTTTCTCCATGGAGGAGTAATGAGTCTCATAATCAACTAGGACATGGCTAATGTAGTAGACCACTCTCTCTTTCACGGCATGGTCATATTGAGTAAGAAAATCTGCCAAAGCATATAGAAATGTAGTGAGGTAAAGCAAAAAGAGTCGATCTTGCATATCCAACATCAGTACAGGAGGATTGGCCAAATATGCTTTGATTGACTCAAAAGATTTTTGGCACTCTTCATCCCATATAAAGTAAACATCTTTCTTTAAAAAATGAGTGAAAGGAAGGGTATGGTTAGCCAACTAAGATAGTACGATCAACCAACTGAGATATGAATCTTCGAATTGCCTGGATTTTCCCTTACAAACTTTGCAACTCGGTGATATTCTTGGGTGGAGGCATGTTAATGATTGCATCAATCTTATTTGTGTCGACCTCAATTCCATGGTGAGAGACTATGAATCTAAAAAGTTTGTTCGTGTCTACATTGAAGACACACTTAAGAGGATTAAGCCTCATCTTATAGATTTGAAGCCTCTCAAAAATAAGATGAAGGTTCTTTACATGATCTTGATGGGTTATAGATTTCACCAAGATATCGTCAACATAATCTTCTAAGATCTTGTGAATGGAATCATGAACTATTAGGGTTAGTTCTGTTGGTAAGTAGCTCCCACATTCTTTAACCCAAAAGGAATGACCACATAATAGAAGGTACCCCAAGGGGTGGTGAAGGATGTCTTGTATTCATCCTCTGGATTAATACAGATCTGATTGTAACTCAAGAACCCATCCATGAAAGACAACAAGGCATGACATGCAATCGAATCCACAATCATATCTATATTAGGTAACAAAAAATAATCTTTAAGAGAATCCTTGTTGAGATCATGAAATTCAATGCATATACAGATACAACCATTAGGTTTACTAATGATGACAATATTTGAGATCCAAGAGGAATAGTCAATTGGACAAATAAAGCCTACTTTTAGTAGCTTCTCTATCTCAGTCTTAACCAACAATGCGACCTTGGGATTGATCTTTCATATTTTTTGTTTAACTAGCTTGGTGTTAGGACATAAGACAATATTGTGAACCACTATGGACTCATCTATACTAGGCATGTCCTCATATGTCCAAACAAAGATATCGAGATAAGAATGTAAGAGGTCGAAGTGTTCTACTTTTTTTGAAGAAAGAAACTTCCCAATCTTAATCACCTTTTCAAAAGACTTAGGATCCATAGAGATTTCAGTGGTATCTCGTTTGAGGAGGGAACTATGATCTATAGGATGCGATATCAGGACACCATCCTGGAAATTAGCTAGAGGGTCCTCCTCATCAACACTCAAGACAAATTCTCCAAAATATGCTCGTTCATTAAGGCGATATGGGAATCATCTTTTATGATGGAAAGGAGGCAAAGGGGAGTAGGAAACTAATAAATCCTCAAGTGCTTCATCCGAGGAGAAGACATCTAGAGGAACTTTCTCGTCTTGCACCCCTTCCTCTATTAGTTCTAGATGGACTACACTAAGTGGTTCGACCGAAATCATGTTAACACTCCACCAAGGTTTTTGCTTAGACTGTTCAACAGAGCATCCCAAACCCAGATAGTAATTACGAGCCTTGAACTAGATAGGAACTTGGATTCCTTCCTCAATATGTCCAAGGCCCTTTCGCCCATAGCCATACTGAGAAGCGAGTTTGTATCTGAAACCATAGCGGGTTTGTAAAACTTCGGAAGGTGGTGGTTCCACGTAGAGAGTTTCGTTCCACCAGTGAACATTGAAAAAATCTATGAGAGCACAACCATCTCCTTTACTTGATTCACAAAAATTAACCTCCTTTGTATGAGCAGAATTATCCTCCTCAGCAAGGGAAGGTCTGGTCACCTGAGTAGGATTACAATTTTCCTCCTTGGCGGGAGTATCATCCACTTTTTCATCAGAGGCATTTGAGGTTATCAGAAGTTCCAAGTGAGTGGGAATTACTTTATATTCTCCAATAAAGAATTTAGAGAGTTCGAAAAACCCCCAATCATCACCAAGGAAAGCATTCGATTCAGAAGTAGATAGGGAAAACCTAAGACTTTTTGCTTGAGGTGGTTCATCTTTAGCGATGTTCGCTTCGGGGACAACCTCCACGGAGGGTATCACAGAGGAACACATCATAGAATTAGTAGTTAAAATGGAATACAATTCTTAAGAGTGGAGACAATTGAAGCTTGAACAACAACTGCTAACTCACAAAGGTGGACAACTTCTGGGTCAACTTTAACTATGACTACGCGATTATTTGCAACAAACTTTAAAGAACGATGTAGAGTAGAAGTTACAGTGCCCATAACATGAATTCAGGGTCTCCCCAAAAGAATATTGTAAGGTAAAGGTCCATACATCACATAAACTAAAGTAGGTAAGGTAAACGGGGCCTAGCTACAAAGGCAGTATTATCGTGCCTAGAGCTTAGTGGCTGACATTATCAAACCCATGAATGTACAAAGAAGAAGCAGTTAGAGAAGATGAATCAACTTTAATCTTAGGCAGTAGGTAAATACCACAAATTTTGAGAGTTGAACTGGTGTCAATGAGGGTATGCCTAATACCAATAGTATTAACATTAACTATAATCTATAATCATTAAAGGGTCTGCTTGCTTTTGCACGTCCGGAGGTGGGAGTTCTTGTGGATAAAACATAATATTCGGTGAATCCACATGAATATGAGCCATCAATGCATTAACATCCATAGGCCTAGTAGAGGTAGGCAAGTGAATCTTCTGCAAGGATTCTTGAAGAATTTCCTGATAAACTAGAGCAGTCTGAAGCAAATCCCAAAGTGAGATCTTAGTCGGAGTAACACAGAGATGCTCGACAAGATCGTAATCACCTGGTGCTTTAGTTGTAGGTTTAGGTGCTGAAGGAAGACTTGGTTGAGGTGGTAAATAAGTAGGAACTTGAGTAGAATGAGATGTAGGAACATAGGGTTGTTGATCCAAATTTTATTTGTTTCTTCTTGTATTATATGTGTGCCCAACAACATTGTAAGAAGCAGAGTCTGTAGCTTTTATGAACCTTGAATAAAAATTCAATGAATCATATTGATGAGAAATTCCATAGATAGAATGATCATTTCTTGAAGAAGGGCTAGCTAGAGTCAAGTAAATGATGGGTTTCCAAGGGCTTGGAGGAGCCATAGAGACCACGACAATGTTTATCGACTCATCAGCTTGTAGAGAAGAAGTTTTCTCGGAAGATTTACAGACAGGGGAAGATGCTTCTAAGAAATCATCTAGAGAATCATCCAACATGTCAAAATATTCTTTAGAGAAAGAATTATCATAGATAGGAAAACATTGTAAAAATAGATACGACATGGTTCATGTTAGGTTCACTAAAATGTGGGATAAGAGGGATTCGCTACACGCAAGTCTCTTCATTCTCAAGAGATTCCCAGGGAATGAACTGCCCTTATCCACCTCAATGTATAACCCCCTTAGATCAAACCCCCTTGGATAGAACCCCGTTAGTTTTAAACCATACCTATAATGGAGTATCCTCTACACCTATCAAAATGTTGATAAAAAACCACTTTTGATTTACCTTTTGGGCGATCAAACGAATTCATTTAAAATTTATGTTTTGTATATATCCCTTATTACAATCTTCCCAAAAAGTATAATTTTAAATATATTTAATTTGATTATTATATTTATTTTAATTTCTTGTGAATGTAGGTATTTTAATGAACACCAAGCTCCTTGTTTCACACATACGAAAAAATAGGAAAATAGAGAAAAAAAATCTAAAAAGTACATGTGCACTAGGTATTGATGTCCTTATTCCAACAAAAAAAGAATAAGTTAATTCAAATGCATACAAAAAAAATTATGTGGTCCGAAGTACACCTCTATCCAAATTATAATTACTTTGAATTGAAAAATTAATTAAAAAAATATGTAACAAAAAATTGAAAAAATATCCGTATACTAGATATTAATTATGAAAATCTTTATTTAAAAATTAAATTTGTATATCCTTTCTATAAAAAATGTTATGTGGTCTGAAGTAAACACCACTTTTTAAAAATGTTATTTAGTAGAAAAAAAAGTTATTAAAAATTACATAAAAGGATTCACAATTTATTTTTTAATTTTCTTTTAAAAATATAATTAGAATCTACACACAAAATCTCACAAATAACTAGTTTGATTCATCTTCAAATTCTTAATGGTTTAGCTGCTATACATGTAAGAAAGTGAAGATTTGGTGAAAAATGTTGATTTTAATGTCAAGTTTGACCAAAAAGTGTAACCCATTATTGTGGGATCACCCTCCCACCTCCACAAACAACTGGATAGAGAGAGAGTGTAACCAAAATGGAAAAAGAGAGTGGTGAAAGCAAAACTCACTTTAGGAATAGAACTTGCACCACCAAGTAGTAAATGCACAAGAGATGCAAACAGAAAAGAGTGAGAGAGAGCATTACCAATGGGCTATAGCCCCCTCTAGGACACACATACACACCATTAAATTCTTGCTAGTGAGCTTTGGCTATTGGAGGGACCTTAGTCCAACAGAGCTTCACTTGTAGAAGTATTGCTTGTCAAGAATGAAAGAGACCCAAGAGTGAAGTTGGAGAGAAATCTTGATCGAATGAATGAAACCCCAAAATGAGAGAAAATGGTTTTGTTGCATGCAAGGGCGGAAAAGAACCATTACACCTAAAAATTTGACTGCTAGGACACATGTCAAGAGTTAAGATTTGGGATTCCCCATTTCAAACTTGGAAAATCACTAGGACGCTAGCGCGTTGCGCAGACGTTCGCACGTTGCACAGGGGTCCAAGGAATAGGTTTTCGAGAAATGTGTAATTAGGATTTTGCTTCACCATTGGTCCACATGGAGCTAAAATCGTGAAATTATGACCTATGGGATTTGTGCCATTAATGTGTTTAGGCGTCATAAATTCTAGGAAAAATGCTAAAATGTGGAATTTCCCCCAGGTGCAATTCTGCGACATTACATCAAGGACAGGTACATTCTAGAAAACCTAATCACAAGTTGGGAAGCCATGGAATGGGCAAGGTGTTCTAACCAGAATGGTGCAATGTTATTACTAGACTTCCAAAAGGCTTATGATAGGGTTGAATGGCCCTTCTTAAGGACAACATTTGAGGTCTTTGGTTTGGTGGACACCCTCTTGAGAGATAAAATTTCTCAGGTGGAGGTAAATAGCTCAATTTAAGAATAATTTGAGTTGGAAAGATCAATCAGACAAGGTTTTCCTCTTTCCCCAACTCTTTTTGTAATTTCTTCTAATGCTCTTCACGACTTGCTCAGGGATCAAACCCATTCTCCTCGAGTAAGGAACATCAGGCTCCTTGACAATAATGAATTAACCAACATAAACTTCATAGATGACACTGCAATCTTTCTTGAACTAAAAGAAAATAATTTAAAAGTTATGATGGGCAAGTTGGATCTTTTTTGCCAAGCGTCAGGTGAAAAGGTCTCCATATATAAGTCCAGTATTCTTGGCTGGGATGATTCACCCCCAGATTGGATAAGGAAGTATGACTTTCAATGGGGGGGACCTAGCAAGCAATTAAGATACCTGGGAATCCCCTTTGCAGTCAATCCTAACCTAAAGTAAATGTGGTTGTGGATAAGTAGTAAAATTGAGAAGAAGATAGAGGGTTGGAACAAACAATACATATCCTTAGCTGGAAGATTTCAGGTATGTCAAAAGATCTTATCCTCCTACAACATATACTTTGCTTCGAATTGGGTTTTCAAAAATTACTAGGTGAATAAAATCCAAAAAAGAATTAGGGGTTTCCTTTGGTCATATGATAAAGGAAGGAAAAAAAATGCAATAATAGGGAACTGGTGTTGTTTAGAAAAAGCCTCATGGGGGGCTTGGACTAAAGGACCTAAGGTTGCATGGCATTTCACTAGCAGCAAAATGGGTTGCTAGGGTGATGGAAGGGAATGAACCGTGGAAAGTGTTAGTAAGAAATAATATTCAACTTGTTGTCCCCAAGCAGGTTGAGGCATTCCTTTTATGATATTCTCTTGAGAAAATATCCCATGTGTCCAACCTATTCGTCAGTGTTCAAGAGATTGTGGAAAGCATGGGAGTTAATTAAACCAAAAGTCTCTTGTAAAGCTAATAATATCTCATTAGATAATGAAAGAAATTGTCACTCCCGTAGTTCTATCTAGTGGAACTTGATCCACAACATTAAAACCTTGGTGATTGAGAAAGGAAAAAAATGGTCCACAATTTTTGGAGCACACGCTCAAGGGCCAACGAGAATTTTTCAAAAAAAAAATGATCGTTTTGTGGCCTCTAGGGGTTTCAATGGTGTCCCTCGACCTCATCTGGTGTCACAGATGGGGGTTAATGGTGCTCTAGGAAAAATCCCTGAGGCTCATCATGATCCTTATGGGCATTCTCGTTTTGGGAAGTCTTTCCTTCAAGAAAATCAACCGACCTTTGATATCTGTGAATTGGGCTCTTCATCTACAGATAAATCTTCAACTTCATCATGTTCTTGGTGATGAGCTGATGTGGTTGCCGATATATCTTCTCTGGCTTCATTCCCAAACTCCATTCCTATCGGAGTTGGGCCTCCCTTCAATCCAAAGGTGTTGAACCCACATCCAACCACTTTTCCAAACAATATTGTAATCTCTCAGTTGAAGAAGGTGGGTTTCATGCAATTAGATCATTCTCCTCTCACATTCCCAAATTCTATTTGCATCAATAATATAGAGTCTCTGGGTCACAAGTCCTTTAGATCTGTGGGTCCTTTGTGTCAAGACAAGGAACATGAATTTTCTAAGGGTAATGGAAATATTAAACCTAGCTTTGGTTGTAAATCACAATCTTCTCTCAGTGGGGTTCATTATGGTTTTCATTCCAAGGGCTCTGGTGTTGGTTCAAATTGATTCATTCCCATTAAGAAGGATTGGGTTCCAAAGCAACAATGGCACAAGTGAAATACATCTGGGGATGAAGTTAATCTCTCTCTCAAAGATGATGTGCTTTACCCGCAAGTCAAGGATCTTCAAGAGGTCGCTATTATTTGTAAGTTTTGGAATTTTATCCCAGATCTAATTTTTTTGCATATTTGGGTCTTTCAAAATTGGGTGGGGGCTAATCAAGTTTTCTATTTAGACAAGGGGGAAGATTTTTTTGTAGTTATTTTCTTTACAGCAGAGTTCCAGAATGTTGTTTATAGGAAAAAAGATTGAATTTGTGATGGCCATGGTCTTTTCACTTTGCCTTGGTCTCCAAATTTTTCTCCTAATCAGTCTATGGTTAATTTTGTTCCTTTATGGGTTCAATTACAAGGTTTGGCTCTCGAATATAGAGAGACCCAGATAATTGAAATTTTGGGGAATCAACTTGGTATATATCTCCATTAGGATATGGAATTTTTTCGTTGACCCTTCTTTTCCTGTTAGAATATGTCTGCTCTTTGATGTAACTCATAAATTACCCACTTTGTTGAATATTAAGTCTTCATATGGGTTGTGGAAGCAAAAGGTGGTTTTTGAAGACCCTTTGAAAATTTGGCATCTTCGTCACTTTCTTGCTCATCTTTCTTCCCCTTGTCAAATGGAGCCTTCTAAAGCTAGGGAAAAGGGTAAAGAGGTTTCTGATACATTCAATCCTCAAAGCACGTCTTCTCCCTCACACACTTTCTCTCCTTCTGCAACTAATCTAGATTTCTCCCCTTTGGTTAAGGGAATGGATATCCTTCAGGGTGGGGGGCCCTGTTCTTCTGGATTTGATCCAAATTTTGTGTTTGCTAGAAAGGCTGACCAGTACTTGGGTTTATCAGAGGCTCTTTTTTTTTATCAATCAGTGCAAGTGTGTAATGAAGTAAGCCTTGATGCTCTAACCCTTCATCAGTTAGGACAATTTTTTTGTGATTCACGGTTTGAGCCTCTAAAGTGAACAGGTGGAAACAAAGATATATTTTCTGTTAATCTTGTTAATATGGAGATGATTCCTTCTTTTGTTGGTAACAAGCCACTAACTCATTTTTTAGGTAGCAGATTCATATATGTTTCCTTTGCTCAAGGTTGGGCTAAACACTTCTTATCATCGGTTAATATATTTTTCCAAACTTTAAACTGCTACATTCCTTAGTTTAAGTTTGCCAGTATTTCTCATTTAAATTTATGTGCATCAATGTTGACTCTTGGTGCTACAAATCAATCAGATGAAGAGCTAAGGGTGTTTGATTGTGAGGTAGAGGATGATGTTACTAATGAAAACTCTATCATAAACCTAGATGACAAGAATTTGTTTAAGTCATTTAGCATGCCTCTGGAAAGCGATCTTGAAAGCTTTGTAAATGAATCATTATCTTTTGTTGGAGAACAATTGACAGAAGAAATATCTTTTGGTATTATGTTGGAAGGGGAAGAGAATTTTGGTCTTTTGTCATTACCTATCTCTCAATCCCTGTTATCTTCTTTCTACAACAAAAAGTCACCTACCAAGAGGGGAAGGAAATCCTTAGCAACTAAATTACAGGAAGAAATTGAAGCAGGAATCCAATCCACATTGGATTCTCAAATGGGAGGTGCCTCCATTCAAAAATGTCCAAGGAGAGCTTGTTTCTCTCCTAGGAGGTTATGAAGATTCTATCTTGGAATGTCAGAGGCATTAATGCCTCTGACAAGAGAGTCCATGTCAAGTAGCAACTGGATGCCTGTGGGGCTGATTTGGTATTTCTCCAAGAAACAAAAATATCAACTGAATCTTTTGGTAATTTTTCTAAGAGTTGGTCTCATTGGAATTCTTTACATTTTCCATCACAAGGTGCTTCAGGAAATTTAATAGCATTATGAAAGGACATATTTGTATCTATTAGTAATGTCACATGTGAGTTCAACTAGCAATTAATGAAATTGACACATTTTGATTTGTCTTTTTGGGTAATAAATGTTTACGACCCAACTACTTCAGTGGGTAAGAAGTTGTTGTGGGATAAGTTGAAGCAATCTATTGAATTATTGGGTCAAGATAAAGTTATTCTTGTAGGGGATTTTAATGCAATAACATT